>JAODTK010000577.1:0-107500 GCA_026419785.1 Sclerodactyla briareus
TAGGAGAGAGAGTCTACTTAAAGCCTCCTTCTAGAAATCTGGCCGGCCACTTGGCTTGGGGGGCGTCCGAACAATGTCCCTAACGCACTCGAGTTCCGCACTGAAGCCCGAGCGAATTGGTCGAATGTGAGGAGGGCGATAGGACCAGCGATGGTGATTACATTCCCGGAATCCTGTCGAGAGACTCCTGAAGACCCCGCTTCTCTGAATGACTTGACCAAGATCTCCGCAATCAGAAGCGACGTCGACGCGTAGCGAAGTCCACTACGGAGTGAAGCGTTCGATGTCCGAAAGAACACTTAAAAGTTTCTGCTGCTGCGGCTCCTTAAAGATCCCTTTAGCTGAATCGCTTCCATCGGCAACTCTCTCCAGAGCCTGAGCGTGATAGATGGAACCGAGAAAAGCTCTTGCCACTACGAATCTTCGATTCTGACGGCGTTAGCCTGCTTCTTCGGGACGCGACACTCTGTTGCACTTGCTCGTAACTGGTGAACGCCTCCGGCCGTCCACACGTGCCATCGTACATGGCGCTGCCGCTTGGACCGCGTTCCGTGTAGTCGCGACTTCTGCTGCGGCTGCTCGGGCGAGGGTGGTTCCTCGAAGCCCAGAACCCCGCGGATAGATCGTCCGCGCCCCGTCTCCTGTCGCGAGCTCCGCTGATTCCTTTCTCGAAGCCTCCTGGTAGATTCTTCCTGTGATTGCCAAGGATCGTCTCGGGATCCCCTTCACTCCGTGGTCATAATCTCAGAACGCCGCTGCTGAGGACTCTCGACGGTCCTGTGCCTACGTGTCCCCCTCTCCGAGGGAGGCCGTCCCCAGGGACACGGCGCGGTCGCCTGACGTCCGTGCCTCCGTCTCTGGAACACGTCTGGGCTGAGGCGGGCGGGAACCGCTGGAAGAACTGGCGAAACTGTTTCGCGATGCATCCTGTAAATCTCTGGGACGGTAGGCCCTTACTTCTTCTTCCTCGGAGAGAATCGCCTCCGCCTCCAGAAGCGAGAAATCTAACGACGAGACCCCCGCTTACGGCTATTCCTACGGCTGTCTTGCCGCCGTTTGCTCTTATTCTTTCCTCGAAAAATGGACGACGCCTCTGTCCGAACTGGGAGAAACCCGAAGACGAGCATGTGGGATTACTGTGACCCCCGGGGCTAACTCCCTTGAAATCCTAGCTGCTTCCAATCCCTGAGACCCTCGTGCGAGGAGCTGGAGCTGCGGGCCGTGCTGAGGACCTCACTCGACCCCTTGGCCGCTACCGGCCCGGTAGTCCCCTCTTGCTGGTCCGGAGCCTGGGCCGGTACCGGCTCGTTTGTCCAGATCGTCGGCCCGGTCCTCAGAGGCCAGGCTGGGCCGTCCCGGCCCCTCGCCGCCCCGTCCGTACCGGACGCGAGCCTGGTCCGCCAAGACGAGCCACTTCGTCCCGCCCCGCCCGTGTCGGCCCCGCCCTCTCCTGTCGCGACCCCCCGGCCGTCCCCAGGTGTAACGACACCCCCGTTCGGGTCCGACGCCAAGGGAAAGGCCGCAGAGCCCCTCCTCGGCGTGGATACAACGGGAGGCTGCCTCGCTTGCTTTAGGGCTTCCTACCCACTCTACTGAGCGGGCCGACCAGAGCTTATGCCTTTGTGATAGCGGCGCTAACTAGCCCACGCCCACCACGGCCCACCTCACCCTGTCTTCCTCGGCCCCCGCGGTTCCGATCTTTCTTCTGGGCCCTCTTCCCACTATAGGCTTCTTCGTCGAGGGCGGACAAGACCGAAGACCCCTTGGAGCGACGTTCCCCTGCTTTTTTCGACTCCAACTCGGTATCTCCTAGAAACGATACTCGGGCCATGGTGCGCAAACCTCACCCTGCTACCTTGCGAGCATGGTCTGCAGCGGGGGCACGTGAGATGTCTGTCCCCGTTTGGAACGGTCGGGAGATCCGGCAGCTGGCGCACTTTTCCATATCTGAAGGAACGGGCCGCTTAGGGAAATATTGTTCCGGAGCCCATTGCCCGCAATAAACATATATGTTTGTATAATATACATGACAACATCACATATAGGAGACTCAACAACATCAATATGATAATGTGATCGACATGCATACTTATGCATCGAGAAACTACAACCACAACAACATATGGTGAGAATAGAGAGCCACAGACTGGCATACGTCCGATAAACCTGCAACATGATCATGATATTTGTGTATAACTATCACAATATACATTAAAAGGACTTTCGGCCAATCTCATACGGAGCTACTTAAACCCATTTAATTTAACAAAACCCCGGTCTCCCGCTTTCACACCCTTTGCGTAACGATCCCTAGTGCCGCGCGGCTTGAGCCACCACCGTGGAAGGAATGAGGGGATGGAGTGAAAGGGGAAACCCCAGGGAAGGGACGGAAGGGAGGGTAGGAGCTAGGCTAAAAGGGAAAGCACCCGGACACAGTCCAGCCTTACCGAACCTAACACAATAGGAGACCACACACCGCCCGCGTGTGTTAGGCTAGGGGGGGAACACACACCTCCTACTGTGCTATGAATGCGCTAGCTACAACGGACTTACGCAAAAAAACGGGATCCAATCGTAAAGAACAATTCAATCCAAAAATCACTCAAACCGCTAAGGATACTTCGCTTCTGGACGAACGAGATCGTGAGAAAAACCGCTTCCTGCGGCTTGTTAACGAAGTTGACCCGTAAATACGATTTCAGCGATGAAGAAGACGGTGAAAAATATTGAGCCAAGATGCTCATAACTTCCTTTCGTGCTTGGCAAAATAGAAGGACGATGGGGTTGCCACCCGGACTTCCGTAAAATTTCCAGATTTCAAGTTGCGCGGGGTTGGGGTCAAAGTGCAATATGGGGTTAAGTAGTAAAGCGAAATAGATTGCCCGTGATTATTTCCTCAAAAGTGTGGGCGAATTATTACTTCTGCAATGGGCCGTCGTTGGCATTTTTGGAGGTTGTGTTTCAGTCGTTCATGAGGCTTTGTCCTTCCTGACGTTTCCTCACTGAAGAACTAAACTATGTTAAGCATATTCTCAACCTGAATGGTAACCGCGTTGGAATGTCCCGAAAAAAGATACCATCCTGTGCCTGGACCCAATCCTATTTGAACCCCTCGCACTCATGGACGCAGAAGATTGATGATTGCTACCATCCACGATCGAATGACACATCACCCTTATATGGAAGAGAACACTAAAAACTATAGGAATATTTAGGCGCACTGTGCTTGCTCCAGTCAATATCACATATGCCCCCCCCCCCCCCCCATGCACGATAGGCAAATACAGTGAACACAGCAGTTTCGAGGAGAAATTTCTATTCTGTAGTTGTTGTGTCACTTATCAGTCCCCATCCGCTCTGTATGTGAAACTGAAAATGCTGGTCCGCATTTTTTGGCCAGAATTGCATTTCAGTGATGAAAAGAATATAAGAAAACAGTACACTGGTAAATAACCCCTAAGGTTCCTGATCTTATGCGATAAATTTCGGGACTGTGGGGGTTTTCACGCGGACATTTTGAGAATTTTTTACAGAGAATGTCTTAGTCATAGGTACAGGGGTTATGAAAATGGCAGTGGGTAGAGCCAGATAGTAGCTCCACCCTATCAACAGGAGTGGTGGTGGTTTTTCAGCCAACTGTTTAGCTTCAGACATTCTCTCAAGGCATTAGCATTGGATGGGACTTGGCCTATCTAAATGAGATGCTTCTTGGTAATCTCACACTAGAGTAGTAACTAGCAAAAGTCTGCTGAAGATAAACAGGCACAACAAACATGATACATACAGGTCATGTGGAGAGAGGTATAAAGCAGCAGATTGACTGATACCTCAAGGTATGTTCCTTTTGTAAGTAAACCTTTCCCTTTGGGCTGTCCATTTTGGGTTGAGTGTGCGTTATTTGGGGATTGTATATTGGGTATCATTTTTGGAATTTGCCCCCATGTTTGTGGTGTTTTCAGGTTTCGGGTGTGGCCATTACTGGATTCACTTGGCCTCAGGCCATGCTATGATGGGCTGGATCGTGAATACATCTAGGGGAATCCGCCACTGACGTAGTACCTAGAGCAAAACTAGAGTGGATATCTTACAACCGTCTGAGCCTGCAGAGCTCAGTTCCGTAACAATGAGATGCCTCTGCCATGGTGCCTCTTGAATCATGAACTATAGACTTGCAGGCTGTATAGTGTCGTATCAGTATTAGGCCAGAACATTTTTATCCTTTATTGTTGCAATTGCCATTTTTACATCAGTTTATAGCTTTTTTGTACGCCATATATAGCTGTTGAAAATACCTATTTTTTGGGTACTATAGAACCTCACTAAGAGTTCGAAAAATGTAAGATTGTCCCAAAGTCAACTTGCAAAGTACGAAAAATAGGTCAGCAATGTTACTCAAATTCCGGTAACTTAACTTGATTCGCTGGCATACATGGAAGGCGGGGTGCCCACTTGTGCTTGAAGAACTGCCTTCCCGATAGCTAGTAGCTATCGTACTGCAGATGTCAGTGGTAAAAGGCAGTGACTCTGCGCATAATTTCTGATTTGGGTAAATGAGGTTTAACTATTTAACCATTCTCTTCTGTCATCTCTGAGTCAAGCATCCTTCCAATCTTTATCATCTGAATCCCTAGTTCGACTATCCATCTGAAATCACAGGTTCTCCATACGGGGTCCCCCCTGGCTTTCCCTTCCAAGACATGTTCGGCAACCCACGACCATTCTGGTGCCAATGCATCTCTTCAGACCACCCTATTAGGCGAATATTCAAGTCAGCCTGCTTTGTGACTATCTAATTCATGCATTTCCAGCAATCTCCTATTTGAATTGTAGCTAAGAGCTACCAATTCCTCTGATACGATATTCCCTACGTGGGAGCAGACCGTTACTTGCATTATCATCTGCATCCTGCAGTTTGTAGGCTGGAGGAAGATAATGCAAGGTTCTGGTTCGACATGTGCCCAAATTAGTAAACTGGGCATCACTGTCTTCCACAGTCCCACCCCCTGACTCACTCGTCCAACGGCCCCTCTCAGAGAACACCAATCCAAAGTGTCTAACCATTCAACCTCTAGTGACTTTTAAAAACCTACAAAAGTAAGGCACCTTCATATCACTCAACTGAAACACTCGTAATCTAAGGGTATCATACCTTTCTCCAGTCGCGGCCTGCCTGACAACAACTGATCTGTTTTCCGGAACAACCTTTGGATGAATATCTGCATATCATCCACGGCTCACCAAATGGTCCTACAAAAGAAAACAAAATTGTGGTGAAAGAACCATATGAAAACAAATCTTGAGATCATGTGAGGGTTTTTTTCTTGTTCAGATCGGATTGTATACTCGGCTTTCAGCTTTGTAAGTATAGCAGCTCCAACAGCAGAATTCCAGGCCACTGAGTAATTTACCCACTCTTATGCTTATTGGTCGAAACACTTTGGCACTCTCTCACAATGACATAGGTAATTCTTTGGGTGTTTGGTTAAGTTGCCCACTTCTATCCTTTCCATTTACCATTTAGCCTGTACATTCCGTGTGGGACGGGAGGGGCATCATCTACAGCACTACAACTCAGCAACAGATTCTTTTTTTTTTTTTTTTACGCTCATGCCTGCTCCTACCTAAAGGTCCCTCAGCAGATTAATGTAACCCTAGTCACAAATTGCTCCAGTTTTGGGTGGTGGAAGAACCCTAGCGAATCCGCCTTCTCTTTTCAAGAGTGCCCTGAGTAACGAGGCAGGGTGATAATCCCCCACCCAGGGCCCCCATTCACGTCTTTATACAACAAATGAGAGTGTAGCTTAACTAGTACAGCCATTTTCCCTACCGAAAAGAAGCGGTTGAAGTTGGTTTCTGTGCGGACACCGAGGTTTGAACCAGGGACCTCGCGATCTGCAGGGGACACTCCTGCGGCCACCCTCACTGATAATGGTTCCTTCTTTTAGTGATTTCCATGTTGACTCTCTAGTCCTTCTCTTGAATTGGAGGCTTCAACCTTTGACCATGGCCTGGCAATGAAGCAACAGAGAAAGGAAATGCAGGATAATGTCCCTACATATACTGTGTGCTACCATTAACACAAGTTGTGGTCCAGAAGAGACGTAGAAATTATCATAATTGAGATGAGAACTGACCCCCTTCTGAACTAGAATCTGATACTTAATGATGTCCTTTTTTTCAGTTTGTCATTTGAAATTCATCCTCAGGGGTCTTTTCTCTATCTCTGCTCAAATGGGTAAACGCCTTCATGGCTCCACTTTTTGGAGTAATCTCCAAGTGTAAAGAACTAACAATGAGCGCTAGCTAATTACAACCCTTTTGAGACCTTGTTTCACTGTATTCTACAGCGCTGCTAAAAGAATTGAACATGATACAGTGTGACTAATCAATACGAAGGGAGGGTAGTCCCATATGCTTGATTCAATGACCAAATAGGCTCAGGCATACCTCAAAACAACGTCCCACTCGCACATCATGTCTTGTGTGCATAAGCTCTGAGTAAGTGGTCTGGCCAGCGACATATCATCAATATGCTGGGTATCTCCCTCTATAGGGTCAAGCGAATACCGAGACCTATGCTTAGGCCTAGTTTACCGACACATCAAGTCATCAGCACATTGTGACCCGCTCAATCTTGACCATGGACATGTCGCAAGAACTTGTTTTCCGAGTTGTTAGCACTTTTGCTACCAGAACTGCATGCGAAGTTGTAGCTCCTCTCTATAGTTTCCATAAATGTGGAATTTATCCATGTTTAATGGGATTGATTCGTATATATTTTCAAATGGCCCACAGTACATGTCCCTGATATGAAGCATGGGTCGACAAATGTGTGGCTACATAGTCCTGAAAAATATTCCTCCCCTCCTCCCCCACATCATACAATGGGCAAACACTGAGTTTACGACCCTCCATCCTAGAAGTATATCTAGGTCCAAAAGGCGACCGCCCCCAATGTCTTGCCTGGTTTGGCACGATCATTGTTTACTTCTATCAGTCACAATGCAAACACTTACACGGTATATAATGTTGTGTTTTCAGAATTTGGTATTAGCATTTAACAGAATAGCTTACTGCTCATGACCAATTTCAAATTGATAAGGACTGATTGCTTTGACCATGTCTACCAGTCTAATTTTTTGTGGAAATGTTACTAATTTGAACATCTCTTAATGTATTCTATGGAAATCCAACAGTTTTGCTACCAACTAAACAATAAATTATATAAAATAGGCTAATTACCAATACTTAATCAGTGACTCTCATGCCCAAAATACTATCAGATCATGTTCACCGCGGATCCCCCGTTACTACTACAAAAGTTTTCATCAAAATCGGTCTAACTTTCAGATACGTCCTTCCAAAATTAAAAAGTGTAACACACACATACATGAACACACACACGCATGCGAAGTGATCGCCAAGTCGCTTTCTCGAATTTCGTTCCAGCAAATTCGAATAGGGTAAAATGGTCCAGGACGTGTGCATCAGGATGCAAGAGGTGGATGAATGTCGCTAAGGGCTATCAGCAGAGTGTACCCCCCAAAATTGAATGAGGGTGCATAGAAATGGAATAATATTCCTATGTTTTCCTGTATGTAAAAAAATAATTGACGCAGACTGCACCAATATTGTTTCCTTTTGAGTACCCGGTGAGGGTCAGCTCCTTCCAGGGCTAGGACTTTGAAGAGGCAAGAGGCATTGGCCCGGGCTGTGTGAGATCATGCCCCTGAGCGGAGACTTCCAGGTGCTAACATGATTGGGAATCGGAACACACTGGGGATTAAGGAGAAATATGCCTCCACTATGAAAGAAATAAAGGAAACTGCTTGAAGCAGGGACCATCAAAACATTTCCTGGATGACTTTCACCTCACCAATAAAATTACCCGGAAAGAAATATTTTCCTGTTTTAAAAATAGTCCTGAGGGCCTATAATTTTTTGAACCAAGCCCAGAAAGGTGCCGGGTACGTTTGAAAGAGCTCAAATGTTTTGATAGAGTCTTCACATATTTATGCATATCATTTGAATTTCTTCAAGTCTAATATCAAGTTAACAAATCACAAAACCTAAATGTATAGACTTCCCATCTCATACACGTTCAGAGCAATCAGTTCAATTTTATTTTGTAAATTTTAACTGTGTTAACAAATCAGTCATTCATTGTCAACAAGTGGGAGGGTACATGAACCACCCTCCTCCTCACCATTCATCTGTTCAGTTGGAATTATCGGTAGCTGAGAGAAGACCTGGGGTTGTGCCTATAAGGAGGAAAAAAGGTTAAAAAAAAAAAAAAACTTTTTCAGATGGGCAACACCATTGGTAAGATTACATAAACACATTACCAGGAATGTCGTACCATGTCTTCCTAGCTACCAACTTAAAGAGCCCTTGCCCTCTCGACAGCAGGCCTAAATAGGACTGTGTTAGCTCAAAGTATATACCATCACAGAGAAACTTGCTGAATTAATGACCTACTAATGAAGTTGTGACAGCTACGGTGACCTGTCCCAAAATGTTATCATTCAAGTAATTTGCCATGATTTTCATTTCTCAATATACGCATACACAGGCTAAATCGTTTATGGAACCTAATGTGGCCAATGTCTTGTTCCCTGAACCATTTGTTTCTCAGAAAAGCAGGACCTGGTGACAGGGTTACGGTGCATGTGAACGTCTGGGGAAAGCTGCGGCCCCTGCCAAGCCGTCTCAGGATTTTTGGACGATGACCCTTGTCTTGCCTGCACTGGTACCATAGGCATCTAATCCATTACCAACCATTCTGCAACCTGCAATTGCAAAAAGATACGGATGGCACTGGATTGGCTCAGTCGGTAACGACTTGAGATTTCCAATCATTTGGGAAACAGTCAACATATTGACTCGTATGTACGAAATCAGCACATGCTGCAGGCGCTATAAGTCACTGCATGCTGTAAAGAACTTCATCAGGCGATTCATTCATTTCCCACATATGAGGCTAGAATCAGAAGGCACCACACATCCTTTGATAGACATAAGTAGGCAGTTCTTCAACCTTTCAACCCACAAATCTTCACCTCTTGTGAAATAGGTGGCATTTATCGTTTTTAAACAGTTTCACAGAAAACTGTTTCAACACGCATTATTGGTGGTAGGACTGTGAAATGAAAATAGGATCACAACTACACTCCAAAAGGGCAGCGATGAAGGTCAGGGGCAACATCGACACATGTTACATCGTGGGTCCTGCTTCAAGTTTTATTGAAGTTCAAGATCAACCCTTTACTATAAACTCAATAGATACAGTCTAACAACACATTCCATGCTGTCAGACAAACCAGGAGCAAGGGCAGCCTGGATTATGCTAAAGAACAGGCTTTTCATTTCTAATATAAGAATTGACATGTTTACTACCCCCCCTGACATATAGAATTTGAAGATTTTGAAACTCACACGGAATAATAATCCACCTGAATAAAACTACAATATAACCAACCCAATTGGTCTTCACCTAGCACTCTGTGACTGGCATTTCACTTTTTGGCATTTTTCACAGTACACATTTCAGTCACTATAACACCCTCTTCCATCGCCGATGTTCTTCAAGATGAATTCGATTTTAGATTTTCCCAAGTTGATCAACCCACATCCAAGATTTCAGGCTGAAGGGCCTGTAGATAAGGGTCCATTATATCAGATATTGTAGGGCACTGCATTTTAACTTACTAGATTTTGGGGTGAGATACACTGAGAGTGCTGTAACGGCCTCTTCATCAGGATCTCTATATAGCTCTGTCACCAAAAGATCCTTATCTTTGATTCTCAGGGGAAATTTCTCCATATCTGTGAAATAGCATATGAAATTGTACTAACGCAAAGCCCAGCTTTCCTCATTCACATTCAATGAAATCAAGCCCAGTCTTGATGTAGAGGGGAAGATGATAACATGAATTATATATGCAGCCAGGGTTGGTTGATTCATCAGGGCCGAATAAATTCAGGATTTTGATCATGATTTTAATTGAAAAAAAATCACCAACCCTGTCTGCTGCCTAACAATTGTGTGAGGGGAGAAATATAACAATTCCTCACGGTTGATATAGGTCAAAGGCCCTTGAGATTCTGTGTGTAACGAATACGTGCTTACTTGGCTCTAGCCAACATCACATTCATGTGGAGAACTCACTTATGACTATGTATATACCTATAATTAGATGAACAGGAATATATCAGCTGAAGCTTCCAGCATAAATAACTTACACGACGAATAGAAATGAATGAACCATGACTTACTTACCGCCATACTTAAGGTCAGGACTCCTTGGTGAGCCTGATTTCCTTGCGGTTCTGAATATCAATTTCTATCTGATAATAATGAACAGTAATAGACCAGCAGAAGCTTTATCAGCATTAGATAAAACAACACACCTGATATTAAAGAAACCATATTCACCAGTCAGGATTAATCAGGTCAGGGACCTTTAGTGAGCCTGAATTGGTTCCTGAACCCTAGATATGAAAAATAAGTACCTATTGTATATGCCATGAATAAATCACATGAGCGCAGCACTAGTCACTAACACACCTGATATTAATGGACCATGACATACCAGTCAGGATTATAAGGTCGAACTTCCTTGATGAGCCTGAATCAGATTCCTGAACCCATAGATACAAAGACAGGTACAGAGCACAGGATCTAGCTTCGATCAATACCACACCTGATTCTTTCATGGTTTCCCAAACTGGGGTCGTCAACCAACTGGGGTCATGGAGCATTTCTTGTGGGGTCAAAAGCTCGTTTAAACAAAAAAATCTGAATGGTACCGGAAACATTTACCTGAATTTAATGTTTGCAGTTAAATCCTACAAAATTTTTCCCACCCCCCCCCCCACCCGAAACTCATATTTAGGAATTTTAGGTTGCAGAGAAACAGGCCCACCCTCACACTGAGTAAGACAACAACAGTAAGTGAATGCCTGCAAAACTTAATTCTTCTCAACTTGGGGTTGGCACTTGAAGGCGCTAATGAAATGGGGGTCCTCCGCCTTTTGGGGACCACTGTGTAATGAATGAACCATGACTCACACCACAGTCATATTCAAGTCAGGACTCCTCGATGATCATAACAGTCTCATCAAGCGAGATATTTAATATGAACAGCAGGAATAGATCAGCAGGAGTTTAGCAGTTAGCATGACCAATGACAGCGTGAACCTGATGACTTACCGATGTAGGATATACAGCCATTATTGCCGCCCCGGATAAGAAACGGCCCCAGTGGGTCTAGCGGAGATAGGATGCAAGTCTTGAACTAGGAAAAAGGTGAAATGAAAGCTTCACAGACAAGATCCTGATTCAAAGCAAATAGACTTCATAGCATCCAATAGCCCCACTGCCTAAAGTTACCCAGTTCGGAGGTTTGATCAGAAGATCATCCTTGCAAGCATTAAGGCTTTGAGGAACATCCCCCCAGGTGTAATTTCTGAAGGATATTACCTAAAAGAGAGACACTGCATCAACAATATAACATATTTTATTACAATTTTTATGAATTCATTGAAGCCCTGGCAGCCAGTCATTTTGATGATACTACTTCAAATCAGTAACCCTTTGTCTTACAGGTAGTGTCCGGCAGTGGAGATCAAGTGACTTGCCTGACGCAGAGGAAAAGTAAACAGAATTTCATGAGTAACTGCATGTAGAATTACTCATTCACTGCTCAAAACCAATACCGCTGGTAAACACCCTAAAACAGATTATCAATCCGAACCATTTTCGGAGATACATCAATAAACAACGCACATTGAACATAGAGCCTCGACAGGATAAGGTCCTTCACCCTTCATACTAAAGAGTAAACCCAACAGCTGGTAGCAATGATGACCTGTACTTACGAATGTCAATGAACATGAAAAACAATTATCTCCTTTGATTAACAAGTTTCTCTTTCTCTTTCTTCTTCACACAGCACATCATTTCAGCAATTAGTACACAAGACACACACCCCACATTAGAAACATAGTCTCAAAGATGGAGTCAATTGTCAGTCTAATGGGAGGACCATAGCATAGTTTATGGTTATACCTGCATTTCAACTGCAATGCACCAGCTCGACACTTAGCTATGTTAGCAGACATGTTACACTGGGGAAATCGATGTACCTGCCAAAGGCACACCACCACTTTTCGAGGAATTGCACATAATACTGTGCAGGCATTATCCACTAAACCAGACACACAGCTGACAAGTATTGTCGGGTTGCTATGACAAGCTTTACAAGTAACAAATTTTCGTAACCTACTTTTGTTTGTTTGTTCATTAGACACACTGTAGTGGTGACGAATTCTACCACCACTTTCTCATTCATTGTGGAATAGGTAACGCTGGGAACTATGTCGGTCAGTGACCTTACATAAGACAGCCCAAAGGTGAGGGCTGGTGCTGCATTCTAACTTCATGCCTGCCTCATTTTGACCTCCTTGCCAAAACTAGAGCGACTAATAAGAAAAAAGTTGGGCAGAGTGCTTATCTACCCAGGATCACACTATCCAACAGCCAACATTGGCGACATATCCTGATTTCCCGACAGCATCGTACGTGGCACACATGAGTATACATACAGTGTCTCGATTTTTAAAAAACTAGTAAGTCCACAAGTAGTGCAGTGAAAAAGAATATGGAAAGATGCGCATGTGATCACCTGCCAATTCTTCCGTGGGTGTCACAGCATGCCAGACTCCAATCTTCCCCAGGTGGCTGTGGCTACAGTTGGCTTCCATGAAGAATAGGTTATCCACATGAACACCAAGATCAAAAACACCTAGAAGGGGAGAATTGAATCCTCAATATTAGTAAAGTATGACCTATTCTCAATGAAATATTCAAGTTGCACTTCATTCAGTATAGCAAGTCAAACATCTATGCCATTGCAATGCCCGAACAGACTGATCAACAATTAAATTATTGCAAATTTGCTCCGTGTGTTTCCTCCCACCACATTAGGGTCTCCTCTTTCTGTTGTCATGATTTACCCATCACTATTTTTCTTCACTTTCTTTGGCGTTCCAGAGCCAGGTGTGGGCTCCATAGGCACTGCCATAATCCTTCCCTCGACAGCCGCTGGAGACCAGTCCTCATCATCCTGAGTTGACACAGATACCCTCTGTCCCAGCCCTCCCTCAGCACCTAGTCTTGTTCAAGACTCGATGATCATCTTGCGATCCAGCCTACATAAGAAACGTTTATACTGTAAGCTAGCTACAACTACTCCACCTACAGATTAGACCCGGACATCGGAGTCTTGTTAGACTGTACAAAGGTTTTCCTACGGTAGTATTACGAAGACACACGAGGTAATGACTACTCGTGTAATTCAGCTCCTATATAGCAACTTCAACCCAGTATGTTTTCTCCATACTGCCGTACTTGCCACAACACAGCAAAACGGTTACAGGCGAACTTCCATTAACTATATCCCACGAGGCCCTCGTTATATGTAACTGTCGGGCGTTAACACAGTTACCATTGACAAACACGCTTAGAAATGAAGTATTGCCACTTACAATATGAAGCAACGTTCACAAGTCAATTAGACGACTGTAAGAGCTACAGCACTGAGTGCATATATAAAACACTGTGAGGGTGTAAATCCTTGAAGCGCCCGAAGGACGATTAAAAGACCATGTTGGTCTATAATTAGACGAATCAGCACCATATCATATATCTCCCCCACAGTGGAGTCTGTCGACACAACCTCAGGCCAGGTGAGACATAGGACGCCCTGTAACAGTGGTGGGGGGTCCGGTTGTGTCGCCGGAGAGAAAACTGGAGCAAGAGAGTCAGCAACCACTTGGGTGAATGCCTTGCTCCATGCGATAAAGTCAAAGTCCAGCCCATTGCCCAAAAAGTGAGAAAGTTCGCCACACAGACGACTAAGTCTGTTTTCGTCTCCGCGTGACCAGTTTTATAATGTGCAACACACAGAAAATGCGTCGCAAACTTCAGTTTTTTAAACTACTTGGCACTCTCAAAAAGGACACCCCAAAAGATACTAGTTGAAAAGAACCAACAATTGGAAGATTCACATGTTTCAGTATGAAATGATATGAAAATGATTCGCATTGAGGGTGATGTTTTTTGCATATGGTATTGCCAAGGGGGCCCTGGGTGGGGGTAGCTGGTCCAAATGGGGTAAGTTTGATATGTGGAATGGATTCTCACCACTCTCGATAATTCTTTGACATTCATCCTGGGCAGCTCCAGAAGCTGATTGGCTACCATAGGATACTGCCCATCTGCCTTTGCCTTCGCTGCTAGCTAGCCCTGCCACCTTGGAATTGAGGGCTACCCTCTCGATCGACTCATCAAGGACAGGGATGTGAAACTGTCTGCCCTCCTGTCGACTCCTTGATCTTGTAGGCACCGTATGAAGTGATTGTAAGCTGCAACAATCCAGTTTTGATGGCCTCTCAAGAGCATGGACTCTTCTCATGGTGTCAATACACTCTCTGTCCGAGGCGATGGAAAAAAAAAAAAAGAGCATACTCATGGTATTTTACTGCAAATGTGTAAGGGTCTTGTTCCTATTTGTTAATTCACAAACCTTATACTGTCTGTCACAGCTATGAAGATTGGGTAATACACAGCACCGCCAGTCGGTATGATCGCATGGAACTGTACATGAATGGAAGAGTAGAAAGTATTTCACTGATACCCCTTTCATACATAAGATTTTCCAATCCGAGTGAACATAGGTCCACCTGTTTACCCCAGCAATGCTCTGTCTGAAAGGTGTCTTGGTGAAAACATTGATTAAACCTGGAATAAAATGCTGGGTAAACTACAGGTTCACCCAGGTAATTTACCATGTAACGCGAGAAGTGGAAGTCCACTGCCAGTTCCATCCCAAATTATGAAAAGCACATGGTTAAGAAGTATCCTAACATACCTTGGCACTACTAGGTGAAATGACAGCTAGGCTATAAATCTTTCTCAATACAGATCATCATGCGACGAAGATTTGGGTATTTCCCAGGTTTGTGTTCAATTTTCATGTGATGTAGCATTATAAGCATAAATAATGCTAACGACGTTCGTTAGTAGATATTCGGACATCAACATTTTTTTTTCATGTTGATTTATTTTCATGGACATATTTGTCCATGTTGAATTTTATAATGGCACACATTTGTACTAGTAAACTTTTTGTCAGCAATTTATACCTCTTTCCGCTCACAGTTCTCTGTTATCGCTCATAATTGGTTATGTACCGTACAATCGAGCGTGTGGCAATCATTAATTTTCCCATCCTGATTCAGGACATCGAACAGTAGTGAAATACGTGGGAAGAATTTTGCTACTTTTTGGCAGAGGGTTGTTTGGCGTATTATTTTGGTTGTCTTTTACGATCCTAAAACATAATCTTACTTTTAAAAAATCATGAGGACTCGGACAAGACTCGGTAGCCGAGTCCCCGATCCTTTTGGTCTAGTCTGAGTCGAGTCATTGAACTTTGAGCCCGAGTCCGAGATCCTTGCAAATAGGGACTCAAGTCCGACTCGAGTCTGTACTATCAGTCCTCCAGCACTGTTAGAGACCCACCATTGGAAATGCGCAATACATGGTGAGTTGTAGTATCTAAAGGGTTTGGATGTAATAGTGTACAATTCGCCTGAAATTTAAAGGAATTTACCCAGGAACAAAGACAGACTGATTGCGGTGCACAATTTTGAGGTAATTTTCCCTCCAGGATGATTCTTCGGTCAGGCGCGTCTCCTCTACTCGGATAGGCGAATGCATGTTCTGTGCCTATTGACTAGGCAGATAGTCCTATTACACTGCTCATGTTGGTAATCCCCTCTCCATGATAGCATCGGAAACCATGTTATAGATGCATAAATAGATTCCTGTATGTTGTGGCACACTATAGTTGGTTGAGACATTCTGGCTTTGCCACCGCTGCCACAGAGGCTCTCCGTAAGTAGGAGAGAGATTCAAGTGTGAATTAGAAACTCTTACAAGAGCAGTTCCAGAGCTTGCCTGGAGTGAGATCTCTCTATGAACATGATGATGGTCATGGCTGCCATAGTTCGTCCTGGTGAGCTGCTTCAGCCTCAGTTCAGCCTCGCAGGCAACACTGTAGCAACCGGACATCAAGCTGTTCCTGGCTTGCTGGAATGCTGAGGGTAAGGAACGGAGATGTATATTAGATCAGATGGTTGTACAGATGTCAAAGTTTTTTGAAGGTGAGGTCAAAGGTCATTGTAAATATGACGTTTTTTTCCTTCAATGTGAAACATGTACTATTGAAACCCTGTAACAAACAAACTAACGAAGGGCTCCAGATGAAACTAAACAAAATCTTTCCAGATAATAAAGAATACTCTGATAATTTCTAATGTGAATATCTATTTTTGTTTTTCTGGTTATGAATCCTGGCTCAACAATTCATGTACACTGTGTCACATTAAAGCGTATCCTTAGCACGTTCCCTATATGATGTCACAGATTCCCCAAATTCCTCATCCAGAGGTGAACTAGATTATATCAACAGGCCACATGCTGGACCTCCAAGTTTGAGATGTGGGTTTTCATGTTCCCCTTTCATCATATGTGCTACAAACGTAGCATGACCCTTGGCCTCCAACAACACAACGACACATATATTGTTCAAGTTTGATCGCAACCAAGTTGACTCTTAAAGTTCTTTAGTTATGTCACAGAGGGAATTTACATACTTTTAATTTTTTTATATAAACCAAACCCCAGCCCAGAGACTAGAAGGGCAGTATTTCATTGGGGCTGTATGCCTCAACTTCAATCCTTTCCAGGTTACTACAATCAAGCTTGAATAATCCCTATTTCCGGTTGCACCACACAAATCCTAGTGCCTTCTGTTTACCAAACAACTTTTGTGAAGTTTTTGTTATCGAATTTCCAAGTAGACTTGTCAGCCTCGCTCGGCCTCAACCAAATTTCCAAGGCCAGGAGGCAACAAGGCAAGGCTGATGCATTTGCTTCCAAGGGCAAGACCAGCCCAGAGTGAATGGCCTCGAAGCCGAGTGGCCTCAGAAGCGAGGCTGGCCTCGAGTCTACAAACTTGTACTAACCCTATTGTTCTTGGTGGGCATACCTATTGGCCATTTTGAGACTAAAACACATGAAAGATCATGGTCCTACTCACATAAGGTTACTAGATACCCATTTAAGAGGACAATTGCCACGGAAAACTGTCCATTTCATCACACAGCTGGCAGCTTCTTTCCCTGAAGGAGAAGAAAAAGTAAGATGAAAAATCAATTGAGCTATTGAACACCAGAGGGAGGACGGCAGTCTTTCAGTTGGAAAGTTGCATAGGACAGAGAGTATTCAGATTCAGAATAACAGTGGACAGATACTCTTCAGTTGCCAAAGAACTAGAGGACAGATCAGCTTCAGTTGCTAGAAATCTAGAGGACAAATTAGATCCTCCAAAACTCAACTCTGTTTGTTGTGAATCTGGTGAGCTATGAATACTTACTGTTCTCTTTTACTTGTATCATCTTGCCACCTATTGTCCTCATTTTCCCAGCAGAGGCCTCCTATTGGATGATGGGCAAAGGCCTGTGAACCAAATGGAGGAGGACGCCCCATATTGCCTGGAAGTCTGGATGGTTGGGGGCGGGTGAGTATTCAAGTTCTCAAATTCACAAACCAGGGCTGTGTAATCTTTTCACCTCATTCTATTTCATTTCATCTTGACTTTGTTGCAACAGACTATATCACCGGGCCCTGATGCAGTTCGGTACCATCCAACAACATGTAGTAGTGTTGGGCAGTTTGAAGGGACTTTGGCAGGCACTTCAGCCAAGACTCGTGTTGGAGACAATGTTAATGGAGTCCCCATGGCAGCGACCCGCATAATATCCTCCATGGTATCCCTATGAACCAGGCTCGTGATGTAGCAGCGTGCCACTCACTGGTGAGCCAGCGTACCAAATACAACACGCCACATCCTCCTGCCTCAAGAGTTGTGGGTGCCTAATAACCCATCCCTATAATGAAGCACCACCCCATGTAACAAGGCACCGCCCCCCAGTGTCGCACTTGTTAGGCGCTCAGTGTGTTTCATCTAATTGTTCCCATGCGAAACATACATCAAGGCATTTAATGAGTTTGCTTTAAATCCGGGTATTATGCATTTGACAAACACCCTACTAATTAGTGACCAATTTCAAATCTCTAATGAATGATTAGTTTACAATGTCTACCATATAGTTTTGTGGAAATGTGACTAAGAGTTGCCTAAATTAAATTGCAAATTAGACAATATCAACTTCTGTTGACCATTATCAGTTCACTTCTCTCACAGTACTGCAATTGTGAACCACATTTAATACATTTCATTGAATTCAACAAACTTGAACTTGGCAATTAATGAAGCAATTTAATACGCAACCTGCATAACCCCTAGTGACCTGATTCATGTAACATTTTGGCGAGACTTAAGGTATACACCAGCTCATATGAAACTGGTCCATTCATACAGTTTGTCTGTAATCCTCATTTCAACCCTTAGATTCCTTTTAATACCAGCCCTCCCAATGGTAGTTAGCCCCCCACCCCCCCCCCCCAGCTATCTCACCCCAGAGCTCTGCAGGTGAACCTACAAGTGCCACTATGTCCTCTCTTTGAACAAATTCAGGCGAAAACACAAAAATCAGATTGTGACCCCGAACGTACCTTTGATGACCTTCAATGACATGGCGGCTTTTATATAAAACTTGTTACTCTCCATTGATGCATCCACTCCTAGAAGCATATTCATCCACTGAACGCCCATGTTATTGCGAAACAGCTATAAATAAACTTTATATCACAATGGTGAACTTCCAAGCCTCCAAGATATTCAATTCTCTGCTATGGCCAAAAACAGTTTTTGACCCATAATTGACCTTGAATGAACTTTAAATGACATGACATTTTTATGAAATTGTAACTCTCCCTGTGATACATTCCCTCCTAGGAGCAGTTTGCATTCTAATGAACATGCCCAGTGCGAGTGCCAAAATTACTAAAAGCAGTTTTTTGACCCCTCCCTACGTACCTTGATGACCTTCATGACATTGCAGTTTTCATAAAAATTGTCACTCGCCCATGTGATCAATCAACTTCCAAAGCCTATTGCATTCCAATTGACACGCCCATTTTATTGGGGAAAGCTTAAATTAAACTTTGACCCCTGTAACTACCAAGGTTAAGTGTCCGATCGAAGCGGAGTTGGTCTCCTCCATAGATCACACAAAGGTCTATCAATATCCAAAATAACCCGTTTTCTATTTTTTTCCCCGTAACTCCTTGATGAGCACTTTATTCAGCTCACCTTAACCACATAACCACCCCGACGAGGTCAAATTGAGGTCAGAATGGTCACACACATGCAGGTCAACAATTATATCACAAGGGTGACTTCCAGCCTTCACAATCTTCATTCTCCAATTAATGGCTCCTCAAACAGTTTTTGACCCCTCAGGTACCCTTGAATGACCTTTAATATGACATGCAGATTTAATGAAAATTGTAACTCTCCATGTGATACATCCACCCTAGGAGCATTTTGCATTCTTGAGACATTCCCAGTGCTCTTACAAGCCAAAAAGTACTCAAATCATTTTTGACCCCACGTGACCTTTGATTACCTTCAATGACCCTGTGGCGGTTTTTATTCAAACAAAATTGTTACTCTCCAGTGAGCATCACTCCTAGAAGCATATTGCAATTCCAATGACACTCACATGTTATTGCGAAAAAGCTTTAAATTAAAACTTTGACCCCTTGTTAACTACCAAAGTATCGTCCGAGTCGAACGGGGTTGGTTTCCTCCATAGATCACACAAAGGTCTATCGCCTATCCAAAAATAAACAGTTTCTATTTTTTTTGCCCGTAACTCCCCCCTCAGCAGCATTTATTCAAGACTCCAAACCTTCAACCACATGACACCCGACAGAGGTCAAATTGAGGTCAGAGGTCACAACACATTCCGGTCAAAATTATATCACAATGGTTAACCTTCAAGCCTTCACAAATATTTAATTCTCTGATTATGGCCAACAAACAGTTTTTGACCCCAAGTGACCTGGATTGACCTTAATGACATGGCAGTTTTTATGAAATATTATGTAACTCTCCATGTGATACATCCAACTCTAGGAGCTTTCGCATTCTGATTGAACATGCCGCAGTGCTAATTGCCCAAAAAGTACTAAACATAGTTTTTGACCCCACGTGCCTTTTATGGCTTCATTACGATGGGGTTTTTTCAATAAAATTGTTACTCTCCATGTGAATCAATCCACTCCTAGAAGCATATGCATCAATGAACACGCCCCAATGTTATTGGGAAAACTATTCAAATTAACTTTGTCCCCTTGTAACTACCCAAAGTAAGTGTCCGTCAAAGCGGGAGTTGGTCTCCTCCATTAAGCACACCAAGGGCTATCACATATCCCAAATGACCAGTGTTCTTATTTTTTTGGCCCGTACCTCCTTTAATAATCACATTTTATTTCAATACCACCTTAAACCACATACCACCCGACCGTGGTCAAATTGAGGTCAGAGTCACACACATGCAGTCAACAATTATAGCACAATGGTTAACCTTCCAATCCTTCAGGGATATTCAATTCTCCGATTTGGCCAGAAAACAGTCCTTTGACCCCTAAGTGACTTGAATGAACAGATGAGTAACATTAAATGACCTTGGGGCCCTCGTCCGTCACTGTACAATTCATTGTACTATAGAATAAACATCTCACCGATGTTCGTTCAAATCCAACCAACTTGACAATATCGCAGAAATTATGCAAAGTTAAGACTAACTTATTAGCATAGATCATTCAGGGGAATCTGATCGATCGTGTACTCTTCATGTTGTTAGATACCCTGAACTGCATCATGCACACCATGGCATCTAACCGTCAAGAGATATCTTGTCCAACAAGCTTCCGCCATTTTCATTAAATATGCAAATTTATGCAAAATGAGAATGGTCTTTTGGGTACGAAAATTGTAGCACATCGGCAATCGCCAACTCTTTCACCGCACACCTTCCACAAGAAGTTCCAGCATGATGGCTTTTCCAACGGTTCCGGAGATCTCTAACCGCACATACAGACAGACAACGGACAACAGACAGACACACAACACAACAAGTGCCACTATGTCTCTCCTTGCAAAGTTCATGCGAGACAAAAATCATGTTGACTATAACCCCTCCACCATAATTTATTTCCTGAATATATGTGTCGTTTTCCTGTTATTACGCCACTCCACTGGATACAAATCGCCAAAATATGGTGCATGCAATGCCATTTGAGAAGCTTCCCTTACCCCTACTAACCCCAAGACGGCAATCCACTAAACACATTCAGTGATTTTTTCCAAAACCCAGTCTCATATCTATTGTCAATCACACTAACAAATCTTGATAGGCCTGATTGCCAATTTTCTTAATTTTCCTGATACTGATATCAATAAGGCCATTACGTTTGATAATGATACTGGTAACCAATTATTGGCCCAACCATTCAGCAGAAAATTAGGGCAATCTTCTCACCTCAACTTGTTCATTGAATACACTTCTGGCAATCACGTTGTTTTCCGGTAAAAAGTTCTGGCCCAGATGTTTGAGCAAATCTGCCTCAATCATTCTGTTTCTTCAAATGAGTAGAACAAACTGTTTACCTATTCAACCAATGTTGTTTACCTCAATTCATTGTTTACTATCCTAATCGTTGTGAATTAGACCAGTCTAATCCTGATGACAATTTGAACACTGATCGTCATATGGCAACATCAAGCAATATATACTTAACCTAATGGAGCAATGCATAGAATTCTGCTCATTTTTGAGGGTCTGTATGTCTATTCCTTTGACCTGAACCTCTTTTCGTTCTCAGGTAGAGCAGTATTGGTGCAAACCCACCGGATCTCTGTCAATGAATATCTGTGGTGGAGAGGGTTGGATAGTTTTTACAAATGCCCATCTTGTAACCATCGTTCAACTACAGTTAGCAATGCAGACTGCTAGCCTTTCTTTCAGTTCCAGGCAAACTTGATTATTTTCCTACATGTACCACTGCTATAACAGCGCATCACCACCTGCTTTTAGGGGCAATTTTTTTTCCGACGCTACGACATGGTCATTTGAACTGGCCGGACCAGGTACTGTGAGTCAGAATGCTTCCCCAATCACCCACAGTCCTTGGGAAAGAAAATGTTTTGTGTATGGTATTGGGCTTCATTGGCCAAACGAACAACAAAAGGATCTGCAGTAGGTTGTTGACATGAGTTATTATCCTTATGATATGTACAATACAGCTCTTTGCAATATGGTTCAAAGGCCCCCATGGGAGCTGGCAACTACACATACATATCTGCCCGAAGGCCTTCAAAAGGGAGAGAGAAATGATTATGCATGGTATTTGACCCCCAAATACCTAAACGCCTGCAAAATTTGATGACATGAACCACATGTTTTTATGTGATGATCCCAGTGTTGTATCTTTGTCATATGCTTACAGATTCCACAAATAATAAGAGCTGCCCACACTATAGATCTATCATTAGATATATAAGTTTAAGAAAATTAATTCTTTGTCATGTTCTGTTTTAAACAGTGAGTCATGGTTTGCTTAACCCTGGGTGAGAGTATAAATGCATATAAAGGGCGAAATCTTAGAGTTGGTTATTCACATACATAGCAAACCCACCTTAGCGTCTCCTGACAAGCGTATGGACACTACTGTACATCAAAACATACTTTCCATCATAAGCCCCCAGTACAACTTGCTGGGTCCTCCAGCTGCATACAATACATCTAAACAGAACTATAAAGTGACATAGCTCATGCCTTCAACTTTCTACAGTACAAAATCACCTGCAACATCCAACTCAATACATGCAACAAAATAAAACATGTGGACTATGTTTTTTGTTGTTGCTCAATCCATTCTGTCGATCAAGTCCATTTGGTTACTATGGACAATTCAAACCTGTAACAATCCATCTCATGTATGACAAACTAAGCACAATGGTGCGGTAAGCTCAAACCGCACAAAGGTAACAAGACAAATTACAATTATGTTTTTAAATGTTCAAGATCATGAGGCCAAGAGAGCAGTTTCAAACAATGTCTATTGTGGCCCCAGTACTACTTTTGACCTCAATCTTCATATGGCCAAAGATGTCTTCTCATCAATAAACATCCCCATGATTGGCACCAGGGCCCAGGGCTTTGGGTCCTAAAATCTTGGGGCTCTGAAGGTAAATGTCTATCAGCCATTATTATGATTGAACATCAGCACTGTGCATTAAAATATGTAGAAGCATTACAAGATTTTGCAGTATTTTCATATAATTGGAAGCTAGGTCCCAAAGTGGGACCTGGGCCAAAAAATTCCTAGACACCCCAATGGCCCTCTACCTAAGAAGCATTTCAATGTAACTTGAAGAGGACTCAAAATGAAGCTTGTCGGCGGAGATATTTCAGTACCATTGGTGTGCAATTCATAAAATGGGCCCGCAAGCCGAATGTGTGATTTGGACCAAAATTCTGAACAACTCAAGAGTTACGGCTGTTGGACCACATCATTACTACTGAAAAACAAAAACAATTGTACTGTGCACCAAATTCATAAGAGGAAAGCATTTTTGACGTACTCACATGATGGGCCCTCAAGCCCACCTACATGTAAGGTACGGCCATTAGACCATAATTAAGACCGAGCCATCAGCACCTGTGCAACAAAATTTTTTAGTAATCTTAGATTTTGCAGTATTTCATATAATGGCCTTGAGCCCACCTGGGGCCCATAATTCCTGACCACCCCCACTGGCCCTCTACTCAAGAGCATTACCTTATTTTGAGGAAATCAATTGAAGCTTGTGGGAGGAGATGCATTTCAGTACCATTGTGTGAAATATCATAAAATGGGCCTTTGCCCGATCGTACCTTACAACCAAAAATCTGAAAACCCCGAAAGTAGAGTATTGGACCATCAACATGACTTAACATCAGCAGTGTGCAAAGAAATGTAGGAGATACAATATTTTGCAGTATTTCATACTAATGGGCCTCTAATGGCCCCAAACTGGGCCTGGGGCCCAAATTTCTGAAACACCTCCCAATGCCCGGCTTCTAACCCAATGACCATTACATGTACCTCCGAAGCAAATCAATTGAAGCTTGTGGGCGGAGATGCATTTCAAGTACCATTGTTGGTGAAATTTCATCGAATGGGACCCTCGGCCAGTGGGGACCTTGGATCAAAAATTGCTGAACACCCCTAAGGTACGTGAGGGAGCTGGTTAGACCATCATCGTTACCGAACATCAGCACTGTGCCAACCGGAAATTTGTATGGTGAGGAGATCCATTTTGAATTTTCCGCATGAGACTGTCCTTTAAATGACCTTTGACCTGACCTCACAAGGTCAACATGTCCCATGGGTCAGTGAAGATTGTGTCCAGTTTTGATTGACATCCGGCACAGATGACTGTTTGGGGGCTCAAAACGGCAATTGTTAACATCAAACCCTGGAATAATAGATAGATATATAGATAGATAAGTGCCATCCGATTCCAATAGCGCAACCATCATAGCTGGTTGTGAGCTAAAAACTGAAAAAAAAAATGTTTGTATTCATTAAGAGCCTCAAATCTTCTCAGGCTGAGTCTAGTCATCATGGTACGAGCAGTATGTTATGAACACATACACAACACTAGGAAAAAAAAGAAGTATGATCCCAAAATATTTCCGAGCATTTTTGGATATGTAGGAGCACAGTCAAAATCTATTTTCAATCAGTACACTCAATGATATCCTGTGTCCTTCAATACTCAGAGGTACAGTGATACACACAATTTCATCTCAGCTCAGATTCTAGGATTCCACTCATATACTGTACAGACCTAGATTCACTGCAACATAAATATTGTTCTGGTATTGATTGACAGAATAAGTTACTCACTGCTCTCCTTCCTATCCTTTACGAGGGGAATCCTTGCCACTGACAAGACTGGAAGGAGAGTGAACAAAAATACCGTCATTTGGTCCAACAAAATTTTGGCCTCAAAGTGCTGAATTGTTGCCTAAGCTGAACCTTCCACAGTAGTAGGAATGACTGACAAATTGTGTGACCTGAGATGAAGTTATTCGTAGTAATCTTGCAGCAGTAGGTAGATACCGTGCACTTGCACAGAATAGGGTAAGTGGAGCGGGCTGTGCCCGTTTTGGAAAACAAAAAAAAAAAACCTCCGTCCTCACACATGCCAGCATGGAACTTAACGATGAACTGTCTAGATGATGATGATGAATTCATGGTTGACGTCTCCTAACATCGTAAAGTAACATAGAGTATACCAGTCCTGTCCAGTGCGACCAAATGTGCAAATATCGAGATTGCCAGGAAGGCTTAGTGATTCCGTGACTGAACCCTGTCTGATCAATCTGAGTATTGTCCCGACATACTTACATGTTCCCAAGATAATACAACCAATGGGCCTCAGAGACCCATCCGCTTTTTCAGGCGTGAATTTATGAAAAAGAATCCAGTAAAAAAGAATGGAATTCATGATTCTCATCCTGAATTTGCCTGAAATCTGCCTGAATTTTGTGTGAATTTTGGCCCAATTTTAGGTATCCGATTTGTGAAGCAGTCTGCCCCTATGCCTATATACCCACCTTGAGACACTATCTACATTTTTAGCCATGTTAATAGATTTTAGAATTATTGAATGAAGACCTAACATCCAATGCCTACGTGTTGCAGTGTTCAAGATAAATCCTCCCCCTGTAGTCCATTCATGATACTGCGACAAGGATCTCATAAGACTGTGGTACAACAGGCAGCCATTCCTCCTAAAATGGGAAAAGCTACATGTAACCACGATTAAGAATCAGTACGGAAAAATATTCATCTATCATGAATACGATTCCATGTTTCTCGAAGGTTAGAGTCCGATGAATAGAAATGTTATCATAGCGGTGGTACCGGCCATTTTTAGGGTACAGGGTACATGTAACAATTTAGCACATGCATTGTCAGTGCCATGACTGGTCACATACGAGTCCTAGGTGTGCTTAGTTGGCCATTGATTCCAGCATTCTGCCATTGAATGCATTTTTGGTACGAGACATAATTCCTAAATGCTTTTCTAATTATCTTGGTGCATGTTTCATGTTTATCACGTATTTTAAAATATTATAATAAAAAAAAAAATGGTAGTCATAGTTCTGAACAATCTTACTGCTAATTGATTGGGATATGGTTTTTCCTAGTTGTTCACTTAGTTACTTCGGAAGTATTATGGATAGTTTAGTCCTTGCTGTGATTTTTCAAAACACTGCAAACAACAGAATTCCATACATAGGAAACCAAGTCCGTATAGAGGGGCATTTACCATCCCTTGAAAACAAGAATCGGAACTGACAGCAAGTTTGCTTCGATTGTAGAATCTAAAGAAATCAATGGAACATCAACATGTTAGACTGGACTCAACATACTTTGGCACGGTTGAACTCCAATACCGTGCATGGCACTCTGCCATTATCGGCCCTTATGCCTATATAGATGGGGCAGAGTGGAAGTGCATGCTATGCACAAATCGTGAGAATATCTTCAACATTAGATATTGCTTATGATTCCCATAGCTTGACGTCTCTTAAGTTTTCATTTTTTCTTTATTTCCCCACTCTCCCCCTCTCGCTCCCCCTCCTCACTTCCTCTCCTCCCTTTCCCTTCTTATTCTTACTACTCTCTTCTTTTCCTCCTTCTTCCCTATACTTCCTCTTTCTCTCTCTTCCTTCCCTCTTTTCCTTCCCCCTTCTCTCCCTTGCTTTTGCCGGTTTTTCCCTCTATCCCTTACCCAGGGGGCCCGCACCCCCAAAGCCCCACCCCCTCCTGGATATCCATTATGCAGAATAGGTCCCGAGAGCGACTGCTCCAACCGCACCGCACATTTTGAAGAACAGTGTTGCAATAGAATCCCAACCCCACTGCTGCTAGTGACAGCAGTTTCCCGGAGGGTCATAAAAAATCTTCGACCATTCCGCAGGATCCTCAACCACCCAGGACAATCTGTTTACCTCCCTCCCACATCCAGTCCGGGCCCCGTAAACGCAGCACAGATCTGCCATGACACGCTTGTCATTAGCATAAAGGCGGGATTCTCCTGGGCGACTTCTACCTCCTGGCCAGTCTAATGCAAGTCAAAACTTTTCATAGGGGCACTTAGTGTTTGCAGTCAATGGAGCAAGCAGTAAACCATTATATTTCCACGTCAATTTGTGGGTGTATCGCCACCAATCCCGGATGGTTGTTCTTGTTATTCTACTTCAAATGAATTCTTCTTGAAAACCAATTCCCTCAACTCAAATCAAGCAATTAGTTCGGTTTTTTTGGCTCAATCATCATTGCATGGAGGCCGAGTCCTTCTCGGTTTATCTGGTACAGGTTTCAGCGTTTTTCGGAGGATCGAAAAACGGCCTCATTTGATTGAAAAATCAGATTTCAATCGAATTTCTGCAAGTTTTATTTACGTACGTAAAACCAAACACAATCCGGATTTGGTGGCGATACACCCACAAATTGGGGAAATATTGTAATTTTTTTTCGGCTTGCTCCATGACTGCTAACACAAGCTATGAGATGAGTTTTGCACATTGCCGCTATTCTGTACCGTGCTAACAGTTTATTGTGGAAAAAAAGAATAAAATGAAATCATCCCATGCTTGCGAATGGGATTCTGTGTCCACAGTCCACTCTTGTGTTTAGTCATCAACATACGACTACTTAGCCCGTGACTGTTCCGGGACCCAACACCTACATATTTTTCGCAAATTCTGGTACAAATGATGAATCATACTTGTCAGTCACACGAATTTTACCTTGTACCACCGATGTTCAGCTTAATAATGTCTCCTGATGAATACGGAATTCATTGTCCGAGGAATGTTACAATCCACTATCAAGAGATGACGAACTGAAAAAAGGGCCTCTTGTGAATTGCAAACAGGAAAATCAATATAGTGTTCTCAATTTCGAACTCTTGTGGGCGAAGTGAGTTTGTTGTTGTTCTGCGCTTGAGTCATTGCAAGAAACAGGGAGTTATTTTTCACAAGCAGAGATAAGAAGTACCTTCAAATCGGAACCCGACAGTAATAAGTGTCACAGAAACAGACCAAAACTATTATATCTATAGGAACTACTGAGAGCTACGGGTTTGTGGTTTCACCTCAACTGCATCAAAGAAAGGTTTAACCAAAATAGTAGTGGTGAATTACATTCGTACGCATAATTCCGATTACCTTTCACTCTCCTTCAAATGCTCCACACGAATTCAACCTGATCAGACCAAGATTCTGGACAAGATCTGGACTAAAGCCGCGTTTCCATGCACGCGGGTGGGCGGGCGGGCGTTTTGGAAGATCCCGTTTCCATGCACGCGGGTGGGCGGGCGGGCGTTTTCTCGAGTCACGCACCTCTTCTCACTATTTAGTGTGTATATGCGCTATTATAAGAACCGATGTAGCCTACTTATTATTAATATTTTTATTATCATTATTGTTATTATTGTTATATATTGTGTTGTTGTTGTCGTTGTCGTTGTCGTTGTTTTTGTTGTTCTCGTTGTTCTTCGTCGTTGTGTCGTTGTCGTTGTTGTCGTTGTCGTTGTTGTCGTTGTCGTTGTCGTTGTCGTTGTCGTTGTTATCAAACACCGGACGCATACTATTTTTTAAAACTAAACACCGGTGTTATTTTCTTGAAAACCATTGTTCTGAATGTCAACGATTAAGGCCCACCATTAAAACTTCACAAATAACAGGTTTTGGAGATTTATGTAACATCTTGCATATCATCCCGGTTTAATAAACTGTAAATAGGTGGTTCAAATAGGTGTCGGGCCGTTGAAAATAGCCACATATCTGTATAAAATCTCATCCCTAGTGTGAAACGTTATGAATGTTTGTTTGGAACCATATTCGAAACCTAAAATTGTCCTCTACTCTTCATTATCGGGCTTCAAGCAGGTAAGATTGCAGGGAAATCCCCAAAATTGATTGCGAAATACCACGCGGACACGCGGGCGGGCGGAAAAAATCGCTACATGACCGATTCGAGAAAGCGCCCGCCCGCCCGCCCGCCCGCGTGCATGGAAACGGCTCCATTGAAAATAACGATGAGCGATTTTAGACGCCCGCCCGCCCGCCCGCCCGCCCGCCCGCCCGCCCGCCCGCCCGCCCGCCCGCCCGCCCGCCCGCGTGCATGGAAACGCGCTTTATCGTGTACAAGCATTTTCAGACTTTGACCTTTTTTGGGGTTGACTGGGCAGATGACCTTTGACCTAACCCAAAAAACAACAGAGTCCATGTGCCCATCATGGGGAACTTAGACAACCAAATATAAGCTTCATCCATCCCGGTGGGGTCGTAGTTACGTTTTCAAGCCAAACGGCCAGTATCGTTGGGGCACTATACTTGGTAACGATGCATGTTTGTACTGTGCCCCCTTGAGACGGACCAGTGATACACAAAACCACTGTTTGACTATGACAGCATGGGTGACGGATATTATGCTAATTACGCACGTGGTACATGACAATATCAGGTCTGTCCCGGGGAAATTGTTGTAATTAAATGTTGAAAGTTGGACAATGGAGTCAACAGGTGTATTTCCTGATCTATTCTACACACGTTTTACTTGGGTGGCATCTGAAGGTGCAGGTTTTCTCCAATTGAGTGTCCCTACTACCTCCAACCTGAGACCCCCCCTGCCGAAGGGAGGTCTAATCGTGGCACTGGGCACAATTACGGTCAATTTTTTTTTCAATCCTGACACAAGCATCTTAAATTTGCTGAGTGGCAGGTGGCTACACGAAATTTCAGAAGTTCAAACACATAGGTGTCCCATTTCTCGCGAAACTACATCATTTTCGCCTGGACGAAAAAACGGACTTTTACTTTTTCCATTACAACATCCCTCTTAAATGTTTGTTGCCAAGAATGTCAATGTGTAGTCAAATTTACCAACATTCCAGTGTTTTAGGTTGTCTTAACCTTTCACACATGTGCGTTCCTTGAAATAGCTCGTGATAGGAATGTTGTATTACATTCGTCTAATTCACATTTATGGTTCGTCTCACATCAGGACGAATCTGGTTAACACACAAAAAAAATCAGCACTCAATGTCACAAGGTTAAAAAGGTTCCACCAGGTCAAATGGTAAAATGAAGTCAAAGAGGTCACCAGATGTTAGTTTGCCCAGAAGAATAAAAACCTCCATTAAAGAACATCCCTCTAAAATGTTCGTTGCCAAGATATTAATGATTGTTCCTATGGTGACCTAGCTTAAATGACCTTGACAGAACAATAGGGTTCATTTAATTTGAACTTGATACATGCTTGCGTTTTTTAGATATAGTGCTGACAATCTTTCTGAAGTTTGCCCTCTCGTGACCTTGAACTGACACCAAAAAAACAATAGGGGTCAATCCCGGGTCATCCTTCCATAGTGCACCCCACATGACCTAATTTGAAGTTGTTACGTGTTTTGTTCGGTAAATATCTTGCTGACAAGGGGGTCACACACACACTCGCACATGGGCGGCGATCACGGGGGGGGGGGGGGACGGGGGGCACGTCCCCCAATATTTTTGCCGTGGCGGGGCGACATCATACAAATTCCCCCCCCAAAAAAAAAAAAAAAAAAAAAAAAAAAAAAATTGCCGCTGGTGGTGAAAAATCCTACGAATCATAAGACAGTACGGCCATAATGAAAAAAAAGTCTAACTCATTATTTCTTATTAGATTATGTTAAGGAAGGCCGAAATGACAACAGAAATCGCGCTGCGCGCGCTTATCCTATCTTTTCCGTAACATATATAATACAGTAGACCCACGTGTACAATAACTTGTCAGATTCTGGCCAAATAGGGTTTTTCTCCAACGTGTATCTTCAAGTGTGGTGAATCCAACTGCCATTTCTTAACACTGCACACAGTTTAGTCTATTCTGATCATTATTGTTCAGGCTGGGCTTTTTGCCAGCCGGACGTACTGTTTTTTTTTTTTAGATAAAAGCTAGCATATGTAACGAAAAAACAAAAGGGCACACGGGATCGTGCCATCAGTATGGAGGTTAACGGGATGACGTATGGCACTATACAAGCGCGAAGGGAGAGGAAAATATGGAGGGACGGAGGAAATTTGGAGAACAATTCGAACAGGGCTATGGTAGGAATGGAGACCAAATGAAAGAAATGTACGATTAACAACGATCATCTTTCGGAAATTTATTGTCAAATTTTAGTGATTGCTTACGCCTAAGTCACGGGACGTGCCGCTCCCTGCAACCTGGGGAGGGGGGGGGGGTCTGTAAGACTATTTCCTTGTACCTATAAGCGTCCACTGATGCTGTGGCCCGGATGGTAAGGAATAAACATTGATCAGTGTCCTTCGAGGATGTTTTGTTTGAAATAGAACTCGGAATTTATTGCCAATTTTGTAGGGATGTTGCTTAATGCCACATGGCCCCGGAAGTGCCGTTTCCTGCAATTTGGGGGTCTATAAAACAAAAAATTCACTTGAACGATACGCGCCAACGGATGGTGGCGCTCCATTTAGATGGTCTGACTCGTAAGGTCCCCCCCCCCCCAATATGTAACATAGATAGCCTCCCTGGCCAACACGCACCACACACACACACAAACACAAGCATACGCACGGTGCGTGACTGCAAAGATTTCTTTTGCCTCCGGCAGGAATAAATAACAAGGCGATCGTGTTTGCCCCCCATGCAAAGAATTACAAGGCATTCATGTGTTTGCTTTTGGGATTAGCAAGTTTAACAGAAACAGCCTACGAATCAGTGACCAATTTCAAATCGTAAGATGATCATCGACCATGTCGCTACTAAAGGAGTATAAGTTTTGGGAAAATTATACTAAATTATGTGAATTAGACACAATATTCAAACTTCACCATTGACCCATTTCTCATTTTAAATTTTCAGGACCAATGGTGGTCCACACTCAATACATTTCATGGGATTAACAAGCTGAAAATTTGAGAATGGAACAATTCATTATACACACTGCATAACCCCAGTGACTTAGTCAATGTACCATTGGGGGGACTAAGGTAACCCATACCCATCAAACTTCAGAAAAATCGAATAAACTTGCAAATAGGATTGGATTACAAACCAAAGCAAATAAATATGACACTTATCTTGGTTTCAAAAGGGCTCAGACATCAGTTGAGATCACAGAAAAGCGAGGTCTGGGGGAGGATGACAAGAGGGGAGGGGATAACTACCGAATTTATCTTGTGATAAATTTCTGCAACATGACTCGACTTGACCCTGGCTTCAGCCCACCAAGGTCTTCAAGAATTAATGTCTCTAGACTGCCCTGCCCTCACTCAAAAGGCATTCCATAACAATGAATGCAGACCATGCCATGAACACTAAGCTCGCCAACAAAACCCAAACATTTGGAAAAAGGAGTTCAGCAAAGATGTAATTTCCAATTTTAGTGGCTTTAAATGGTTCTTGGGGAGTCTGTTCAGGGGGCCCCTCCCACTAAATTATGTGAAGTGGTCCCGTAGCTGCATATATGGACACTGGGTACAATAATGTAGAGGTAATCTTAACCCGCTTAGAGAGGCTCCAGTTAAGATAATTTATGGTCAGTATAGGTGGCCAGAAGAGTGATGACAGGCAGAAGTGGACAATTAGGCCTCAAGGTAAAAAGGCAGGTTTTGGAAATAAAGGGAAATCTCTGTCTGTTTCAGATAGGAATACTAGTTAAGAGGAATAACAAAATAACGTACCTCAGGGGTTGAAATGAGGTATAACTTCAATAGAGATAGTTCTGAACATCTTGCTATTAACAGCATGACTTCAATAAACGGATGTACAGCATCATGAATGTAGCTAGGGTGCCCCAAGACCTATACCATTCTTAAATAGGTAGCATACAGTCACTAGAAGTTATTGCAGAAAATGTTATTATTGGCCGTTTTGTTGACCTGAATGACCTTTGATGACATAACGTTGTTTATGGAAATGCGTGCCTCACAGTGATGCACAAGCCCTAGAAGTTTTAGGTAAATCAGATACACACACCCAGTGCTATCCACCAAAAGGTATTAAAACCAACCTTTGACTCCTTAAAACTTGAAGACCTGGTGTCAGATCGAAGCGAGAGTTGGTTCGTCTTGAAGCACACAGAGCTCTATCACATTTCCAAAAAATTGGCAGTTCTCATTTCTTTGTCTATAACTCCTAACATAAGCACATTCTCCCAGAATTCCCTTTGCCCTTGGACTTGCTCATCGATGTTGCTTGACCACCCAATCCCAAATCACCATGACAAGGCTCTACGAGAACCCTTACTGCACTCATTTTGATCATTGACCTTTTTACCCAAACTTCAAAAATATGCGTAAAGGTGCAAATTGTACTACTTGATGCAAATTAGCACACTAAATGACCTCTGGTGACCAAGTTTCATGAGAATCCAAAAACTTTTGAAAATCGCATAAATATGCAATGAGACAAACGGAATTAGAAAATATAATGCGGCTATCTAATCAGGTCATATACACCCTCATAGTTGGTATTTATGCTGAACTGCATCACCAAGCATCTACCGATCCACTAAATATGGAAATTTATGCCAATGGTATGGATTTGTCGGCGACGAAAAAGTGGATGCCATCGAACTCTCCCGTACACCTCCACAAAATGGTTCCAGCATGATAGCTTCCACGCGTTCAGGAGATATCGAAAGGCACATACAGACAACAGACAAAACAGACACACACACACACACAACAAAGGGACCACTAGGTCTCTCCTTAAACAAAGTTCAGGAGAGACACAAAAGGGTTTTTGTCCTATCTATACGAAAGCTACATACCAAAGTTCAACCTGATTAGAACAACCATTCGAGACTACCGATGTTTACAAGATTTCAGACTTTGACATTGTTAACATCAGATTGACCTCTGACCTGAGACCCAAAAAACAATAGAGGATGTAAATCTCATGAGGAACTCGCATACTACGTATTGAGCTCCGTCCATTCAGGTGGACTCGAGTTATCGTGCTTACAAGTCAAAATTGACCAAAATTGAAAAATCGACCGAATGAACGAATGGATGAAACACTGGGACTAATGAAGGGAAAACACTTGAATCGCCGGATATGTGCCCAAATACATAGATTCAAACACCAGCAACTGAATTTTCTTTTCCGTGCATTCGACACCTCGTTTTTTTTTTGCATCAACTGCGGGCAAAGCCTCAAGACAGTGGGATAAATAGGGTGGTCTTATGCACCTATAATTATAGAACATGAAAATGGACCCAACGCGATAAACGTCAACAATCATTCAATGAGGACACTGTCCTTCCCAAATGCCATTGGCAATATGGGCGGGATGAGCCAAATGGTGATAACCAGGAATAATAATAATAATAAATATTTGAAAATTTCTATAGCGCACGGGTGATCAAGGCGCTTTAACATACTACCCTGGTCATTGGAACAACCGTTGGTCCCACACAACGCAGGTATATGCTGCAACGGGACTGCGCTTTGAAACAGGTTGCACCTCACATGAACCCAAGTAGCACCTGGATAGATCAAGGGCCAGAATTTTGGACGCACCTCCGCGCCATCTAATAATGGCGCTCCGCCTAGTCGGTCGCAGCCCCCTCCATAAAATTATTACGCTTCATTGCAAAAAATTATGCCTACGCCACTGTGTGTTCTATTTTAAACCCCATCTTGCTATCTCCCAGTGATTGATACTGGTCGGTAGGGGCACTTCTTTTAATATCTATAGTGCCGAAAGTATTAGCTCGGCTCGATCTGTCACAGATGATCGTCGTGGTTGAAATTCTGCATGAGTCCATCCCCGTCAGCCTTCCCATCTCGCACGGGGGAAGGGGGGGGGGACTCGAAATAGATAGGCCTACCCACGGGGACGGCGATTCGATTTGTGTTGGCGGTTGGGCGGACGGACGGACCAAGATGAATACCATCTAGCGGAGCGGCACCACAGGTTGGCGGTAGCGTACAAGAAAATTTTCGTTTGACAGACCCCTAAGATTGCAGAAACGGCACTCCATGCCTTATGGGGACATCAGGCAGCATTTTCCTAACATTGATAACAAATTTATTTTGGGATCAATAGGGATATTTAAAAGTTTTGCGTTGGGTGCGTGACATCTGGACAAATCGACTGTGCAAGTGAGGTTTCAGTCATGAAAAGACCAATCGAATGGGCAATGTCACCAGTCACTACGTTCGCGCGAATTTTTGCAGGATCCAAATTTATCAACGAACGACATGCACTGACCGATAGGACAGGCCTGAGGTTTTTACTCAAAAATTACAGCCCCCGTCTTATCTCTTTGCGGACCACAGGGCGCGATAAGCCAAGCGCGCGCGGAGAATTTTACAATTTGGACATGCCATCTAAAAGACAGGCAATCTCTGGATATAAACTTGTCTTCACCAAAATTGGTTAATCATGTCTTTGCACGAAACTGCTGGCGTTTCCGGCCGGTCTTCGATGGAAGGCCTGAGTTTTTTACTCAAAAATTACAGCCCCCGTTTTTATCGTCTTTGCGGACCACGGCGCATGGGAGGGACATTCCTACTTGGAGCCAGATTGTGGACAAATGAAGATAACCATGGGAGTAAAACCGCAACTGCGCGCAAGGGGGGGGGGGGGCGCGCGCAGGAAATTGTACCACTTTGGGACTTCCATCTAAAAGATAGGCAATCTCTGGATATAAACTTGTCTCACCAAAATTTGTTTTTTCTAATCATGTCTTTGCACGAACGGTGGCGTTCTCCCGGCTGAATCTTCGTTGGCTATTTTATGGGGTTTTCCCCCGCCACCGTGAGCCCGCCCCCTTAGTATGTGCACCCGCGCAAGAACCCAAAAACTTCAAAAAAAGGGTCCGCCCCAGAGGGGGGGATTGATGCCGAATATGTACTAACTTTTGCAAGTATAGACAATATTTTGCCAAAACAAATCACAGGTCACGTTAGGTGGTAGACTTAGCCCGGCGCCCCCGCATTTTCTCTTCAAAAACAACAAAGTTTACACTTTGGGGCATTCATTAAAACATTCAGGCAATATGGGAATTCACTTTTGGACAGCCTTCTCTTCACATGAATTTTGAATATGGCATTCTGACAACGCAATTTGTAGCGTTCCCTAGCCGCATTTTCGATGCCGCACCGTGTGCCCTCATACGGGATAGTTGTTGCACAGTGCACTCAACTTTTCAAAGGTGATCGACGCACCATAAATAAAAAAAAAAAAAATCACAGATCGCCAAGTGGTAGACCTACCCCCTGGCTCAACCACATTCGCCTCAAGATAGCAATTGTTTGACAACGTCCAATAAAGAAGAGACACAGCAAGCTGGTGCGAGCCAGTCTTATTGTGAACGATAGTGCGGATGGAGGAGATCTGAACCCTTATTTCATTGAAATTAAGAAAACCAGCGTAAATTCCAGGCATTTTTTGTTAGGAACACCATATGTCTGCTGAAGGCACATCATATGTCTGAACACTACCGACACTTGAAATGCCCGCGCGCAGCAGCGCAAAATTTCCGAAATGGAGCAGCACGAAATTCCTCAACTTGATCATCGGTTCATCAGCATTGTTAAACATGGTTGCTGATGGATATGTCGGAGACAGTGTCAGCGAAATAGCAGTCGGGCTCAAATATGGGAGGGGAAAAAATGCATTGCGTCACCCCCCAAACCAAATATTGGGGGGGATGCCGTCCCCCCCATGATCGCAGCCTCCCCCCATGATCGCCGCTCCCCCCATGATCGCGCCGGGTCTACCTACAAGATTGGACGTCCCTTCACATTATTTGCACTATACCTATGGTGAGGTTCATGGCCACTAATGCAGTGACAGTGCGGATATTATCAAGAGGCAGCGGATAAAGGTCTACAAGGCCGACGGTCCGCGAGACCAAAATGGTGAAGGGTCCCAAGAGAACCGCAGGTTCGCGAGACGAATAAAAAGAAAATGGACAAGGCCGTTGACATGAAGTCACCAACAGTATTTCTTTCTTCCTCTGTAGGAATGGAGGCGAAGCGTGTGGAATAACTTCAAAGAGTAGCAGCTAGGGAGCAATTTTGTGGGGGCGGTTGGAGAAGGGGGGGGGGGTGGAGAAGGAGGGGAGTGGGTTGAGGGGCTTCTGCATCACGCATGTTACTGAATCTGTGTCACATCGTCTTCTGAATTTGTCCACAATTTAGTAATGCAGAAGTATGCATAACGTCTGCCAACAGGTGAATGGCATCCTCCTGGTCCGATGACAGGAGGAACCACTCAGTTACAACAGAGTCGCCAGATGCTCCCACACCCTCCAGCCCCCCCCACACCCTCCCCCTCTTCTGGGATTGAGCGGATCCGGCTCTTCCGAGAAGTGCTGGGCAACCAAATGGCCTGCGGAAGGAGAATATAATCACATGTAGCACCAATTTTACATTTTTATTGAGATTAGTAAAAAAAAAATAAAGCACTTGACAGTAGAGGAAGGTTAAAGGGGTGAACCACCTTCCTGACACCAATGATCGCGATGGATCTAAATAACTCCGAACACTCTGTTTGAGTAAATTCCTTGTATGGTAAGTGTCAAGCATGGAAGATAGATATATACAAACATTGATTCCATTATCAGAGCGGCACTACAACCAGAGGACCTGAGTTATGTCAGAAGTTGCATCACGCAGACTGATAATCTAACTTAATAGTTAACTCCGCTTGATTGTTGCCCTCCCCATCAGATACTAGGCCTGTCCGTTGCATGCATTCTGTAGGACTTCTCACTCTTCGAATATGTAGGGATAATGCTTGGAGAAATTTGAAAAGGTGGCATTTCAGGAGGCATTTGCTCCCCCAAAATGCATTACAAATGTAAATTGCTGTTAAGGTTGATTTGCCATACATGGACATAATTGTATATGAAATACCACCCTGGCACCGTTTGAGGGGGCGGTAGTTAGCTACGCCAACACTTCACAATACACTATTTGTTATTGTAATATTACTGATATACAGTCACATGTAGGCAACATCACAGATAGTGCATTCAACATCGATAGCTGCACTGCAACATATACGAGATATGATCATAGGTAGTGCATCAAATCAATTAGGCTGCAACTTAAACATATAGAGATACATCATCCAGACAGTGCATTGAATCAATTAGGATGCACTCAAACATATGAGAGATAATTCCATCGAGACAGGGCATTGATCAATTAGGCTGCACTGCAACATTATGAGAGAGACATCATCGCAGGACAGGGCATTAAATCAATCAGGCTGCACTGCAACATATAAGAGATACATCATCGCAGACATTGCATTGAATCAATTAAGGCTGCACCAGGCACCAACATATGAGAGTATGATATCATAGGTAGTCATCCCGAAAAATCAAGGAGGCTGCCCTGCAACATTGAGAGATACATCACGAGACAGGCATTGAATCAATTAGCTGCACTGCAAATATGAGAGTACATATCGCAGGACATTTGGAATTGAATCAATTAGGCTGTACTGCAACATATGAGCGATACATCATCGCAGAAATTGCATTGAATCAATTAGGTGACCTGCAAATTGAGAGATACCTCCATCGCAGACAGTGCATGTGAATCAATTGGGCTGCACATGCAACATAGAGAGATGTACATCATCGCAGACAGTGCCACTGAATCAATTAGGCTGGCACTGCAACATATGAGAATACATTCATCGCAGACAGTGCATTGAATCAATTAGGTGGCATTGCAACAAATGAGAGATATGATATCACAGGAAGTGGCAAAACAAATCAATTAGGCTGCACTGTTGTAGCATAAGAGATATAACATAGTTACACAATTGGACGAAAAAAACACAAACAAATAGCATGAGAGCAGTTGTAATTGGTTTGCCTGCCTTATTCGGTCTACACGTTATAGCATTTTTGGAATTGCAAACTGATACACTGTGTATGCTGTTGCTTGCAAGATTGAATGCCTGGACTTAGGAATGAAGGAGCCAGGTGCTCTATTTGTGCTGAATATTGCATTTGGTAAAGTCAAACTAGCAGTAATGAAAATCAACACATTGTGACCTGTATCTACCACAGAAGGGTTGTTGTTTTAATTATGCTGAGACCTAGAAAAATTGAACAGAGCAATTTGCATATCCATTGATTTGCCATCAGAATAAAAAAGTGATACTACCCTAGCAATGACCTCCTCCCGCCTCAATAAAAGAAATATAGGGGACCAATATTGCATGGGAATTAGGGAAATTGTGGAGAAGTTTTATGATATCCATAATGTTGTTGAACGGTTCAATAATTTGTGAATTTGATTTAGACTGTTGCTAAACTCTGCCAATTTCCTAAGAAAATGTTGTTAAGGTCAATAATAAGTGCTATAAAATGCTAATTTTTTTAATAATAGAGCTAAGGCTTAGGATACAAGATTGGCATTGCTAGGTATAGAACAAGTGCTCAAATCAATTTTAATGACAGTAAAAACTTTGGCCACTTGTTTGGTGCATCATCGATGCAGGAGAGATACGGATCAGGTGTCTATCTGTGTCTATATGGACCAATCATCCTGCATGTGTAATTAGTACATGAGACAGTTTTTACATCATCAGAAAATATGCTAATAGACATCAAATGTACAGGAAAAGGTGATCTCTCTTTTTGCAGTTAAAATACACTAATCAATTACGTAAGTATGATATCTCGCTTCAGCATTTCACCCGTGAAAGCATTTCACCATTGTTCCCAAGACTGAATGAATTATAGCGGGCACCTCCAGGACAATAGTTCCTGATCAAAGTCACAAATTATGTTTCCAATGATGTTGTCATATCTCGCTATCGACAGAAGTACTGCATGGGGCCCGTCTTCTGCCTCTTGGCATGATTCACCAAAGAACTGTTGATATCTTCTCTATGTACAACCTCAGAAAGAAAATAGGCGCTCGAGTTGAAATAAGCAACCCCACCATCCTAAAAGTAGGAATGAAAAAACCATAGCTTTAGATTGCATCAGATTGCGTTGGTAGAAAGAGCGTGTTTGATATCCCAAATTTTACATTGGGTTCCACAAACATTCATGTTTTGTTATCTACATAATTGTTGAGTCAAAACAACGTCACAAGGAGAACCAGATGAATGTCGCCCTCGAGCTTACACGTAAGTACTGAGTGGAATGTGCAAGTTACATCTTTGTGTGCATCCCACATTCAAATAAGGTTCACCAGCTCGTGTAAAAAAAAAGAAGTAAATTTTTATTGATTTGGCTTATGCAGTTATTTATTTCCCTCTTTTGATGTCTGAAGACATTGCATTAGTAATAGTAGGTTGGTCTCATATTCCAAATGTGCATCAACTGGAAGTAGTCGGAGTAGAGATTGTCGTCTTCTATTAGGAAAATACTAATCTAAAAGTCGCATTTACACTTCCCGACTTTGAACAATATATTGATTGGCACCTGGGTGTTGCAGTATTGACCTGTGCTTAGTTTGTCTTGTCAAACTGGCATTTGGAATGAATTAGAGGAAGGTTTCGCAGGGTTTTGAGGCTTGATTAGAGTTCAACCCCAGAGCTAACTTTCTTACATTTTAAACCAAGCAGGGAAAATTCAGGGAAAACTGAGAACAGTATGACTTGAATCCTGACTTTCCTAATTACATCTCTATCGGCCCCTACCTGCTGAGCTATATATAGTAGCTAACAGACAGACAAACTAGTTGACATTAAAAAAAGGACCTAACGGGATCCAATAATCCCTAGAAAGACTACTGAGTATGTATGAAGGCCTTTGGTACTTCCAGCCGGTCAGCGGGAGATGATTGACATAGGGCAAACAGAACAGGGTTACTTACCTTGCCACTTCGAGCAAAAAGTTCCAAGAAATCCTTCTCCTGATTATGTCGTGGTATCCTATAAGAAACCAGAAGGACCTGTGAACTTAACAGCAAATACTTGTCATTACACTATTCTAAAAACTAGAGCACCACGGTGCTGTAGCTTCAACCCGCAAAAATGTACAAGACGAAGGTGTTAAATGTTCCAGATCATGAGACCAAATAGGCAGTTTCAAACACAATGGCCTAAATGAGCCCGTACCAAATTTTAAACATTGATCTCCATATGCTACGGATGGGGGGGGTGGGGGGGCAATAGCAGTCATAAGCATTGTTACGCAGTGGTCAACGTCCATCCCAACGAATGACCAATTGAGAGGGTAAAGGCAATTTCACACAGTGGCCTATCGTGTCCCTTTAATGAACAATAACCTTGACCTTCACATGGTCAGAGATGTCCCAAAAGTTGAAATTGGGTCCACGTGTGATCAACATCTATTGAAAAAAAAACTTTTGTACTATTTATTTTAATGACAACTATTGATGTTGCATCCAAAAAATCTACAAACAGTTGGGAAGAGAAACATTATGACACAGTTTAAGGGAAATCTAAGGTACTTGTAGGAAAGATAAATACTGGAAATGATACAAGTAATGACCTTATTTGCCCTTTATGACCTTTGCCCTGACCAACAAAGCAAAACATGTCCCATGGGTAATTAGGATTGTGTCCAAGTGGTTGAACATCCTTTTTTATCACAGAATGACTTTTTAGGGGCCAGAAAGGCAATTGTTGACACACTGGCATAGAGTAGATAGGCTGTAGGGCCCAATTAGTAGATCCTCGGACCAAAAATTCTTGAAAAGCCTGTACGTATGGCTATTTCCTCATTATGATCGAACATCAGCACTGTGCACCAAAACTTGTAAGAGGCAAGCATTTACATGGTTGACATGATGGCCCTCAAGACCACACTGGGTCGCAAATCCAAAATTCGACCGAACATCAACACTGACTTGTGCATCAGAATGTGTAGCATATTGCGTGAATTAACATGAGGGCCTTAGGGCCAATGTGGGCCATTAAGGGCCGGAGGTTCACGAACACGATTGGTGGACCAACTACCGAGGAGCATTACCTTAACTTTGAAAAAATCACTTGGAACTTCCTGGGAAAGATGCATTTCAAGTACCAATGTGTGAAATTCCATGGACTTTCAAAAAATGGGCCATCGGGCCGAAGGGGGACCTTGCGATCAAAAATCATGAACACCCTGAAGGAACTGCTGTTAGACCATCAATATGACCTAATGTCAGCACTGTGCACCAAAACTTGTAAGAGGAGGAGCATTTGAAAATTCAAATTTGAGGGGCCCTTGGGGCGCACAATGGGCCTTGAGCCCAATATTTCTGAACACCCCTGAAGGTATGGATATTAGACCATTATTATGACCGAACATCAGCATGTGCACTTGATTTGTAGGAGATACAGATTTTGCAGGATTTCATATAATGGGCCCTGAGGCCAACTGGGCCTCGAGCCCAAAATTCCTGAACACCCCCCAATGGCCCTCTACCCAAGGACCATTACATGAACTTTGCAGAAAATCAATTGAAGCTAGTTGGAGGAAATGCATTTCAAGCATCATTGTGTGAAAATCATAAATGGGCCCTCGGGCCCAAGTCGGACCTTGGACCAGAAAATCCTGAATACCCCCAAAGGTATATGGCTATTAGAACTATCAACATGACCGAACATTCAGCCATGTGCAAATACATGCCAGGAGATACAAGGTTTTACGGTATTTCACTAATGGGCCCTATGGACCAAACATGGCCCGGGCCCCAAATTCCTAACCCCCCAATGGCCCTCTACCCAAGAAATATAACATGTAGCTTCGAAGAACAATAATTGAGATTTGGGATGAGGAGATGCTTTTAAGTATCATTGTGTGAAAATTCATGAAAGGGCTCTCAGGCCCAAGTGGAACCTTGGACCAAAAATCCTGAACACCCCGAAGGTACGGCTGATAGACCACCATTATGACCATGCAAACATCAGCTCTGTGCACCACAATTTGTAGGAGGAGATGCCTTTTAAATTTTACACATAATGGCCTATATTGCACCTTTGATGACTTGACCTTGACCTTCACAAGGTCAGATATGCCCATGGGTCAAGGAACATCATGTCCAAGTTTAGTCGACATCCATCGCAGAATGACTGTTTGGGGACAAAAAAGGCAATTGTTGACACACTGGATAGATAGATAGATAGATAGATAGAGTGACATGCAGATTCCAATAGCTCAAACAGCATATATGGTTTGAGCTAAAAAACCAACAAGAAAGAATGTTAATTTGACACAATGTATGTATTTTTTTCTTTAAGGAGGTGGGGCGATGGGGGTAGGGACGTATTTTAACCAGGTCTCGACTGGTGCGCAGGTTTGTACCTGCTCGGTCTGCCCCGGCCAATAGGGAGGTGCAGGCGTAACTCCCCAATGTGATTGCTTTGGTTGAAGTCTTCAAAATGGAGGTTTGACCTGCAAAATATGGGTTTTTGCCCTGCTAACAGCAAATTATGGCAAGATGGGGGCCACCCCCAACCCCCCCCCCCCACCTTGAGTTACGCCTTGCTTTCACGGACCTTTGACCTTGGCCAATACAAGGCAAAGATGTCACAATAGCCAATGAACAATAAGCCAGTTCGTGGCTGCAAGTGTGCATGCTCACCACTGCATAGTTCCAGAGAATAGAAGATTCCCCCCATAGCATATCGTTACGGCTTGTTTTCAAACTCTTTTCAAAGACTGTCACCACTTTGAAAACGCAACTATATCATCCTATGTTTCGGAATGTTTTGTTGCCTAATATGGGGGGAAAATCTGTATTGAATGAAGTTTGAGTTGGCAGGATTTGTAAGGGCAAGCACCTGCTGGATCAGCCCTTGTATATATGTCTCATTGTATTTTTTTTTCCATTTGTAACAATGAAATGCAAAAATACTTGTGAACTATAGTCAGTATTAAAATAATGAATCAACCATGAGCTGTTATGGTGTTGGATATAAGGAAATAACCATTTAGGAACCTACGGTTATCCCCATCATGGGTGGAAAAAATTGGGAATTTGGGAAGCTCCTTCCCAGGAAATCTTGCTATCTGGAGGGAAAATCTGGCAATATGGAGGGCAATTTTTCAATTTTGGGGATATATCGTTGTTATATTACTGGGAATACATTCTCCTTCCCGGGAAATTCACATTTTTTTCCAGCACTGATCCCCATCAAAGATGTCAGCTCCTAAACGAAGTCTGTTCAATATACTATGAGACTTCCTGGTCGAGCTACTGTAAAGAAAATAGGCTGTCTCAATTGAGTGATTAGCTGACCCAAAGACAGCGAGATGTGCTCAGGCTAAAGCCCTAATTGGGGACAACCATATTTTACAACCTTGCAGCACTTCCACTGTTGTGTCCTGTCCATATGTGATAGTGCCTGCATCCCCTTCTCATCTGTGACATCCCAGACTGGTTGAGCCTTCCTCTCTCCTCATAGGCCAGAACAGTATAATCCTCCCTAGCTAGGAACGAGCCATGGAACCTCTCATACAACTCCTGGCAATGAAGAGAGATATAAATGCTGACAAGCAACAACAAAGACTTGGATGAATAGAAAACAAAACTAAAAAACAAAATCCTTAGTGATTCCTTGGACACTGAAATCGATAGCACTTGTGAACTTGTGTGGCAGGTTTGAATTTGACGGGACCAGGCATGTCTGATTTTTTTTCCCAAATTGACCCCTACGCCTACAAAAATTAATAGTGTTATTTACTCATCATGGGAAGCACGCCATCAAGTTGAATTGATTCCCCAGGCATGTTGGACTCAGCCTGATTACAAGGTAAAATGCCCAAAATAGCAAATCTTCTCAGTTTTCAAAGTTTTCACTTTTTCCCAGGATGACTCCTACGACTACAAAAATAAATTTTGGACAAACTTCATGGATTCGCTTGCCAGCACAATATTTAACAGATGAAACATCTATCAAGTTCAAATTATGTATTTGATTGTACATTTGTTTCAATGCAAATTGATATTCATTTGCAATGCACATTTGTAACATCAATCGAGTGTCAAATGTCAAAGTGTCAAATCAAGGGAAATTTGGCTAAATATTTTCTATTGTTTATACTTAATTCTACTCGTTAGTCATATTATCTAATCTATTTGAGTAAATTTTACAAATTAACGTGTTCGTTCGGAAAATGTTAAAAAGTTAAATCTAGTAAACCTAGGGTTGTTGATTTTACTGATATGCACAATGCTGGCTGAAATATGACTTCACTGTGATTTCTTCATAGCTTTTGTGGAACTATCATAGGGACATATCCATTGATATATTGTCAATTGGTCTACACAGAGTGTGATTAAATAAATTAGTCATCACTGATCATTCTCAAGTATTCATTTGATTATATATAATAGAATATTCCTGCATTATACTTTGAATGCTAAACATTTTTTACTTTTCATTTCGATATCTACTGATACTATGGTTATCAACATGACTTTGTCATAACGATATCTTTAATGTGAGCAGATGAAGGCTAACCCTATTAGCAGGGATATCAATGATAGGCTCATTCTGTAACTTGCTACCTGAAGGCCGAAAAGAAGATGCTGGCTAATATTATAAATGATCCATTCCGGTAAGTAAAATTATTCTTCTCTTTGTATCTCACTGGCAGGACATTCTATTTGTAGAAGTGGTGGGATTTTGCATGTTTTTCCATGAATATGAAAAAATAGCTCAACATGCCCCCCCCCCCCATTGACCTGCTGTCATCATCTCTTGAACATCCTGTATGGCCGACCAATTAGCTCAATGGGTAAACATCACAGGCTTCCACAGTGGCCGTTCGATATTGCATGAATGTACATGAAGGTCATCATGAACTCTCAACTACTGACCTTACAAGACTGACAGCTGCAGAGCTTTGAGCGCCACCCTTGACCCCAGAAGACCGCCCCGTCATGTCTCTTGATGCCCCGCCTCCTCAGTAGCTCCAGCTGACAGGTGGAAGGTGCTAGAGTCTCACCACAAGTCTTATTGTCTTTCGCTTTGGAAGTTTCTTGTGAAGTGGTCCCCTCTTGCCTCTCGCCGGTCTTTGGTTTCGTTGAATCGGTCTCATCTTCAGACTTGACAGAGACACCAACATCTTGCTTGCCACTTGGGTCTATAGGAATATCCTTATTCTGAGGAAACATTGTGAAACTATCATTGGAATATTATACATGACCCAAAATTCGATTGTCCCTGAAGGGTGGCATGAGATATTGTAGTCAGTTTGTCATTTCACCTATATCACCTGTTGCTGCATGATTACCATAGCCACAGTTGTTATGGTATCAACTGTGGTAGTTGAGAACTATTGACTGACAGGTGCTGGGTTCTCCAGCAATGAGGTGTGTGTGAGTGTGTCTGTAAGAATTGTGAAATTCTCAAATTCAATAATCTTTTAGTTTTACAATTTCCTCAATATTTTCTACGATATCTATATGGGTAGAAAGGCACAAATCACAACTATGTTCCATGCAATCAGCCAAACATTACCAAAAATAGGTATTTTAGGGATTCTTTGTTGTTGATACATTGAATTTTTTTAAATGACTTTCTTTTCAAAAAACGTTCAAGATATGCCCTACCCTGAAGAACACTGGCTCCTACAGATACTTTCAGCATGAAAGGAGGTAGATTGGGACCAGATTAATTGACATTCATTTCAGGCTGTGCAATGTGCATAAAATGGCAATTACCCTGCCTAACTTGAGTTTTTCATGCCCTAGGTCTAATCAGATCGAGTACACTCTTCAGAGTTCCAGAGATATCCATCTAACGAGCAAGCCTGATACGCACACACCCACATGCCCATCTCTTCTGAACAGTATGGACAAGATCTGGACCAATTCACTTGATTCTCTGATAATTTGATTGTTGCATGTTTAGGGATAGTACACATGAACTATTATGTCATCAAGATATCAAGCAAATTGTTTGAGCAAGCTCATATATATATATACTAAAAAGTTCAACCTTACATCTGACACCCCAACTACCTGTGTAGGCGCTGGCCGAGATATACCAATAGATAATATGTAGGTCACAAAAATATATTGTAGGCATACCACTGGTGAGACATACCTCTTCTTCCGTTTTAGCCTCAACCTTCTGACTTGAGCCGACGTCGAACTCGGCTTTGTTTGCTGTCCCATCATTCTTCAGCTTGGTTGTTTCTATTGAGATACCAGAATAGCACTGCATGGTAAAAAAACAAACTTTACATTTCTTAAGCTGTCAATTAGCCAAGCTGAGATTTCCCAGTTCACCCCTGTTATCTGTCACACAAACCACTCACATCAGATTACTGATTTTTGTAAGTTAAGGTTAATATGATTCAGTTGCAGTTCCGTAGGTTTGTTATGGTTTCTTATACATTTTTGCCGCCCTATGAGATCCTTCTATGAGTGGCTCTCAGGTGGTATAGACTCAGTAAATAATTGCCCCTTCCATCCTGACACGAGTTTATTCGGCAATAAAAAAAACACACATTTTCTCATTCAGAAACAGATTTTGCAGAAAGCATGATTTTCAAAATGTAGATATTCTTACAGAGGTCGAACCTGAGACATTCCTCATCTAACCCCTTGCTTACAGTACTATTTTGTAATAGGCAGCCAGTTACAGTGCCCCATACGAAACTTGAAATCATACATGGCCTCAATTGGTGTATGACCAGAAGAAGTATAGCACCCATACAGGAACTTGGAAACAAGCATACACAGTCCCTGATCTAGGCACATCTTACCCATAGATGAACGTTGTATGGCCAGAGGTATCACAGCGTCCCTACAGGCCTATTCAACATGTCAAAATCATGTATACCAGAAGGGAGTCACAGCATCCCATACAGCACTAAGCCTACATGTCAAAATCGGTGTAGGACCAGAGAGAGTCATCAGCGTCCCATACAGGCACCGAACTCAACATGTCAAACTCTAGTTATGAGCCTCAGAGGAGTCACAGCGTCCCATACAGGCACTCGAGAATCAAACATGTCAAAACGATGTATGACCAGAGGGAGTAACAGCAGTCCATACAGGGCCACTATTTAATACATGTCAAAATCAGTGTATGACCAGAAGGATTCACAGCATGCCACAGGCACAAGTCATACATGCACAAAATCGGTGTATGATTAGAGGAAGTCACACGAGCCACATTACAGCCAATTAAGTTCATACATGCAAAAATCAGTGTATGACCAGAGGGAGTTCACAGGCACTATACAGGCACTAAGTCATACATGCCAAATCAGGGTAGGACCAGAGGAGGTCACAGCATCCCTTCCAGAAACTTAGATTCAGAAGTGCACATTCCTGATCTAGGCACGAATCTCACCTCTTGAATGGATGGTTATGGCCAGAGGATTCACAGCGTTCATACAGGCAGGACAAACCACTCTTCGTATTGGAGATTAGAAGGATTTCCTTACGCCAAGATGCTGCAAAGATAAGGGAACTCTGCATATCAGGTTTGTGATTCACTTTACAGGTCTCGCCGCAGGTGCATGCATGCTTTCTGTCTATATGCCAGAAAATTAGAATTTCAGCACAGCAGGGGACTGAATCCATTTGACACATGTCATACCCACTTCAGGGATATTCTGCTTCAAATGTTAAGAGTTCATTTCCATATATCAATGTGATTTTTAAAGCTTTGTCCAATCTCCAATGGAACTGGTGGATGGAGCTTTACATGTTTTTGACAGAAGTGTCAAAGTGGTCATAATTCAATGGATTGGATAATCTGTTGGATGGATATAACAACCCGTTCAAGACTTGTTCAAGTTTCATCATAAAATCTATCCCAGATTTGTGTCTTTTTCTACAACATCTTGCAACATTGTTTGGTATGGTTAGTAAGCTATATGTGAATCGACAACCACCATCTACCTATAAGAGATCAGAATATGCCAATAAACCCTTTAGCTTCTACATAAAGCTCTACACCAATCCCAGCATAGAGCACTAAGATATTGGAATCTGAGAGGGGAATTCCTCTCCTACAAATATTTTGTGGGGGGGCCTTACTCGTCAAACATTCGAGACTACTGTGGTATGTTTAGGATTTAAATTAAAAGACGCTGGCTCTCTCAACTCAGAATACTAGCCTGCTGGCTGAGTCTTTAATCAAGACTCTACTAGACTACTTGCTGCTATGTCGTAGCAAATATACTCACTGCTGACTAATGTCTTATCAAACGACTATCAGACTACTATACTGCAGACTATATCCTAATTTAAACTACAAGACTGATGACTATGTCCTAAACGAAGACAACGAGACTGCTGACTATTCCCTAATCAAAGACTACAAGACTGCTGACTTTGTCCTAATCAAAGACTACTAGACTGCTGACTATGTCCTAATCAAAAACTACAAGACTGCTGACTATGTCCAAATCAAAGACTACAAGACTGCTGACTATGTCCTATCAAAGACTACAAGACTGCTGACTATGTCCCAATCAAAACTACAAGACTGCTGACTATGTCCTATCAAAGACTACTAGACTGCTGACTATGTCCAAATCAAAGACTACTAGACTGCTGACTATGTCCTAATCAAGACTACAAGACTGCTGACTATGTTTTACTAGACTGCTGACTATGTTTTACTAGACTGCTGACTATGTCCTAATCAAGACTACAAGACTGCTGACTATGTCCTAATCAAAAACTACAAGACTGCTGACTTTGTCCCAATCAAAGACTACTAGACTGCCAACTTTGTCCTAATCAAAGACTACTAGACTGCTGACTATGTCCTAATCAAGACTACAAGACTGCCAGCTTTGTCCTAATCAGAGACTACTACTAGACTACTGACTATGTCCTAATCAAAGACAACTAGACTGCTGACTATGTCCTAATCAAAGACTACAGACTGCTGACTATGTCCTAATCAAGACTACAAGACTGCTGACTATGTCCTAATCAAAGACTACTAGACTGCTGACTATGTCCTAATCAAAGACAACTAGACTGCTGACTATGTCCAAATCAAAGACTACAAGACTGCTGACTATGTCCCAATGAAAAACTACAAGACTGCTGACTATGTCCCAATCAAAACTACAAGACTGCTGACTATGTCCAAATCAAAGACTACTAGACTACTGACTATGTCCTAATCAAAGACTACTAGAGGCTGACTATGTCCTAATCAAAGACAACTAGACTGCTGACTATGTCCTAATCAAAGACTACAAGACTGCTGACTTTGTCTAATCAAAGACTACTGGACTGCCGACTTTGTCCTAATCAAAGACTACAAGACTGCTGACTATGTCCTAATCAAAGACTACTAGACTGCTGACTATGTCCTAATCAAAGACTACTAGAGTGCTGACTATGTCCCAATCAAAGACAATTAGACTACTGGCTATGACCCAATCAAAGGCTACTAGACTACTGGCTATGTCTCAATCAAAGACTACTAGACGGCTGACTATTACCCAATCAAACTACAAGACTGCTGACTATGTCCCAATCAAAGACTACTAGACTGCTGGCTATGTCCTAATGAAAGACTACTAGACTGCTGGCTATGTCCTATCGAAGACTAACCAACCAGACTGCTACTGGGGGAGGGGGCCGGTGGGAAGGGGGGCTTGCGTAGTCGGTGGCAGTGCCGTCCTGGTACCAGTCTTTCACAACAAACACATTGTATCATCTCATCGTTAACCTGTAGGGATCAATCAATGTTGACAGTATATTCAGTGAGACCACCATGAGTAATAATAAGAATCATACCATGATAATACTGACCAAAAAGTCTGGTTTTTCACACCATTTGTGTAAAAAAAAAAAATAATATCACTTAAGTATTGAATTCGTCCCACAATATCTTTAACCTTTTTTTCAACTCACAATACAAAAGTATAAATATCCTTACCATTCTACTCGACAGGACTAGCCGTATGGGCCCTTTTTTCAGTCTCTTAGATTTGATGACCAGGCTTGCAATCAGGGCATACATGTACAACTCTATGGTGAGTCTTTTTTACAGAAAATCCAAGCTAAATAACAGACCTGGTTAAGACTTGTTCAGGGTCTGGGAAAATGGAGAAACTAAAGCACCAATGGTGCTGTAGCTCAGAATGACACAAATGTACCAAGATGAGTGTACAAATGACAATTATGTGTTAAATGTTCCAAGTATTGAGCCTAGAAGGAGTTTCAAAAAGGGCCATGTGCTCCTGTAACGACCTTATCTTCATATGGCAACATCCATTGAAGAATGACCAATTGAGAGAGAAAAGGCAATTTCACACAGTGGCCTGTTGTGCCCCTTCAATGACCTTGATCTTCAAATGGCCTAAGGAGTTTTAGCAGTGAGTAAAACAAAACATATGTACTTCCGTTGGGTCAACATTACATCGAAGAATGACCAATTGAGAGAGAAAAGGCAATTTCACACAGTGGCCTGTTGTGCCTCTTCAATGACCTTTGACCTTGACCTTCACATGATGACCAAACATCAGCACATGTGCAACAAAACTTGTCGGAGATACAAAATTTTGTGGTATTTCATATAATGGCCCCAGGGCCCAAACTGAGCCCTGGGCCCAAAATTTTCGAACACCCCCAATGGCCCTCTACCCAAGGACCATTACATGTAACTTTGAAGAGGATCAATTGAAGCTTGTGGGAGGAGAATCATTTCAAGTACCATTGTGTGAAATTTCATAAAATGGGCCCTCTGGCCCAAGTGGCATCTTGGATTGAAAATTCCTGAACAATCTGGAGGAATGGCTGTTAGACCATGAATATGACTGAACATCAGCACTGTGCAGCAAAATTTGCAGGACGAAGGAAAAAAACAGTGGCGTTTGAAGTTTTCCACTTATTGGCCCATTGTGCCCCTTCAATGTCATTCAATGACTTTGACCTTCAGGTGGTCAACGCTGACCCATCATCAATAAACATTGTGACCAAGCCTGGTCGAGATTCATGAACATTATGTGGCCCAAAAGTTTGCAGACAGACTGGACGGACGGACGGACGGACGGACGGACGGACGGACGGACGGACGGACGACGGACGGACGGACGGACGGACGGACAGACAGACAGACAGACAGACAGGACAGATAGATAGATAGATAGATAGAAGGATAGATAGAATGACATGGCATCACAATAGCTCAACCAGCATAGCTGGTTTGAGTTAAAAACACATGCCAAACTTTCCACCCAAAATTAAAATTCTGAACTCACTGCGTTGCTGCCTTAATCAAATTAATTATGAAACAAGCTGTCTCGCTCATTGACGTCACAGGACTGATCGCAATAATGGCTGCAGGCACTCAGGATTAATATTTCAGGAGTCAATGTCTGATTTGTGACTGGGACTGATAAAACCTGCTTTTGTCCTGTACTGAGCAGGGTTCTATATATTGAACCTCTTGAAATGAAATAACATGATACCTTAAGGGCTATTCACACTTGTGTGATACGATACGATACGATAAATTTATCAGATGGAGTGTTCACACTTGTGCGATAAAAATGTTGTACGATAATTTTATCGGACGTCTCGGCGCCTAACATAACGGAGGAAGTAGTGGGATTTTAGTTGAGAGAAGCACAAGTTTCCCCTTTTTGTAGCCTGGTCGGCTGAGTTTTTGAGTACCAAGAATTGTAATTTCAAAGCAATTTGAAGCTGGTGCCTTTCTCAGTACTTGTAGGAGGCGTGGAGAAGCGCAATTGACTATCACGAATCAGACAGCTGACCTCACCATCCCCGCCTACCTTTTCGTTAGACACCCAGTCTTAATTAGCATCGGTATCCAATAATACGGCAAAGTGAGCTAGCCAAGAAGCAGTCAGTTCCAATTGAGTCAATTCAGACAATTGAGCTGAAAATTTGAGCTTGGTTACTCTGCTCAGAACATGTATGTAAAAATTAATGCTATGGACTCCACCTGTGTACCTTACTACTTTTCTCACTGATCTACAAGACATAATTAACTTGGCATTAAATCGACATTATACCCCCCCCCCCCATAGCCTATATCCGTTGCCTCTTCCGTTTCTATTCCTGCCTCTTTCCTCACGTGAGGGTAAGGGTGAAGTTTCCGTCAATACGTCAGGCTGTGGATCGAAATCCTCTGGAAAAACCCTCCTACCCTGCTCCTCTCAAACAGCCACAACACCCCTCTCCGGCCACTCACTACCAACCGCATTCGCTGCCTTTGCATGTCACATGATACTTCGTGGGGGCCGGCGCAACATGACCCTCCCCATTACCTCCCCGGTCACGCTACTATCGTATATGGGATGGCTTTCATGTATGGACTGAAATAATGGTTTCGTAGGTCCCGTGCATGGCGGCAAATAGGGCCGAGAAGCTCATTCATAGGCCAATGTCTTCCCCGGAACGTCACTACCCAACATTCATCAAAACCCCTGATTTTTACCCTAAAACCCACTTTTCACGCTACACTTCCCCCATAGCCCGTTGGCGTTCCATACTCTTTGCAGAATTATGCGAGTTTATCACTGCAGTGCACAATGTATCGCATCCGATAAATTTATCGTATGATAAAAGTTTAAATATTTTCAACTCGACGTCCGATAAAATTATCGTAACGTATCGCACAGGTGTGAACACTCCTATTGAAAATAACACTTTTCAACTCGACGTCCGATAAATTTATCGTATCGTATCGCACAAGTGTGAACAGCCCTCTACTGTTATGAACTGACTGATTAAGTCTCTCACCATGTTGTTAGCGATGAGGCAACAGAATTAGTTAATTGTAGTTCCACAGGAGACAATGTACATTCTGTACTTGAAACTGAGTACTATTATCAATATTAAGAGCAACACATTTAGAATAATGGATAAAGAACTGGGTCCCAGAATTATTATTCACCCAACCTAATGTTTCTATCAGTCCACCCATGCTATCGGCCTATCTAGTAGTACTGTACTGTAATCTTGTGTTTAGGCGATGACGTACAGTGTTCCTAATAAGCCTTTCATAGTTACATAATGAAATGATAATGCGATTGTGTCAAAGGTCATAGAAGGTACACCATCGCACGAACAGTGTGTAAAACTATTTTGGAACCCTCTGACAAACGTGATACTGTAACGGGATGCGAATTCCAGCTCCCGGTCCTGAGCAGAATATAACACCCGGAAAGCTTTTTTCCTCCCGGCCTTGAGCGGAATAAAACACCCCGTGGAGCTTTTCCGAGAATTGCGAGAGCAGTGGACACCGTGCGGTGGGGCGTGACTTCCGCTCGTGCACGGCACGTGGCTTTGCCCTCACGTCTGACTGTGGGAAGTGTAGAGCCACGGGCCAATCGAGACAAGCCTTAGACATTGTTTTTGAGCCGGGAAACATTTATGGAGCATTGTGGTTGGACCTCCCAGAGGCGACGGCTAGTGGGGGTGACTAGACCGGTTGTCCGCCAATCCGAAAGAGCCTAGTAGCGAGGAATAAAACCGGGTTGCGTCGGCGGCCCGGGGCAGTTTGTTTGGCTGTTTTCCAATTACAACCCAGACTTCACGATCTTGGAGGGTGGAGTTTGACAGGAGACGGGACTTAGTCTGTGATGTAATTCCAATTTATTGTTAGTGCTTGTTGACCTCTATGGCAGTAACGGGTAAGGCAGATGTTCTGCTCTAGTGAAAGCGCTCATTGATACATACGGGAAGCACTGTTTAAGACCCAAGGGGGGGATTTAGTGTTAGCGCACGTTACCTTTTATGGCAGTTATCTGTTGAGCCTGGCATAGGGCTTTAGTGAAGGCGCAAATTGATTCGTATGGAAAACAGTGCTTAGGTTGTGAGGGAGGGAGATACAGTGGTAACGCGCCCTGACATTCATGACAGTTACATTAACCTTTTTGTATACTATTTTCTGTGTTTAAGCTAATCGTCCCTTAAATTAGGTTATGTGTTAAGCCTTTTCGGCCATTATGTTAGCGTAAGTCAACAGCGAAGGTACCCGTCGAGTGATGAAGCGCATGCAGTGAAGGTGCCTGTCGAGTGACGGAGCGCATGCAGTGAAGGTACCTGTCGAGTGACGGAGCGCATGCAGTGAAGGTACCTGTCGAGTGACAGCGAGCCCGCAGTGAAGGTACCTGTCGAGTAACAGCGAGCCCGCAGTGAAGGTACCTGTCGAGAGACGGAGCGCATGCAGTGAAGGTACCTGTCGAGGACGGAGCGCATGCAGTGAAGGTACCTGCGAGTGACGGAGCGCATGCAGTGAAGGTACCTGTCGAGTAACAGCGAGCCCGCAGTGAAGGTACCTGTCGAGTGACGGAGCGCATGCAGTGAAGGTACCTGTCGAGTGACGGAGCGCATGCAGTGAAGGTACCTGTCGAGGACGGAGCGCATGCAGTGAAGGTACCTGTCGAGGACGGAGCGCATGCTGTGGAGGAACCTATCCAGACGCATACCGTGGATGAACCCTGAACTGGATTTACCGCCAAATATTGCCCTTGGATAATTGAGAACCATCGCATCGATTTCATGTTAATTGAGTAATTGACTGAGTGTGATCCTTTGAGTATTGGACATTGTGTTATATGTGCCGTCGTTTCCATTCTCGTATTCCAGTTTCATAAACTTTGTTATTATTGAAACACGCAATAAAAGGGAAAGACACCTGATATACCTTCGTTGGTCATCTATCTCTCTGCGTTATAATCAGTCGAGGGATTGTGTAGTCACGAAGTTTGTTCACGTGCGCTATCCTAAAAGAATCACACGCGGACGGGTGCGTTACAATTTGGTGGCAGCGGTGGGATAGTTACATACATTGAGACACAGAACTGAACATGTATACGCAAGAACGCGATACGATATCGGGAGTGAATGCAGGAGAATCCAAGAGGGGAGCAGGAAGCAGACGCAGAAACTTGGCGTGTGGGTTCGATGAGGTATTCGGGGACGACAACAGGCACGCGTCGGGACACTAGACGCGTCTCGCATAATGGAGGATCATCATTGGCGCTTGGTGGAGGACCCAGGTGCCCAATGGGCTACCCCATCGAATGGAAGGAAGGGGGCGTATGATGAATCCTCAGTATGTTCCCGGGGCTAATGACATTCCTTTGGGTGGTACATTCGGGTATAAAACCAGGCGTGTACGACGGCCCCACTCCCTGGACGACATACATGGTGCAATTCAAAGTCATTGCTGATCTGCATGCGTGGGGCCCAGACGTGATGGCGATGTGCCTTGCAGCAAGTCTGAAGGGGGACGCTCAGTCGGTTTTAGCTGACTTGGACATCGGTGCACGGCAACACTATCCATCCCTGGTGGCGGCGTTGGGGCGTCGTTTTAGTCCAGCGCATCAAACAGCGATCTTCAGGATCCAGCTGAAAAACCAAAAATCCGCAGGCGTGACGAAGAGTCTCTGCCCGAATTGGCGCATGAGATCAAGAGGCTGACGAGGACAGCGTATCGATGGCACCGTCACACATTACTAGGGGTACTGTCAAAAGATCATTTCTTAGAGACTTTGGACGGTCCAGACATCAGACTTGGTGTATACCAAATGAGGCCAGGTACGTTGGAAGAGGCTCTACGAGTGGCTTTGGAGATCGAGGCATTTCATGCTGTGGAGAAGCAGCAGAGATCCATGGCCGACGGGTACAGGGAGTTGAGGGCGTGAAAGCGAAGAGGGGAAACAAAGACACCACGTCATTAGCCGAGGAGGTGGCAAAGCTAATGGCAGACAATATCGAGCAGAACCGGGGCGTACTTGCCGAGGTTGTCCCCAACGAGAGTCTGAAATGATTCTGCATGATGCAGACTGGCAGGGAGACCGGGAGGCCGGATAGCGGGAAGGAATCGACCGTCGTAACCGAGGATGGCAAGCCTATATGCTTCAAATGTAGTAAACCGGGACCCATTAGAAAGGGATTGTCCCATACCAGGACAAGACCCATACCGTGGATAAACGACGAGCGCACTGGTACACAAACATCGGCCCGGGAAACTAGCCGGTGTCCGATCTGGCAGTCACAACTCGACACTCAGGACCTGGACTCACATGTTTAGCAGTGCTTGGTGGCATTCCAGAGCCGGAGACGGATGGGGAAATCTATCTGCAAGGAGAGTTGGCGAACGAAAAAAAAACAAAAAAGTGTATCATGCTTAGAGTTGATACCGTGGCAAAGACATTTCGCTGTTCAGGAGCATTTGTTTTAGTCAAAATTACCGTTGGTGGAAACACTACTACTAAACCAATAATGTTTATATATGGTACTGGCTGACGGTAAGAGAGTTCCGTCCTGGCCCGTTGGTCTTGTGTGGAGGTACGCCCGGGGAAGGTGCCAGTTTTCGAATGATCACCCTGAGTTATTTCCCCAATTACAGTGTACCAGGATACAACAGTCGGTGTTTGTGAAGTAGTGGAAGAGGTTGAGCTACTGTGGTCGAGTGTAGCTGAAGCAACCAAGAGCTCCGACTGGCGACCTGGAGAGGTCCCCGGACCACCTGAAGGCTTTGTCGGCTTCGAGAGCTGCACCTGAGGATTTGGACATCACCCAGACGGGAGTGGGAGAGAATGTGGTCGACCATCGCCAGGCAACGGCTTTCTCGCTATGACGCCCATACTGACGGCCGAAACAGCTTAGACAGGCTCACAAGATATACAGGGCAAATCTCACCAATCAGCAGCACGGCGAGGAGGTTTCCTTTTTTCACAAGCAAGATGCCGCACTCGGCGGGAGATCAAAAGCCATGTTGGCAAACCGAGCTTGATCGAATCCCACACCGCCCGTTGTCCTTCTCCCTATGCTAGTGAAGAAGAAGGCCGGCAGTTTGCGCCTTTTGCTGTAAGACTATCAGAAAGTACTCGAATGCAGTGCTACTGTCTAAAGGACTCCTCCTACCCTCGTTCCCACGAATCGACGATACCCTGGACAGACTGGACGGTGCCACCTGGTTCTCACTTAGACTTGGCGAGCGGGTACTGGCCAAATCGAATGGATCCCACTGACAAAAGTAAGACCACTGCATTTGCCACCCAACGAGGCCCGCGCGCTCTGCCTTTCCAGTTCCGGTGACTGCCGTTTTGGCTAATGCACCGCCCCAGCAACCGTTTAGCATTAATGGAACCGAGTTCTGGGAGATTGCGTTGGGAGACCTGCCTGGTGTATCTAGATTACGTGATTGTATACGCAAAACCTTTGAAGACACATCCCGGAGACTCGGAAAGTCATTCACCGCCTGAGCGATCAGGCCTGAACTGTCTCAAAGAAATAATCTGTTCCAGCGGCAAGTTAATTTTCTGGGGCATGTGGTTTCGTCGTTGGGGAATAAAGACCGACCCTGAAAGATTCGGACCATTGCAGAGTGGCCCGCCTACCCCATGCAATGATCGTGACGTGAGAAGCTTCGTGGGACCGGTGCACTACTACTGACGGTTTATTAAGGAGTCAGCACAGTGTGGCCAGACCTTTGCACCGCCTGACAGAGCTGGAGGGAGTTTGTTCTGGACAGCAAGTGCGAACAAGCCTTCCCGGAGCTGAAGAGTCGATTAACAACCTCACCGATCTTGATTTACCCTTCGAGAGACCATCCGTTTGTAGCTTGCCTTGACGCTAAGTGGTCAAGTGGTAGGTGCCGTGCTGTTGCAGCTGTCAGCGGAGAGAGATAGTGATTGGCTATTACAGCAGGACATCCTCAACAAACAGCAGAGCGCCAATCACTGTGTAACACCAGCGAAGGAGTTACTCCACTCCATTGCAACCGTTGCCACCGCTGTACAAGGCCTGGTTTCACTCATCACACTATCGGTAATGGAGTAAGTTCCTAAACTACGAACCGGCTCCATGGTGCCCTTCGCGGTTTTACAAACTTCCGGCATCCCAGAGACAACCGCCCGAGATAGGTTGGCAGACACCTGGGCGTACCCTACGACTTTCGACATAGACCCCACCGAGCGGCCGACAGTCAAGTCCACCAATAAACGCGGACACGCCTGTCCCGCCGATGCCTTGTGAAAGATGCCGTCACTGCGATCACCCGGCGAGGAGCAGCGCGAAGACGACCAGAGTGCGCTAGCCAGACGCGAGAGCGAATGTGCAAACCCCCATTGATCGATGGTGGGGTGCCTGCAACTCCGCTACGGTAAACAACTTGAAAGGACCAACCCTGCGAAGACATCGTCGAGACCCCTTGACAGTGGAGCCGTCGCACAACAGCAGAGCTCAGACCCCCCAGCCGCTTTGCAGATGGCGGATGAACAACACGACCCATTAATCGAGGCCAAAGAGCAGAACCACCCCCCCCCGACCAGATGGGAAGTAGCTCTCCAGGGGGAACATCCACGTCTCCCAGAATTAATGGTCGCAATGGGACACCCCGTATCCGTGCTGAAAGAGGGTCGCTCCTCGTACAGGCGCCCTTCTCAATCCCCTGCTGCGACCAGAATGCAGTACATTCATAGTGGCCTGACCTCCATGAAGCAGGAGACTATCCGTGAGTGGCACCCCCCAACGCCCATCAGCCACTGTCCTTGACACCTGCCTGGCGAGGAAACTTCCTGTGGAAGAATAAATGAGCACCCGCTTACTGGTAGTGCGTATCGTGACGGCAGTGGATAGAACTGCTGCAAGCGCTGTGAGGGTTGCGTCACAAGGGAGGCTGGGCCGATCCCGTTCCCGCCCCCGGGCAAAAATGAAAAAGTATCTCTCTGGAGACCCCCCTACACCCCAGCGAAATCGCTCCTAGATATCCCTCTGGACTTTGCCAGTGCCGCACAACATGGTTAATACGTACAGCTGCTCATCGATGACTATTTGTACTACAGTGGACTGTCGACCAGCCGTACGCCATTGCGAACCCATCGAAGTCGACCCCACGGTGGCAAGACAGTGCTGTGGCTCACTCAGTATTTGCCCGGCATCCCTCCGGGATTCCCGACGATAATCCCAGTCAGAGTCCGGGCGGGCATTTTTGGTCACAATTCTTGTCTTCGCCACAAAATGTGTGGGCTGCTTCAAATTAAAAGACGAGAACTTACTAGCATATGCATCCGCAGTCTGACGGCATGATAGATAGATTCAATCGGACGCTAGAGGGGATGTTGTCGTCCTCAGGATGAATCCAAATCACGGGACTGGGACACGGGGTTGCCGGTAGAATTTCGAGTGCCGTATAACAACTGCATCCCGATCGCCGGGTTCTCTCCTTCGAAGTTGATGTATGAGTGGGTACTGCGCACCCCTATACGAATATGACGCACTCATAGTGTATCCAGTTTGATGATCCCCGGACTACCCCGAGTTTGATCCAACTCTCTAGAAGGGAAGGGAAAAATGGACCTCGTTCACAAAGAAGCCATGAAAACCTCTCAGTACATTACTAATCGACAAGCTACCAGAATTTGACCGTATAGTCAGCGTTGGAGACACCTACAACAGAGGCGACGTTGTCCTGGTGTACAGCCCTGCCCTGACGAAGGGGACAAAACATCGAAATTGTGAGTCGTACCATTGGAAAGGGCCTGGAGTCATTCTGAAAAAGATCAAACGACGGTTATATAGGGTGCTGCTTGGGCGAAAACGAAACCGAAGCTGGTTCACTACAACCCCGTGAAAACTCTATCAGGGAGAGACGCCTGATGGGTTAAGCGGCCCTTGCCTTACAACAACGCAAACCAGCTCGACGGAGTGTACAGATGAACTTGGACCAGCGGAGCACTCGGTGGGCTTTGGAGGATGACACAATTAACACAGAACCGAAGGAAGAGCTGGGAAGGTCTGGGCGAGGCCGTTGTTTACAGCAGAACCGGTGCTGTTAACTGGATACCCCTGTGTGAGACGGATAGGCGGTAGAAGGGAGAGGCGCAAAAAGAGCCTCTTGATCGGCTCTGGCTGGCGATGGTGACAATGAATACACCTGCAAAGGCAATAACGTTTTCATTGTTGTTTTTTGGCTTGGTGTGAGAGTATCTCCATTTACAGCCCATGCCATCCGGGATTGGGTGTAAAAACGAAAAATTAGATGGTATATTTTTTTGTGTTTGCGAAACGACACGATGCTGACAACTAACGGCAGAAAGGTGGTGGGCCAACGCTATGCGTCATCAACTAACTCCTCGCTCACGTGAACAGGAGGCCACTACCGAAGTTCCCCGTGTGCAAATAACTGTTGGCGCGTACAAGAGTGGTAGGCTACGGGAATGTAAACCACCCGCCATCAGAGACCCACCACCATACCCGCAGAAACCGAACGGCCACGAAGAGAGCCACCGAGAGCACAAAAAGCAAAACGTTTGCCATGTTTTCAGAGGAAAAGAGGGGAGACTAAACAAGCAGGCAAACCGGTAAGACCTGTGAGAGGTCAGGGTAGTTGCAATCACGAGCCCCCCGCTTTTTGTACCGCTGATCCAACCGTTTGGCAAGACCGTCAAATCAACCTTTGGTCGCCGATAAGGATGCGTCCTCCAGTGAAGAAGAGATGGACACGCCTGGATCCAGTTGGGTAGAGGACGGGATCGAGTGATGGTGAACGGAGGGACTGAGAAGGAGAACCGATTGCGGCCCCATCAACTCGAGATGGGGGGTACGAACAGGGGAACCAAGGAGCGAAGGAGAATGGCGCAAACCACGGGAGCGGCGTGCACCACACCAGCCTGAGAATGGCCAGAAAGGGGCGGGGGCCCACGTACAGCAGGGTGGTCGGAGGGAAGGAAGGCGACAAACATGCAAAGTGGAAGTCCAAAAAGTGTCGGCATGGGAGGCGAAGAGGTCGAAAGACGGGAAGCAAGGTTTCAGACAACGGGAGACAGGGCAGCAGTACCTATAGGAAAGAGGTGGGACTGACATACCATCAAGAGAGGAGGCTTTTTTTCGCCTGACGGAAGATGCTAGAGGTTGGGAAAGCGGAAGTTCAGGACACAGAGAATGTCGCACTCTGATGGACTTGTTGGTGGTAGGGTGTTGGTTGGTTTTGATGTTTCGTTTTCGGTTGTTATTGTTGTTGTTATGTTTGGTGTTCATCTTGTTGATGATCGAAATAAACAAAAAGACCCAATCCGCTTCTCATTGTTCTTATGTATATCGGGGCGCATAAGCTGAGGTGGGGGTGGTGTAACGGGATGCGAATTCCCGCTCCCGGCTTGAGGCAGAATTATAACACCCCCGCAAACGCTTTTTTTCTCCCCGGCCTTGAGCAGAATAAACCACCCCGTGGAGCGTTTCCAAGAATTGCGAGAGCAGTGGACACCGTGCGGTGGGGCGTGACTTCCTTTTCCGCTGTCCGTCGAGCTCATGAGAACGGCAACGTGTCTTAGCCTCACGTCTGACTGTGGCAAGGGGTAAAGAGCCACGGGCCAAGTGTTGTTTGATGCGGCAGCAGACACGATGCCCGTTTATTGTCGATGGGGTTAAGTGCTGTGCCGTTAATGAGATGAATCAGGCTAGCCAATCGGAGGCGGGGACAACTTGCCACATGGCTCCACACTGTTTGTGTACCTTTGCCGCCAATTGGGGCCACAAGCCCTTAGACAGTGTTTGAGCCGGAAAACTCTATGGAGCATTGTGGTTGGACCTCCCAGAAGGCAGAACGGCTAGTGGGGGGACTAGCCCCTTGTGGTTTATTTTTTTTTTTTTTGTCCGCCGATCAGTTAGCCTAGTAGCAGGAATAAAAACCGGTTGCATCGGCAGCCCGGGCAGTTTGTTGGCTGTTTCTCCCCAATTACAACCCAGAACTTTTCACGATCTTGGGAGGGGCGAGTTTGACAGGAGACCGGACTTAGTCTGTGAGGTAATTCAAGATTGTCGTTAGCCGCTCGTTGCTCTCTATGGCAGTAACGGTTAAGGGCAAAGGTGTTCTGCTCTAGTGAAAGCGCTCCATTGGATACATAATGGGAAGCACTGTTTAAGACCCAAGGGAGGGATTTGGTGTTAGCCCAACACGTTTACCTTTTAATGGCAGATCTGTTGATCCGGCATAAAGGGACTTTAGTGAAAGGCGCCAATTTGATTCGTATGAAACAGTGCTTAGGGTTTGAGGGGGGGATACAGTGGTACGCACCTGACATTCATGACAGTTACATTTAACCTTTTCGTATACTATTTTTCTGTGTATCTTAATCCGTCCCTTAATCAGGTTTATTTTGTTAAGCCCTTTTCGCCATTATGTTATCGTAAAGTCACCAGCGACAGCGTTTACCTGTCGAGAGACGGAGTGCATGGAGTGAAGGTACCGGTCGAGAGACGGAGCGCATGCAGTGACAGGTACCCCTCGTCGAATGATGGCGCTCATGCAGTGAAGGTACCCTGTCGAGTGACACCGAGCCCGCCGCTGACAAGGTACCCTGTCCTGACGAGACGGAGCCCATGCCAGTGAAGGTACCTGTCGAGTGTACGGAGCGCATGCAGTGAAAGGTACCATTCAGTGACGAGCGCATGCAGTGAAGGTACCAATCGAGAGACGGAAGCGCATGCAGTGATCGTACCTGTCGAGAGACGGAGCCGCAGTCCACTGAGGTCCCTGTCGAGTGACGGAGCGCATGCGTGAAGGTACCGGGTCGAGACCATTGGAGGGCTGGCAGTGAAGGTATCTGTCGAGTGACGAGGGCCTGCAGCGAAGGTACCTGTTGAGAGGCGGAGCGCTTGCAGTGAAAGTCCCTGTCGAGGTGACGGAACGCCTGCAGTGAAAGTACCTGTCGTTGTCGGAAGCGCATGCAGTGACCGTACCTGTCGAGTGACGGAATGCATGCAGTGTCAGGTACCAGGTCGAGACAGACGGAGTGCTTGCAGTGAGTATCGTCGAGTGAGGGAGGGCCTGCAGCAGAACTCCCTGTCTAGAGACGAAGCGCTTGCAGTGAAGTACCATTACCTGTCGAGTGACGAGAGCCTGCAGGTTAGTACCTGTCGAATGTCGGAGCGCATGCAGTGGAGGCCCTGCTGTAGACGGGGCGCATGCTGTGCAGGTATCTATCTCGCGTGGAAGCGCATCCGTGATGAACCCTGAACTTGATTTACCCCACCAACCGCCAAATAATTGCCCCCCTTCCCGGATAATTGAGAACTCCGCATCGATTTCATAGTTAATAATTGAGTAATTGAACTGAGTGTGATCCTTTGAGTATTGGACATTGTGTTATTGTGCCGTCGTTTTCCCATTTTTCGTATTCCAGTTTCATATACTCTGTTATTATTGAAACACGCAATAAAAGGGAAAGACACCCGATATACCTTCGTTGTCATCTATCTCTCCTGCGTCTGATCATTAGGGGTCCAAAGGTTTCTGTTTCACGTGGGCTATCCAAAATCACACGCAGAGGTGTGCTTAACAAACACACTAACAACAGCACAAACATCAAGAGCCCCCTCATACTTATCCCAATCCATCCAAGAATAATGGGGATGATTGGTTGTGTTCATCAAAGAGTGTACAGTTTAAAATAAGGTCGTCCATGATAGAGCTATGAAGATTCTTGTCTATGCCACTCGAACTGTTTAGTGGTGAGCATGCACAGTCAAAAACCATAAAAAGTGTCTTTTTCCTGCTGGCTTCCACCCAGCTCTCACCAATTTATGCATGAGCAACTGTAATCATTATAACGTCTCGCCTCCGAATTGTAAAGAAAATTTTCTCCAAATTCAATTATGAAATCACTAAACTTCAAACTCTGGTACCACCCCCAAACCCCCCGGGGGTTTCGGCTGCCTATAGAGAGGACATTCTGTTTATATGTCATTCACAAAATTCTGTGACTATGCAAGGGCGGTGTTCTTCTATCAGTGGTGCAATTGGCCCCTTCATTATTGCAAGCAGAAAAACAATTGGAAAGATGTTGATATCAGGTCTACCTACTGGTTAATGTGACGCACTGTTCAGGCTGGCTGTGCCAATGTACATGCATGCTGTATCAAAGCCAGCTAGCGAAATCTTAAATATCAATGTTATTAACATTTAAGACTACCTAGTAGCTATGACGCGTCGTGCCTCACAGTGAACAGCACTTCACCAATTGTGCGTCTTGTGCACTAACCTTATCAATGCTTGCGTTTACCTCAGGAAATAACAGTTCCAACATGCTTTGTTCCTAACTCACATCATGCACATTTTGACTAATAAAAAAGTTGTATGAGGCCGACAAACATCAAAGTGGAAGTCAAAAAGGCGGAGGGAGAGGCGAAAGGACGGGGGAAGGGAAGCAGGTTAAGAAAGGAGACAGGAGCAGCAGTACCGATAGGAAGGAACGTGGGATGACAGTAACCATCAAAGAGGCTGTTTTTCCCAACGGAAGAATGCTAGAGTGGAAGCGGAAGTTCAGGGAAACACAGAGAAGTGTCGCATCTGATGGACTGTTAGGGGTGGTAGTGTGTTTGTTGGTTTTGATGTTCGTTTCAGTTGTTAGTGTGTGTTATGTTGGTTTTAATCTTGTTGATGATTCGAAATAAAACAAAAAGGACACAATACCGCATCTATTGTTCTTATGTATATGCGGGCGCGGGATTAAGCTGAGGGTGGGGGTGGTGGTTGTAACGGGGTGCGAATTCCAGCTCCCGGTCTTGAGCAGAATTAACAACCCCGGAAAGCTTTTTTTTCTCCCGCCCTTGAGCGGAATTTAAAAACACCCAGTGGAGCTTTTCCGAGAATTGCGGGAGCAGTGGACCCGGCGGTTGGGGGGACTTCCGCTGTCGTGAGCCAAGGAAGAACGGCACGTGGCTAGCCCTCACGTCTGGACTGTGGGAAGTGTAGAGCCACAGTCCACGTGGATGCGACAACGGACGCGTGCCCGTGTTATGTCAAGGAGAGTTTAAGGGCCGTGCCGTTAATGAGATGAATCAGGCTAGCCAATCGGAGGGTAGGACAAAGTGCCACATGGCTCCACAATGTTGTGGACCTTTGCAAGCCAAATTGGCACAAGACTTAGACATTGTTTGAGCCGGAAAAAAAACACAAAAAAAAACATCTATGGAGCATTGTGGTTGGACCTCCCAGAAGGCAGACGGCTAGTGGGTGTTACTAGACCGGTTGTCCGCCGATCAGAGCCTAGTAGCAAGGAATTAAAACCGGGTTGCATCCATGGCAGCCCGGGGCAGTTGTTTGGCGTTTTTCCAATAAACCCAGACTTCACGGATTCTGGAGGGCGGAGTTTGAAAGGAGACGGGAATTGTCTGTGAGTGTAAGGCAAGAATTAGTCGTTAGCCCGGTTGACTCTATCTGGCAGAGTAAAGTAGTAACGGGTAAGGCAGGTGTTCTGCTCTAGTGAAGACGTCTGATACATATGGGAAGCACTGTTTAAGACCACAAGGAGGGGATTGGGGTTAGCCCACGTTACCGTGTATGGCAGATCTGTTGAGCCTGGCATTAGGGCTTTAGATGAAGGCGGCAAATTGATTTTCGTATGGAAAACAAGTGCTTAGGTTGTGAGGGAGGGAGATACAGTGGTAACGCACCCGGACATCATGGCACAGTTGACATTTAACCTTTTTAGTATACGAGTTTCTGTGTAAGCTTAATCGTCTGAAATCAGGGTATGTGTTAAGCCTTTTGGTCAATATTGTTAGCTAAAGTCAACAGCGAAGGTACCCGTCGAGTGACAGAGGGCATGCAGTGAAGGTACCTGTCCGCAGAGACGGAGCGCATGCAGTGAAGTACTGTCGAATGATGGAGCGCATGCAGTGAAGGGTCCTGTCGAGAGACGGAGCGCATTGCAGTTTGAGGGTACTGTTGAGAGACGGTGGGCATGCAGTGAAGGTACCTGTCGAGAGGACGGAGAAGCGCATTCACTGGGGTACCTGGCGAGTGAGGGAGCGGCCTGCAGCAGGAAATAACATGTCGAAGAGACGAAGCGCTTGCCAGTGAAATACCTGTCGAGTGACGGAGAGCCTGCAGTTGAAGTAAAAACCTGTCGAGTGTCGGAGCGCATTGCAGTGGAGGCAACCTGCTGGGAGACGGGGGTGATGATGTGAAGGATCTATCTCGCGGGGAGAGCGTACCGGGATGAACCTTGAACTGGATTTACCGCCCAAATATTGCCCTGGATAATTGAAGAACTCTCGCATCGTTTCCATGTTAATGAGAATTGACTGAGTGGTTGATGATCCTGAGTATTGGACATTGGGTTATAGGTGCCGTCGTTCCATTTCGTTTATTCCAGGGCATATTACTCTGTTAGTTATTGAAACAGCAAAAAAGGGAAAGACACCCGATATACCTTCGTTTGGTGTCATCTATCTCTCCTGCGTCTGTGTAGTCACAAAGGTGCTGTTCAGTGGGATCCTAAAAAATCCCACACGCGCGATGGGTGATTTATTGCACTACATCCTACCAGCACAAAACATCACAGATGCCCCCCTCATACTTATCCACAATACCAGCAAGAGATGGATGAATTGGTTGGTGTTCTCAAAGAGTAGTAAAAGGTTGAAATAAGTCGTTAATGATAGAGCTATGAAGCTCTTGTCTAGCCACCTTGAATGTTTAGTGGGGAGCATCACAGTCAAAACCATAAAAAGGCTTATTTCTGCTGGCTCAACCCAGCTCTCACAATATTATGAATGAGCCAACCTGTATCATTTATACGTCTCGCCTCGATTGTAAAGAAAATTTATCCAAATATCCAAATTATGAAATCACTAAACGGGAAAACTGCTTGGGGTACCGCTTGCTATAACATTCTGTTATAGTCATTCATCAAAAAAATTTGAATGAATATTAAAGGGCGGGGGTTTTCTATCAGTGGTGCAATGGCCCTTCAAATTATGCAAAGAAAAACAAATTGGAAAAAAAAAGATGTGTACAGTAAAACAGACTGTTCTGGTTACTGATGAGCACTGGCAGGATGGCTGTGCCAATGTACATGAATGCTGTATAAAAGCCAGCTCAGCGAAATCTGAAATATAAATGTATTAACATTTAAGACTAACCTAGTAGCTAGCCGCTCGTTCCTCAACGTGTGAACAAAGCAATTACCAATGGCTTTGTGCAAACATTATCAATGCTTGCGTTTACCTCAGGAAATAACATTTCCCAACAGATTGTCCTAACTCAGCATCATTCACATTTTGACTAATAAAAAGTTGTATGAGTCTGTTTCTCAATGATTTACTTTTCATCCAGTTTGTAGCACATGATATTGTTGTTTGATCTATAGAATACAGTGTATGTTGAAACCATCCGGATAATCAGAAGGAGAAGTATTATTCTACCAGTTGAAAGACTTTTAATTATTTTTAGCACTTACGTCATCATCGGGGTCAGGGTAAGGTCTCTTGCAGGAGCAGTACAATCCATTGAAGTTTATGGTTGTACTTATTATCCACATTGACCGAGTCTTTATCCTGAGGGAAAAGAGTTTGGAAATTGAGAGTCACCTAATTTGAAAGGCAAATTTGCCTCTCTCCCACTCCGTCACATATACTATTTAATGATCACTGTCCGAGTTTGTGGACCAGGAAAGAAATTTTAGCGCAACAAATTTAGTCAAGGCTGATGTTGACTCTTTCTCCCATTTGCCCGCATGTAATAATTTGGACGAAAAATTTCTGGTAATTTCTCTATGTAGACAGTGTGAATTTGGGGCAAGTAATGTCCTAGAATTGCTTACCCTGACCAAAATTTCCATTGCCAAGGGCAGTGTCAGGCAAGTGTACAGTTATAGTGACCAGAAATTTCAAGGTCTCTTAGTGATTATGCACATGTAGGAGTGTTCAACGTTCATGTTATTGGTAATATATAAGGTTTTGTTGCTAATTTCCATTTTTTTTTTCAAGATTCAAATTTGATTCCTGAAAGTTAATGTCAGGCCCTGTAAGTACAGTACCTAATTATGAGGTTTGTTCAATTACAAACTAGTATCTGAGTCAAGAAAACACCCTCACAATGAATTGGGCGTCGTCACCTGGACAAATCTATTACTCGCACCTCCAAGATTTTGAGAATGAGCTTAAAAGGTAGATGAATTTAAATAACAGAATTGGTGTTTAACACAAAATATACCAAGCAAAACATGACCGGTAAACACAGACACCAAACATGCCAGGCTCATAAATGGAATATCATCCTCCCAGGTCATCCTGATAATATGACATTAGGAATTCAAACTTTCGGTCATCTAAGAAAACACTGGCGAATGAGACAACTTCATTCAAGTGAAAAAGAACTTACCGAAGTCAGTTTACATATTAACTTTGGGAACTTACTATTCCCGCAGTCACACCTGAAGTTCCTGCGAAAGAAAACAATCAACATTAGTAGTTCTCATGGATTTGATTAGTTAAATGATCATTGACCAAATAGGGCTGTTCACGATTGTAAATGTGCATGCACACTACCAAACAGTTTGGGGGTATAGACGATATTCTCCTCATGAAGTAGCTCTATTATTGCAGCCATTTTTTCAACTCCCAACACATTTTGAAACGAACCAATTAATCTCATGTCATAGTATGTCATTAAAAGTATGGGGGAAATTCTGTAAATTTCTGATAAAATGTGTTATTTTTGTCAGGGTAGTTTACGAAAATTGTTTTGCATACCCTTCATGCAATGTCAAATGGCCAGTATACCTTTATGACCTCTGACACAGTAGTAATAATAATAATAATGTGGAGATTTATATAGCGCCTTATGCCAAGGCCTCAAGGCGCTTCCCAACATTACCCCTGGTCATTGGTATGCTCATCCCCCACACATGCGTGGGTTTCTGCAGCAGATCGAGATCAGCGCGTAAGACAAGCCATACCTCACAGGTACCAATAGCACCTTGGGAGGGAGAGACGCACGAGATAAAGTGCCCTGTCTAGAGACACACCGCGGTGGGACTTGAACCCCGGATCTTTGGATCACAAGTCCAGAGCCTTAACCACTAGGCTACCGCGTCCTACATAATCGTAGTAATATCATTTCATCATCTGTAACTGTGAAAAGACTTTTTAAGATACAGGGTATGAAGTGTACTTTGGGATAATAAAGAAAAAATTAAAATAGAGGGTTTGAATTTGGATATGGTTCAACTCTCTCAATGTCAGCTACAGTATTTTTCACATTGAGTGCTTCCCAATTTACACATAGCCACTCCTGAAGCCTATGTTTCCTGCAATGATTCAGCAAGAAGATGCTTCTTCTCTTCGGCTGTCGTCAGTAATGACAATTGCTGCCACTTGAACACATTTTCTTGTCATCTTCTTCCAAGCAGCTCTGTTCTGAGCTAGACATTTTGCTCACGAGGCTCAACCCTGTCCATTCCCTGATGTTTTCATACCACTGCTTCTTTTGACGTCCGACTCTTCTCTTTCCTTCGACCTTTCCCTCTATTGTTGAAGTGTTAGTTCACTGCCACTTCCTCTAAGAATGTGACCAAGGAAAGTGAGCTGCCTGCTGACAACTCCTCCAAGCAACTGTCTTTTTACTTTGAGTTCCTCTAAGATGCTTCGGTTTGTCCTATTCTCTTTCCAACTGATTGTCATCATTCCTCTCCAGATCCACATTATAGCAGCAAGCAGCCGGTTCTCATTTGCTTTAGTCAGAGTCCAACCCTCTAAGCCATACAGTAGCACACTCCACACCAGGATTCTAACAAGCTTCATTTTTAACTCTGTTGGGAGGTTGCCATCATTCCAGATGTCCTCAAGATCTGTCATTTTCCCTTTGGCCATTTATATTCGCAATCCTGCTTTGAATGTCGATTGTGCAGTTTGCATTTTAGGTTTTCACAGAGCCCAGGTATTCAAAACGGCTAACCTGCTCAACCATTCACCATTTATGCAAATTCAAATTGAATGCATTATGGTTCACCTTGCAGGACAAAAGTCTTGTTTTCTTCACATTCAGCTTAAGGTTCTTGTCTCTACCTGCTACATTCACAGCTGTTGAATGCAGTCTATCAAAAATCAAAACACATGATTGAAAACTCTTCCCCATGGCACTAGAAGATATAATACAGAATATAAGATCTATTCACCCCTTCTGATAGGGGAGAGTGGGTTTAGTTGGAATGTGGGGTAATGTTTACAAATTTTTCTTGCGGGGTGTCCCCCCTCCTTTATTAAATTTTCACCCAGTGTTACGACCCAGGGGTAATCCTCACTTGGACCCCTTCACCATAATACTTCCATTATGGCTGGAATAAGAAAGAAATGTTTACCCTCTTAAAATATCCAAATGTATTGGTTTGGGGATATTAACAGCTATAGTACTCAGCTTCAAAAAGGAACAAGCTGTATGCATTGGAATATAGTAAAAACCTTGCAATATAGCTTCAAAACACAGCAGAGATGAAAATATTTCGGTTAATCAATGTTGTATACAGTAACTTTGAATTGCTCTGGAGTAAAAACTTTCTCTGGAATTTCATTGGGAAATTTTATTTTTACATATAGTTCCATTCACAGACCTTGATTCTTGGATTTTTCTCTAGTTGTCCATTGAACAACCATTTTGGTAATTTTTATTGTCCTGAAATAATTTTAGGCATCTGAAAATTCCTTGATTTCTTTCCATGACCTAGCCACTATTATTATATGATGAATTGAATTGTGTGATTTTTAATGCCTACCCAAAATTTCTCCTTTCCATGGACCTTGTTTTTTAATATGCCTTTTAATAATGATAATCTTATTCTTCATCTAAATGTCTTTCATAATGCTGATTCACAGCACGGTGGATTCCATTGGCCACATGCATCAGCTGGCCACCCAAGTTCAAGTGCCAACTACTGGAGGAGGGTCCTGAATCCTAAGCTTCCATGAGGGCCTCCCCAGACAGGATTTTCAGCCCCAAACCAAAAAATGCCATTACCTCGTTGGACACACCGCCCCCAGGCTTCCAACACGTAGCCGCACCTTTGGTAAGCCTGATGCTGAACCTAGCTCTTTGTTAAAATGGTGAGGAGCATTTCACTCACTCACTCATAATTCATTTATCCATTCATTCAAATTCAATCATTTATTTGTTCATTCATTAATTCTTCATTCATTTATTTATTCATTTATTTAATCATTTCTTCATTCTTTGGTCTCAGAGTGACCATGGGAAAATGCTCTGCAAACATACACAATGTTTCTGTACACACCAGCAGGCCAACGCTGATTTATGCAGTAGACTGCTTCATCTGTCAATTTCTATACCAAAGCCGACGGTGGTCGTCTGTATAACGGTCCTGAATTAATTGTAAGCAAAGCTACGGTAATAAGCCTGATGGGGCACCTACAGAGATGCGAGGCAACATGAACAGTATTGGCTGAATACAGAACCAACTGTCCAGCTGGATAAAACAATCAACGTGATTGAACACTCATTTTGACTTTCATGTGGTTCATTTAGGACGACTGGATTCTTAGAACATAGCAATACAGCTGCAGTTATTGGCATATTAAACGACAAAAAGTATTCTAACCTAATACTGTGCACTGAACATCATACAGACTGGGGATGAGCCAGTGTAAATTGGCTAATCAATAATTGTGTCATGCAGTTTAAAAGGTGAATGAACCACTTATTTCAATTTCCGTCCAAACCTCTGCAACTGGTTCCCTTTGGAGCATATTTCTGATTTTGGGGTACCTATAGATTCATTCTTTCTGCTGATAGTATTTTAATACTCTGCAAAATAAGGTTATGAATCTTCCAGATTCAAATTTAAAAAAATTCTTCCCACTGACAGTAATTATTCTGCAAAATTGAGGAGTTCAATATCTGCCAGAATTGAAATTGATTTATGCTAAATATAGTTACTGAACCGAATGTTAATAGACATACATGTATGCATAAAGACCGAAATTGGACAGACCTTCACCAACAGCACTATCACCATGGCTTCCAATGCAAGTTAATCTCACCCACCCCCTCTTGCCAAGAGAACCAATTTCACCCCACTTAGTACTATTAGGTATGTTTTCCGTATATATATGAAGGTACCATTCCCAACTTTCCCCTTGAAGCAGGATAAACAATTTCCTTCAGGCAGGTAATAAAGGTTTAATATGACCCTTCAACACCTGTATTGTGCCTATAGTCTCTACCCTTTCCACTAGTTCACCCTGAAACCGACGGTGAATATATTGGTCATGTTCCACCGCCTGCAGGCACAACATCCCCATCGTCAATTGATGCATTCTTTATCAGTAAATTGGAAACATACAGTAGTTAGGACACATCCAACAGACCAGCATGGGGTTGTGAATCTATATGTGGTGATTGTGTCAAATGTCACAAGGATGTACAGTACAGCAGTGTATTGTCTAACCTCTCTAAGGCCTAGTCTCTTTTCGAGGTGTATCTTCATGCAGGAATGAACCGTTTCTGACGGATACTAAACAAAAGTAGGTTCATGAACTGCTTATCTTGCTGTTTTTGTGATCACATGGATGTTTTATTTCTGCGTTTTTTGACAAATTGGCAGTCAGCAAATAATGACAGCAAAATTAAAAAGCATGCAGAGGTGGATATACTGTAGTTGGCTAGCTGCTAGGTGTGCTACCTATATAAATGGCACTAATCAGTCAAAATTACAATCAGTAATCTAAGTCAAATTCATAAGGACTGATTTGTTTCTATGCTAACAGACGGTACAGGAGTTGTGTGGTAAAATGTGACTAAAATTTTCCTAAAATAGGCAAATTAGACACATTATTTGACTCCCAGTGACCCATACTCAATTTTATTTTCATTTCAGGACCAACGGTGAAATGCACTCAATACGAATCATGGAAATCCAAAAAACTCGAAAAGTTGCATGTACGTTAAGCAAATTGGACACACTAAATGACCTCCAGTTACCTCAATCTATGTTAACAAACTTCACAACTGAAGGTAATGGTACGTGGGCAATTCCACTGAGACTCACGTTACATTTTAGCCAATTTAGAAAACAAATTTCGCTATTTACACCAGCTGAGCATTTTGTCATCTCATGTTCTTTATTCAAGGACATGTTGTTAGACTTAGTACTTGTAATTGAAATGTAAGACAATTACTGGATTGTATAGCATCATTTCAATTGATGATGAATCTGAACGGAACTCGCGTACTGACAAGGACAAGTGAAATCTGCATCTTTTTCTTCTCATATTTTGTCCCAAACTATACACAACCAAAATTAATCAATAACATCGAAGAGAAAACGAATGCAGTCAATGAAAACAATTATCAAGAAGTGATAAAAATGTTCAACTAATTGATGTGACTCATGTTACATGACTCGCGTTGCAGTTTGCCCACTCAAAACTGATACAGACGAATTCTCAGATCAAATATACACAGAAATCATTAATGGGGACCAGAAAAAGACAAAGTATTTATGTATGGGAAATCAACTCCAGTTGATAATCATTAGCCAAGTCTGTAGTTGGAGGATTTTGAGTGAGTGATTATATTAATCGAACTACAGTCACTTTTTCAACCCCTCAATTGGAAAATCTCATTATCTGGCAAAAAGTGAAGTCTTCAGTGAAAAATTATACCAAACAAATTCCACTCCAGATTAAAACAGTTTAAGTTAAGAGGAATCTGGATACCTTTTAATCAATACCATCACAGCCTTTGTAGTCTGTGTAACTTTGAAGTTATTGCCATACTCCATGTTTTGGGTTTGTCCCTGTTTTCATGGAATTGGCCACCTACCAATTTTCATGAAATAAGAAAACTTTGAAATTTTGCATAAATTGTGCAAATTAGAAGAACTTGGAATAAAGGTAGATTATTTTCATCAAGTTGTTTAGAAATCTGATAAACTTTGAATTCTTGCATAAATAGAAGACTTGATTAGCATATTTTATGCTGAAAAATAAGCAAGTTCATCTACTTTATACCTGTGACCTAGGTGTCAGCAAAAATCACAAATCACCTATGATTCACCATTCATCAGTAATTTTGCTAATGAGTTTTGAACTATGAATTTTATAAAATAGGCCCAACTACCCCTACTTAATTAGGAGTTATGCCCTAATTATAATGGGATTGTGTTCAACAAATTTCATCACCAGAAAGCCAAAAGGCTTAGTGGTTCCTTCCCATGACTCTTTCTGACAACCTATAGCCAAACACAAGGACAAATGGGAGATTGCACCAGCTAATTATGGCCAACATAACATCTGACAAATTCCCCATTTTGCCCAACCCACCAATACGGTTCCTATACTCGACTTTGACTTATCGGTGACCTCAGATGACCAAAATCCACCCCAAAAATTAAGGCTCATGCATGGGGAACACACATATTCACAAATTTCAACTTTTTGACAAAAAATCACCCCCAACCTAAACCAAAAACAATAGGGTTCCTGTACTCCCCATTAGAAAGCTACACACCAAATTTCAACCTGATCAGACCAACCATTCTGGACTTACTGTATCGTGATAAGGTTTCAGACATTGACAGGGCTGGAAAAGTGCAAATTTCCTGGGAAGGAGCAGCAAAGATCCGATAATTAAATCAGCAAATGGCAAAACTTCCTTGAGATTGCAAAATTCACCTCCAGATAGCCAAATTTCCCGGAAAGGAGCTTCCCACATTCCTTACTTTTCCAGCCATGGACATTGACCTCTGGGACATCTGACCTGATCCCAAAACAATAGGGCTTAATGTACTCATCTGCGGAACACACATACCAAGTATGAGCTTCATCCATCCAATGTGGTCAGTCATCGTGTATACAGGCCAAAATTGGCCCAAAAGTATTTCTTTTCACAAACATTTTCCATTTTCGACAAAATTCACTCCGATCTGAATAAGAAAAAAAAAATAGGGTTTTCGTACTCCCCATAGAAATTTGATTGGACCAACCAATCTGTGCAATCGTCTTTACAAGGTTTCCAGACTTTGACCTCTGGTGACCTCAGATAACCTCTGACCTGATCCCAAAACAAAAGGGTTTATTACTCATCATGGGAAACACGAATACCAAGTATAAGCTTCAACCATCCATGGTGGGTTCGAGTATCGGTTCACAGCCAAAATTGGCCAAATTATTGACTTTTCACAAATTTTCTATTTTTTACCAAAATCCACTCCCGACCTATACCAAAAACTAATAGGGCTTCTGTACTCTCCATAAGAAGCTACAAACCAAATTTGAACTCAATCAGACCAACCATCTGGACTTACCGTGTTTACAGGGTTTCAGACTTTGACCTCGGGTGACCTCAGATGACCTCTGACCTAAACCCCAAAACAATAAGGTTCATGTACTCATCATGAGGAACACACATACCAAGTATGAGGCCTTCATCCATCCAAGTTTGTCGAGTATCGTGGTTCACAAGCCAGCATTACCTCCACACAACAAACAACCTACACACACACACACACACTGTCATGACTGCATAGATTCCTCTGACTTTGTCCAAGGATTCAAAAGTGTTACAGTATTTTTGAAGGTCTAATCAACCTGATCAAATTGGTTGGGTAAGAGAGGGTTTGCTTTTGGCAACTTAGCACAATTGTCACAGGAGCTATGGTCTACTTGTTTCCTCAGTGCTTTAGAGATAACAGAAGCTATTATATGATGGAATTCATGAACATCAAACACATCAGATTCAGAAATGTTAACGAACCATACCTCCTGAGTCCTGGCAAATTCTACCAAGTTGGAAAAATTGGGAATAAATTATGCAAATTAGGCACATACATGAACTTATAACAGCAGTACAATTGTCCACAGGAGCTATGGGTTACTCGTTCCCAATGCTTTAAACAGAGGCTATTATATGATGGAATTCAATCAATTCCTGAACATCAAACATTCAGATCCAGAAAATGGGTTAACATACCATACACTGAAGTTTTGGCGTAATTCGTTACCAAGCTGGAAATTGGAATATATTATGCGAATTAGGCACTACAATGAACTCTACTGACCCCAGCTTACCTTCAAAATGACAGGATCAAAGTTGGATACATCTACAAGTTTTTGTGAAAATCCAACAAACTTTCAAAATTGCCATTAAATCTGCAAATCATACAGCCCTACATACCTCAGTGACCCCGACTTCACTTTTAAATTTCTCGGGAACCATGGTAGACCATATTTTAGGCTGAATCGAGTCAATCTACCTGTCCCATCCAGGTCTACCTGCCAACCTACTCACGGTAGCACATACGGTCCTTGTGTAAGCTTGCTAACAAGCTTAAATAAATAAATTACATAAATAGCTAATTACCCAAACTCTCAATGAACTTGCTGCCCAAACTCTAATCAGATCGTGTACACCCAGCTCCGATGCTACACACAAATTTTGTCATAATCGGGTTCACGGTTTGTGAGAAATCCTGCTAAGGAAAAAAGTGTGACATACACACACACACATACACAGGGCACTACACACACACCAAACACACACATGCCAATGACCACTAAGTCTCTTCCTGAATTCTTCAGGCGAGACCAAAAACTAGAGAAATAATGGTGCTGTAGCTCGAACACACAATGCAATGAGTTCCATTACACACAAAATTGACCTTTTCGTGACTCAAAATTACACTGAGATGACCATCGACTTCAAATTCTTGAACACCTGCCCACTCCATGAAGTACCATTGGTCACTGATGACAGTCACTACATGATAGGATCTGAATCCAAGTTAATCTGCAGGACTTTTCGACTATCCACAATACGTTTGGGTATTAGGTATCCCTAGATGACTGCTGAGTGCTGACCCCAGACCCCCAGCTACCGACATTCCAGACACATACTATGCCATGTGTTATACTAGCCATGCCTTAGCCACCCATTATCACATTATGTGCTATGAGAAAATAATATGCTCTTTTGTCGAGAGAGAGGCATTTTGCATTTTCCACTTCTCACATGGCTTATCAGCCCTTCACAAAAACCAGCCCCGTCCCCTTTGAAGACTCATATAAGGATCAAAAAGATGACTCACTCACGTGTCGATGAACCATTGGTGCCCAAGTTGGTTAAATGTCATGAAAGATACGGAACATTACCACTGGTCCATGGGAACCACTGACCAAGTGTCATAGGTAAATCCCACCAATCCGTAGGAGGAATTCGTGACATGTGTTCCACATAATGTCCCTCTATGTTCTTTCAACCTTAAATCCTATGAACACACCATCCCATTGGTTCATGATACACTGACGGAATATGATGGAAAATGGTATCTAACTTGATAGATGGCAGAAGCATTTCTACATCTTTTCGTTTTTACATAATAGCTCCAAATATGCCCCTGTATGACCTTAAATCCCGGTACGGGAGCACTATGCCATGATAAACACAGACCGAGATGCTTGGTAATCTGGACCTACGGTTAGGACTGTTAGAAGAAAGCATTGGCAATTTTCCACATTATGGCCCATCATGCCCCCTTCATTTTTGACCTTGATTTGACATTGTGTAAAGTTTGATTAACATCCGTCAAGGAAGATATGAACATTCAAGAACCGAAAGGCAGACATTTACTTTGGATTGAGTGGGTGATAAGATAGGATATGCTGACAGTGGCAAATAACATAGCTCAACAGCAAAGCTGGTTGAGGGTAAAATGTTCTCGGGACTTCCTGAAATGTTCTAGTAACTGTATTTCTGAAATTACATCTAGTATTCAGTATAGATATGATTGAACCATTCCTCATTCTAGAGATAGTAGTAACCTCAGATGTTCGAAGTGACATTTATCAGGTGTTATTTTGACGATGCACAAGATCCCAATTTTACAAACAGACTATACAATTCAGGAAATTAAACGTATCCTGAAGATGCTCAGCCCTTGTTATATTCTGAAGAGCAACAGTTATGAAACCAAAGAATTTCTGCTTTCATGAATATTTCCAGAAACAGTTGTTCATTCTCCAGGATACAACTTTGATAGAAGCTAAGACTAGGTGATTTTCTTTTGAAATCAATCAGATTGAGGAGGGAGATGCCTCCAGACAGGTGATGTTTTGAAGGTATTTTGGGACACGTCTTGTTACTATAATATGATCATACACATAGATGCATAGGCCCCGCTGTACACAAACCTTGACAAAAATTATTGGATGAAACTGCAGGTGGTAGTCCAATACTAATTGGGGAATACTTGATCTTGGGTGAGGATGAAGAGGAACAGCAGGTTAGTGATAGTAGTATGTAGTTAGGAGTAGCCTGATGAAGCTAGAGGGCGTACCTCGTGGTATAGAGTCCAGCAGTTCGTGCCCTCCTTGACATGCATTCATAACTACAGGCGAGGCAGACCCCAGCAAAAGCTCCATTGAAGGTCTTACATGTAGAACAAGCAGACAAGGCCTGCCGAATCCGATAGCCCCTAGGAAAAGGAGAGAACACAAAAAGTGTATAAAACCTGGAACTAGAAAACAGGAGGACCGAGTTGTAAAAGAAAAGGCTTGTAAAAGTCCAATTCAGCTAGGTCCTACATGTATACCTCGAAAGTTGTCTGGTTGGCCCAATCGAACAATCCAATATGAATGGAGTTACATCTTATACAGACAAACAATTGCCATTATCTTGGCATCACACATCCAAAATAACCTGGAATGGAGAATGCAGTGTCAACATGCGCCGAGCAATAGAAGCTTGAAGAACCCTAGGATCATTTGAGAGCATTTTTATCATGCTACAAGGAATATTAAGGGAAAGCGTTATCACCGACTATAGTGCGACCACACCTTGAATTACAGTCAGCTTTGCATGGGACCCCTATGCAAAGGGACATAAACATAACGAAAATGGTCAGCAACGGGCCAAGCACTATTCATAATGGTTGCTACTCCCGTGAAGCTAGTGGCACACAGATGATAGCATCAATGGGGTTGGGAGTAAGTCTCCACAGAGCGTAGGAAAGCACCGACTGGCCTGCTGTACAAAATCATGATAATCCATTATAATCTGGAAATATTCAAAGACTCACATCACCCCCAAAGTAGACAGAGGGAGAAAGGGAATAGTGGTGGACATGATCAGCACTACAGCTGTTCTATGTCTACCACAACCATGCTGCTTATGCAAACTCCCTTTTTCCAAGAGAACTTCTAAAGCTTGGAATGAGTTACTTCAAGGAACTGTCTGTATAGACAAAAACGGTGCCAGCATTTCTACAGAAATTGACCGTAGTGCATGTGATAAAAAAAAAGTAGATCACGACAAAACGTGCACGTCCAGTTAACACTACCTTGCAGATTTCCTATGGAGGCAACACACCAAAATAAGTACCAAGTATTGGTTTCGCCACAGGGAATATTCCATGAAATGACAAATTGACCTCACACCATCGTTTACATTTTTTTTTTTCTTGTAGTTCTCAGAGCAGTCAATGCAATAGATTATGACAGTAGGGGTAGATTCAGGGCTGAAAGGAGGGACATGAAATAGGAGCTGAATGGAGGTTATCAATATAGTGCGTCCATAAGCACCTGGCTATGGCTATCGAACTCCGCCCAAGGAATAGCTGCTTGTTAGGCTGACATTAGAAATTAGATCGGTACTGTGTGACTTTCATGCTCAAACCTAGCCTACAGTAATTAAAGCTGCAAGATTGTGGGATTATTGAGATATTTTACGGTGTGAAAATATAACAAGATTTTCCCAACATCATATTGTAGGCGTTTTTTTATCTTGGAAACATAGCCTACTACTGTGCTGGAACAGTTAAGGCTAGGCCTCCATGGAAAGCATTTGAGTCACAAAAAACAAAATAACATGCGTGAACATTGCCTGTAATCAGATTTGCAATCAATTTCTGCAATTATCATGTGAAGTAGTACGAACAAAAATATCAGGCATTGGTGGCGATGACACCCACAAATCAGGGAAATATGTTGATTTTTCTGGCTTGATCCATTAACTGCTAACAGGTGTGACATCACACAGTGGGTGTGACCTACTGAGGCCTTGATAGAAACGAACATTCGCGGAGGAACTGGGTCACTAACAGTAAGGAAGTGCACACAAGTTCAAATTCGATCTGATTTGAACATTGATAACCTGGATTCAGCAACAAAGGCGATACAGAAAACGTGAAATATTCAATTGGAAGAGTGCACAAATCGACTGCCTGGCTCAGTGCTGATTGCCTGGAAAGATTATCCAAAAACCAAGTGCCCTGACATCGAGTATTCTGACATCATGGGACTATGTTTAATACACCGCATGACAAACCTTCATGAATGCACACAGTGTTGAGTCGGTACAGTTGCACTGTAAAGACTGTCGAAAATGTTCAGCACTGTTTCTCTCGGAAACATTAAAGAGGTGAGTCTTCTTTTTCTGTGAACTTATGATTTCCGTGGAGAGCCGACAGCAACACAGCTTCATGCATTTGTTAACAAGAAAGTGGAAAATTGGACGAAACGAAGGCCGTGTCATTTCGCTTTCAATCAGAACTGAAGACCTTGTGGCGGTGTTTGTTTTCATCAAGCGCCCCGATCATGTTGAGGTGGTTGCTCTCTGTACTGAATCCGTCTATTGGAATCTGACCCCAAGCCCACCCTAGGGCTAATCTCGATCCAACAGTAACAATAACTCATACGTTTAGGTACCAGGGTATCACCGATCCCAGATAAGTGCCCAAAAGCCTACGTCACAAAAGGAAAAATATACCAAACTGACGTCAATAGGTGAAGCAAGAGCTAAACCTGTACAAAGTCAAGGGACAGTCTTTCTGATTGGCGCACAAACTCTTCAGGTGGGCATGTAGCTACGATTTATTCCAGTCGTCAAAAGAGGTGAAAGGCTTCCATCAATATTTGTCTGTGCAAAAAAAATTGCCACACACAGGAGTCATCCACCACCTGCAAAAGCTTAGACAAAAAGTTCTTCGTTGTGTAACACAATAAATGCATGACGTAACGGCGATTCCATGAATATACATAGCCTAGGCCACAGGCCTAGTTGGAACTTGAGAACGCAGTCTGGCCTGGTCACGTATCAGAAGAAATTGTACTGTAGCGCACTTCCCATTGAGGTGGACGAAAATGGTTCACCTAATGCTTCAACTTCTCCCTCCGATTGAACAGCACTCATAACCTTCAAAAAAAATCATTCAAGAATATTCTAATCACTACAATGTTAAAATTTATTAGTATAAAAGTTGTACTTACAAACCTTAATTTTTAACCATAATAATGGGGGGAAATATCACCACCTGGTTTTTCCCCCAGTATTCTTGTTTTGAACATTAGTTTGTGAACAGAAGTGGTGCCACTCAGGGGCATTTTGGCGATCCTATTATTTAATTGGGCAAATGCAGGACATTACTACAGAAAATCTGCATGGATTATTTGTATCTTAGAGTGGCTAACTTGGAACACAGACAACAACTTGACTTGGTTGATTTGAAGGCATTGAGGTGATTCCTGATTGATTTTGGGTAAAATATTCGGTAATTCTACTACCAAAAACCAATATGAGGAATTAATAAGTTCTGAACCTTTTCTTAACTACAATAGTTGGTCTTTTGGGTGAGTAATTGAGATACAATCTTGTCAGAAACTAAGTTGAAACAGAAAGTTGGTCGCTTAGTTGCTAAGCTTAAAAAACAGCCTAGGACTCGAGTTGTGAACGCCAGGCTTTAGGACAGGTACTGAAGTCATGTGAGCGCCGGCTAGGCTAGTCAGGTATCAGAAGAAATTTTACGTAGCACCGTCCATGAAGGTGACGAACTCCGTCACCTCATGCCTCCAACTTCTCCCTCAGATACACAGCCCTCTATAACTTCAAAACCTCAATTCAAGAACACTTCTAATCCACTACAATGTTAAAATTCATTAGTATGAAGTTGGTACTTACAAGCTAAATTTTGACGATAATAATTGGGGAAAATCACCAACTCGGTTTTTTCCCAGCTTGTTCGTTTTGAAACATTAGTTTGTGAACAGAAGTGTGCCACCTCAGGGCTCATTTTGGCGATCCTATTATTCATATGGGCCACATGCAGGAAATACTATGGAAAATCTGCATATGATTATTATTAATAACTTGAGAGTGCAAACGAAACAAGGGGGAGAAGTGTCTTGTCAACAGTCGACTTGTGGTAAGTGAAGAGTTTCCTGACTGATTTGGGGCATGTTTGGTGATTTTCACCTGCCAGAGACGAAGACGGGGAATGAATGCTGAACCTTTTTTAAATACAATAATTGGTTATGGGTGGTATATCAAACGGAGATGCAAGATTGTCAAGGACACTGAAGTTGAACATGTAAGAAAGTTGGCCACTTAGAAAGTTGGCCACTTAGCGCTAGCCTAAATAACAGCCTAAGGCCCTCGAGTTGTGAACGCAGGACTTTAGTACAGTACTAAGCCAGCTGAGCGCAGGCTAGGCTAGTCTAGCCAATGTATTCGCAGTAATCAGTCGGGAATCTCCAGAAATGCCTACAAACTGAGTACAAGTGTGGTCTGGTACGCATATTGCACTCTAAGATATGAATAATAATGTAGAGGTTCTACGGTAATGTCTTGCATGTTGCCCAATATGAAAGATTAAGATTGCAAAAATGAGCCTGAGTGGCAACACTTCTGTTTACAAAAATATGGTTTCAAGAACGACAGGCTGGGGAAAAACAAGGTTGTGTGATTTTCCCCAATTATTACAGCCAAAATACGGGTTGTAAGTCGTATAACTTTATAGCAATTAAATTCAAACATTGCAGTGGCTTAAATGTTTTGACTGAATTGAAGGTCATGAGGGCCGGAGTAATCGGAGGGAGAACAAGTTGGAGGAGAGGTGACGGATTTCGTCACTTCAATGGGAAGTGTGCTACAGTAAAATTTCTTCTGATACGTGACTAGGCTAGTTGGTCCTACATTATACATTATCCGTTACCATAGACAATCAGTGCAAAACTTGATCGTCGCTATCGCCCAAAACAGCTTTCGCCTCTTCTTCCAGTTCTTCGCTTTCTTAACACAGCCACAGACAGTGTGCTTCCTCATCAGTGGGTGACTCGAAGAGTGGCCATTGATTTCGATCGAGTTGTCCAGTCACAAGGAGGTGCATGTTGACCAGTGTACTGTGTACGGTATGTACGGAAAATATTCAATGAAGTCGAGGGCAAATTCGGACCTGCTCGTGTTTTGTGTTTTTTCCTCAGGTAGATCGAGGCAAATTTCATTATATACAAGCTACAGCTATCCGATGATATGATAATCATTGATTGAGATAGAATTTGGCCCATGAACAGGTTCAAATCGATAGTAATACAATTACTTACGTAGAATAATCTCCACAAAGCTGTCAGAAATGACTAAAAACACCTATATTTGTGATGCATAGCGACTTTGCACAGATATGGCTCTAATTCGTATAGGAATAAAATTTTGGGGGCTGAGCGAGGTTTTTTTTTAGAAGAGCGTACGCGGCTAAATGTATTGTTCCTAAAGGTCAGGTAAAATTGGAACAAGTTCTCTCTGCTCCCGTATTTCAGAAGTTAATTCGTCGCCATGATTCAGAACAATCACCGCTATTTTTGCAGAGAGGAATGTACTGAAGTTTTACCCTAATTTAGTAATCTGAAAATTTATTCTAGTTGAAATCCTTCTCTCTAATCTCCCGTAGAAATAAATTAGTGCCGCGCCAAAACGGTCGCCTTGGTGTCACCGTGCGCTATGCTCACACCAAAATAGCTGTCGGGATTTTCCCCTACTGTTACTGAAGTATCGGCCGTCGGCCGCGCCAGGAACGGAATATATAGTATAGGCACTCTTATGATAAATATTGGGGGTGAGGGTGACATTTGTCGAGCCCCCCAACTATAATTTATAATATAATAATTCGCAATACTCAAACATTACAGTAACTAGCCTATCGAAGTGTGACCACAATTCATAATGTGTGATAAAGTGTAATGGACGATTCTCCAGTTGACAGCTGCACGGCGTTTCACCATAGTGATGGCGCTACGACCGTGCAATCGATAATGGCCACATGTAGACGTTGAGCCAGGTTACAAGGAACAAGTTTTTCCAAACATAACTGTTCAATCGGAAGGCAGGAGTTGGTCAGACGTTGGAAATAAAATTAAATTACACAACACAATGTATAGTTACCTGATTGGGATTTCTGTTCAGTAAATTTTATGCCAACCCCGTATCTTTTCATGACCAGCAAATGTAACCTCATGGAAAATAGGCAGAAATCAACCGATCATAAAATTTCGCATAGTGTTCGCTTCATAACAACAGGAATGGATGGATGTCATTGAAGGGGTTCATTAGCTAATGTCCATCCTTTCATATGCAAATGAAACTGTAATGGAATCTGAGGCAATCATTTTGCATAGCACATTGCCCCCACCCATCATGCAGGGACTAGCTAGGGTTTACGATGGGGTGGTGAAAAAAAACTTTCAAAAGTCTAATGGATAGAAAGAATTCTAATCTAGTGGAGAGAAATAATCCAACTAACCTAGTAGTTTCCGGAAAGGGTCTACAGCCTACAGGGGTGTAGTGGGAGGGGGGGGGGGGGGTTACACGGGAGCGGGTAGCCAGGATATCGGGGAGGCGTTTTCTGTGGATTGGCACGATCACAGGGTAAATTTTATCGTTCGACGAGTAGCACACGCGAAAATGCTCTCAGATCACCGATCAATGCCTTATCCGGCTTTACGAAGGTTTTTCTTTTCATTGTCTGTGTCTCAGGTTTTGGAGGGAATATCTTTCGCCGACATACGTGTACTGCGACCCAATCTCATCAAATCTGTGAATTACGAAGCTTTCAGAACTATTCATTCATTGTATCCATGTTTACTGAAGCTGTGACGAGCTATCAGTTCTCTCAAGCTGCCTGTTAAATATGTTGGGCCATAGGTTGGGCGACGTGTAATACCGTAACTATCGCGGGGACATTTACAAGTTCTGACACTTTTGCGGCGCCTGCCCGGAGTACAAGGAACCGCGAAGGGACCCCTTTTGTATTTAGGGCGAATCTCCTGCCTTTTGGAAGCCATTTCATCTGGTGCAGCACTAATCGCGAACAAAGATCAATGTTTTTCATTGCCAGAATGCCCCTTCTTCTTAAACTCTTCCATGAACCATAAAACTATATAATCATGATTCGGAAGGAATTTGGCGAAATTTCTCATAAACCTTCATTCAGTGACTTCATACAGAGAAAGAGGCGTTTGTTGACCTCTAGTTCTCATGGTGCTCTCAGCTTGACCCTGGTCTACAACTTTGCTAGAGGTTTGGCCCCTCCACAAGGTTACAAGGGACCACTTAGGTCCGTTTGGGGTCACTGTACCCGTTTTCCTAACAATTTCTAAATCGTTAGAACCACAGTTGCAAAGTTGTAGTACGATGCGTGCCATAACTATCATAGATCTAGGTTTCACTGGGAAATGAGGGGCTTGATTTGGGTAGTCAAACGGCTCTCTCAATTGCCATAGCTTTGGCGTCGGGTACAATCGAAAGGGATGCAGAAGGGGTGACCCATACCAGAACTAGTAACTGGAAATAGTAACGGAATTAAAATTGCATTGCATATTGCTGACACTTTGTGTTTGATGAAATTTGTTCCCACCCGGGATGACTCCAAGAGTTTTGAGGTTAGGGTTTGATGATATGAGTATGGAACGTCTTCAGTTCATCGGCACACGAGCGGAAGAAGAGAACATTTGGATTTGCAAGCATATCACATGGGATTGCAAATTAACGGTCAATATTTTCACACTTATTAATTGTATCGTGTCGTGCATTTTTCAAAATGTCGAGATCCCGAAAATGAGCAACAAATTGCAATAACAGCTGTGCATGGCGCTAAACCAGAACCTTGGTGCTGGAGTGCATGATAATCAACATTTCGGGTTCGCTATAGCTCATACTAGTATAACTTCAGGACCTCATGGGCGTATCGGAATACCTTCGTTGGGAAAACGAAAATCGTCCCTAATTAGTCCCATTTTGAGTATGATACCGGCAACAAAATGTTCGTGAAAGCTGCCATCATAGCATTTAAATAAAACTTTCATCATTACTCTCAGCAACAAGATACTGGCAATCGATTTGAAACACAATATTCGTCAGGAACTTCAGTAACGAGTCTTTTGATGTTTTAAATATGCACACAGATCTATGCCTACTAGGTGAATAGCTATCTAGATCGCCCGTACCTTGAATAATCCAACTAATGATTGGAATTTTCAACTCAAATTGGTACAATGTCTGATTTTAAGTACCACGCGCGTCCCCGCCGTCAACCGAGCGCAGAAACGATCTAAAATCCGTTTATGCTACGATTTTCAGGTGAAATAAGGATCCGGATTTGCTTAAAAAAATCTTGGAATTTTGGACCATATTAACCGGCACAGTTTGAATCATAATGAGCGCCAACATCTCCGGCGCGGAGCGCAAATTTTTTGTAGACTGACCATCCAAAAATCGACCTAAATGATCTTATTTCACATGCTACTCCGTATGTCGGACAACACCCAATTCCCAATCACGCGAAATTCCGGGAGAAAATTTAAACATAGTTGTTTTAAGTTCGAAAAGCTTTAAAATAGAAACTCATGTATATCTGGATCATTAAGCATTACTCCATTTAAAAAAATCCGACTGTCGCGGAAATGTCCCCTATGTTTATAAACTTGTAAAAACAAATTTGTTGCCGGTAAGAATGAGAAACCCCCACATCCCCTCCAACTACTCCCCGGTCAAAATGTCCAAAGTTACGCAAGTCGCACATGAATTTTAGCCGCGGAACACGGGGAACAGGAGTGCACAGACCTTTTTCAGGGGGTCACAAGATACATATAAGCGGAGCGCCACCATTGGTTGGCGCGAAGCGTACATGAAAATGTTTTCGTTGCGCGAGCCCCCCAATGGCCGGGAATGTCCCCTCCCAGGCGTTTTGGGCCGCATGTCTAAACTCCAAGCTTGGCATTTTGGGTGATCAAAATTTTGTAATCGGTAGAAAATTTGAACATTTTGTCGGTCCTAAGTAATCGCTGCCTGACTGTCATTCAACGTTTTGGGCCAGAATGTTTCACAGTTTGTGCTCCATACCCTGTTCACCAGTGCGCGCGAGCGCGCAATTTTTCTCTCCGGTTTGCCCGCACATCTGGAATAACAGGATCTCACCAAAAAATTGGGAACATTCAGATAGCTCAGTCTAATGTCCACCCATATATTGACTCATGCTCAGGAGAGCAGGATCTTCCGCGTAGCAGTTACGTGGAAACATGCGGTGGAAATCCAAGCAGTCTGAGAGCCTAGGCTACAGCTACGCAGTTTCTTCCAAATCAGCGCGTGGTCAAGGGAGGAGGAAACGTACGGGGGCTGAAGGGTTTCGTATAGAAAAGTTCTTGTAAGTTTTTGAGGGTCAATGCTAATGTTGTAATACTGTTCACTCACTAAATGAGAAACCTAGCGGAGCCAAAGAGAGCCACATTTCGATAGATTGGCGGAATGACGGGTAGAGCACGGGACGAAATCCACTAGTTACACGGCCGTTTTGCAAATCTAATTCAATGAGACCTGACTACAGATGTTTTTTTTTTTTTCCGAAATCACACCCCATCGGGGGGTGGCACACAAGGGGGTCACAAGGTTCTACGAGGGGCATGTGCCCCCTGTACCCTTGCGACGCCACGCGAGAAAAGCGTGTAACTGAGGGGTAGATAAAGCATGATCTCCGTCTGTATATGTCCAAGTTGGTATTGTAACCCATACCACAAATATACTGTTGTTACAAATCCTATGTGCAATCTTCGGCACAGGAGCACTATAGTGAAACTTCTTGCAAGAAGCACGACTAGTAATTTTTCGCCCTCCTTCCTACAAACCTTATACTCACTAAGAAAGATATCCACTTATTTTGGCTCACAAAGCGTGTATAGTCAACGAGGCATTTTGTTTTGAAAAAATTGTGAACAATATGATGAATCAAACCGAACTCCTTGCAAATAATCCAAGCATAGGTCAACAGAGAAAAACGAAGGGAAATGATTAGTTGCCTGAACATTCATTGAGTGGCTGAATGTCCGATGAACAATGGCAAATGGCAAAAATTCCTGGTACGTTGTCGAAAACATTGAAGCAGCATTATTGTTTCAATTCAATCGCTCAGTTCATATCTATTTCCCAGCTTACAGTGGCGTACCGAGCGATTTGTCGTGGGGGGGGGGGCGGAGGACCACAGAGGAAAATGCCCCGCACTTTTCCCATCATCCTATCGGCAGGCAGATGCTATATATGACCCGCCACAACAAATATTTTTTTGTTGAAATTTTTATTTGTCACATGGTCAAAGTGAGGGGGTCTACCCCAAAACCATCCTCTGACTCCTCTACTCCACTGGCGGCGTAGATGCTGCAAGCCACAACTTGTTGGTTTGATAGGTTAGATTGAGCCAAATGAGACTCTTGGGTGTCCTTGGGTAATCTCCCACAAAGCCAAAAAAATAACTACAGGTTTACTCGGAACGTCACTTGGATCCCATACATCGGCGCAAAACGTTCATATTCAGCATATCTTAAATCCCGTGGCATTTAACCCGTTTGCTCATCTGTTGAATTCAGTTCTCTTTTGATGCGCATAGACCGTTATGATTTCATTAAGACTTTCGTGACTTATTGGTGATGAGGGATTTTCTCAGTCCAGTTTTCCGGACTACAGTTGAGTGTTCGAATCCCAACTGCGGACCGATGATCTTATGATGTGTATCTTCGAGCTGACCGAGCAAACACTCTGGTCGCAATTGCTCATCCCTGGCCAGACGATATTATATGGACTGGTGAGGAACCTGAGTACATTATGCGCCGCAGCGCGAATAACAGCAACTTCCACTGATTTGCGGAGCGCGTACACTTCCAGCCTACATGGTTCCGGATCTGTGAAGCGCCTTTCCCTCTTCGGTTGATGGCGCTGTAATAAGTACGTGTATCTTTATCTCCCTTGTCTTGAAGGCCAAATAAGAATATTGTAGTCAGCAGTACCATATGTTCCCTCCGCCTATATATTAACCGTTGCTAGTTGCCATTGTACATTTGATATGCATGGTAACACTTGTAGTGGTGGAGATTATCCACTGGGTTCCCCATGGTGAAGTACCGGTACCCATTGGTGTTGGGTTTGATCCACATCAGGTCCACTCGACAAAGTGTCCGTTAGTTGATGTTGAGATATGTTTTCTGCAGTTGAGAGTATGTGTCTTCAGATTGTTTAATGATTTTCCCCTCCGCGAATTCCCCAGTTGGGAGTGGCCGAACATCGTTAATTTCACACACGTCTAGTCACAACACAACACAACACACTCAATTTTCTTTCAAATAGGCACCATGTTTAAAAGTGGAATAGGAGAAAACCCTTTGGGGCAATTTCTCGATTCTGAACTAATTCCCAATTGTGTAAAAGAATCCTTGCTATCTAGGCTACGCCACAGCTTCCTCGATTCATTACTTTGGAGAGGGGTAAATAGAATTGACTGCTCAAAAATGCAATCAATTATTGCCTGAGAAATATGACTTTCAGTAACGTCCCCTTAGACCACATGCCTGAGAATGCATTGAAAACAGTGCAGTCGTGTCCACTGGGAACGGGAGAGGGGGGAGGGGGGGGCGGCAACCGGCCTCCCACATTTGTGAATTAGAGTGTCTTTGCATATGTTTCCCAAGGCTCGCGCTCGAAATTTGATGTCATATTCATAGCGCCACCAACTAACCAACGCGAGGTCATCACATCTCTCGGGTTCCCAAATAGGGGCCAAATCCGCCCCGCCAATGATGCAATCCGGAACACCAGAATATCAAATTAAACACAATCCTGTTTTTTCAAACAAGAAAAGGTAGGAATGATAAACGAACGATATAAACATGGAAAACGTCGATACATGATGAACTGCAACATCATGCGTATCAAATCACTAGTCAATATTGATATTGTGACCATTAAACATTATCCGGGAAATAAAACTTTGTTGTTGTTTGATAAATGTTTCATTGGCAGTGGCGTAGGAACGTAATTTTGAGTGGGGGATTGCTGAAGTTTGATGGACGGATCTGGCGAGGTTCTAACTTATTCATCCCCTCCTTCCCCGGCGTTTGGTACGTTGCACGTTCCCCCCACTCCGCCTGCTCTAGAAATTTAGACTGAACTGAACTTTTCACTCCTCTGAAAGACTGTAGAAAGTAGTAGTAGAACGAAATTCACTCGAAAAAGCGTAACGTTTCCCCCTGAACAAGTGGTAAATGATTCACCCGATGATTGATTCTTACCGATGAGAAAGGAAAAAAAGAGAATTGTTTACTCCCTTGAGTCAGGCATTCCCCACTCTATCACAGGAGGAATTATCACCTTTCAGCGAACTTCTCTATATAGTCTTCCAAAAGAGTGAGGATTCACTCTTCATTTTTAGGGAGTGCATCTTCATTTTATACGCATAAAACCATTCACAACTTATGTTTCCGTTTGTTACATAACACTTGTACAGTGTGCCAGTGGCGGCACGATTTGTTATTACGGTTGTTAGGCCGGTACTATCCTTCACGATTTGTTATTAACGTTGTTAGGCAGGTACTATCTGTCCAAGCGGTGAAGGTGCCGGAAGGAAGGGGGTCTCCGACTTCGATATTTTGTCTCGTATTTCCAGGAGTGTCCGCTCTTCCTGGGATTGCAGATTATTGCAGTGGTGTCACCAAAAGTTTTATATTTCAGAGTCACTACAAGGCTATCTAGCGAGCGCCACCACAGATTGGCATATCGCCAAAAAAATCTTGGTTCACTGATACTGAATGTGTGGCCCTCGTTGAGTGCTTTAAACACATGTTCCAACCTTGAAACATGAGTTCCGTGGCATAAATTTCGCAATTGGGAAATTTTCGGGAAATGTTTGGCACATTCTCATAAAAGAAATCGGGCAGTTCTATCACTTCGATATTTTTTTATTTTCTCCGCCCAGTTTCCGCCTTGTACGCCTTGCATCGAATTTGCACTTCTCACTAAACCCATAATTAAATACCCCCATCCTCTAGCCGGTTACACGCAATGCAGGCTTCTTCACATTCCATATTAAACTAACAGTGAATCCTGTAACTTGTGAAATTGTTTCCATCCCAATCCCCGATTCGATCACAGGGAGGTGCAGTGTTCTCGAAGAGACTGCTGTTAGAATATGCAGGGGAAGGCTGGGGAGCATTAGTACTCCACTTAGTACAAGGCGCGTGCAACATGCGCCTATGACCCAACCTGCGGCCACAGTTCTGCACGTTTTGGAATTTGTCAAATCGCCTTGACCACCGTCATTTTTGGCCCTTGGTTACTCTTCCGATATGTAGTTTGTAGATGGCCGCACATCCAAACTCCCATAAATATCACAGGGCCTTCCAGTACAGTTTCTACCCTCGAACTATTAGACTGGAATGAATAACCACCCCCTGTTAAGGAACTCCCCAGTCTGGAATGTTCAAATGCCATCTGCCCATACTACTTATTGTGCTGCCTGATGCTCACTCTACACCAACGTTGTTGATACCTCGAAAGGGTCTTAACGATACGAATTAGAAGCAGAAGCGGATATCAGATGAGACAACGTCACCTACACCATTGCTCCAATGTGGGTATATACACGTTGGCCGTCACCCTCCAGCTGCAGTCGTTGTTCGAGGAGCATTGGTATTATTCGATTGCTGCTTGGGCAGATCAACATCGGGAAAGAAAAAATCGAATGCGTATATATTATATAATATTCTCAACGTTCCATTAGCCGATGGATAGTATACCGTCCCCGCCCAAATATATTTGAGGGAGCATAGGACGCAAATAATGTAGCATCAACCATATCCGCCAAGAGACCCAGAGTGTCATAGGTGCATTCCGCCTCCAAACGAGGTCCTTACCCTGTATTACACGGTTGTTGGGAGACAAGGCGTGATTACACCGATTAGTTATGGTTGGATCGTAAGTAAGTTTATAAGTAAATGGACGCACTTTTTCTGCCATCGGCATTTTTGGGGCCGCCGAATTTGGGCCGCCCTTGGACGGGTTAAAAATACTGTTTCAAATGTTTCAAATGAAATATGACAATGAGCAAATTTTTCTGGGACTTGGTCGGCTAATCACAGCTCTGCCAAGGAAGAACGATCAATACGTAGGATTCTTTTACGATAACTCCCGTAAATGCACACTGCCCTAACGTACGGTTAGACCTGCTCGACTCCGGCAGCCCACATTGGTAGTAGCATTGGGGGCTGTCGGAGTCGAGTAGGCCTATAGTGTACAGGAACGTGTACAACCGTTCTGTTTGTGCAACTGCAATTACGCGCATGCCACGCTGCGTTCAGATATGTACGTACCACCTTGAGAATGTAGTAGTAGTATAGGTTGAGTCCTCGGCGTCCGACACTGCTCAGTGGATTAATCAACCCGGAAATGGCACGATCCCCGTTAATTTTCGATACCGATTGGCCGGCGCGGCCGGACTTCTACTATAGACTCGACTGTATAATATGTTGGACGCGCATCTTGGCATCTTTCGGTACTGATGGCAAACTCTTAAATCACACACCGGTTTCAATTCAATTAATCTGAATGAAGTCAAGAGGCTGTCGGAAGAAGAAAGGCTGATGATGCAGAATGTAATAACAATTTGCAAGCTTCCGCGTGTCAGTCCTGCAACGAGTGCCACAGCAGAAAGGTCATTATTTAACCGCGAGGAGAATCAAGACTGGGCTGCGTTCGAACACATGACGCAGATGCTTTTTCAACAGTCTAAGGCCCTCCTCAACACACATAAAAACCGAACAGACGACTACGACGCCCGTGCTCCATCGGCAATGAGTTGTGGCAGGCAACCTCAAGAAGAAAGTCATTCATTTAAGATGGAGTAAAGATTTCCCGTTTATGTATAACCAGTTAAGGCCGATTTATTATTCGTGGGGTTTCAGAACCTTTCCCCCTTACTCCCACCCACTGGGAGCACAATGCCCTGGGAGGTGCTTAAAGCGCACTCACTGGCCGCTTCTGATCACTAACCTTCTCCCGGCAAGCGATCAGGCCTTGGCATGGACCCCCCCCCCCCAAACTACCTGAGGATACCCGTGGGAGTACGCCAACCATGAGCTACATGAGCACCCGATCATCCCCGTCTCCCGAGGAGAAGCTTTGTTTAGACACATGGTCCTACCAACTATCACTGAGAATGCGTCAAAGTAAGATAATGGAAAGGATCCAATCTCGGCATCAGCCCACAGTGAGCGTCCAAGTCTTACTAGAATATATCAAGCCGGGGCCAGGCAGATCAAAAACGTGGAGTTTTGCTCCTCTTCACAAGTTCGCGACCACCACACATCACTATCAGTTTCGAAATGGAAAAGGGGAAAATTATGTCTGTTCTTGTGTACAGAAGTATATGAATCGTCTTGAAATTTCTAGAAAACTTATCAAACAAAAATCACCATGAAATGCTCCCAAGTGAGCCTCATGTTGCACTAGAGAGCATCTAGAATCCTACCGCTCCCAGGGCCCTAAGGTGGCTGAACTGACCGCCAAGGGAAATAATTGCGCTACGCGGTCTTGTTGTGTGGTATGATAACACACAAGTTGCCCGCGCCACATATAAGGGCGACATGACTTCACCTAGGCATATAATGTTTTCCAGACGGTCTTATATTATCTTCTCGATGTTTCTAGAGTCCTTGTAACCAACATCAATGATAATTGTTCCAATTAGCCTAAGATTGCACTAGAGATCATACAGAATCCCTACAGCCCCCAGGGCCCTGAAGAGGGCCCTGGACCCAGGGGGGGGGGCGCAGCGCACATTGTGAGTTCTGTTTTGTGGTGTGGCAGCATACAGAAGTAACTCGCGCTACAAAGGTCGACATGACTCACCTAAACCTATTATATTATTGCAGACTTTCCCGTTTTATGATGCCGTAAATTCTTTGAGTCGCTTGATAATTTTCTAGATCTTGTCAACCAAAATCACGATTAAATGTCCCAAATGAGCCTCAGACTGCTTTGGAAGAGCATCTGGTTACCTACGCTTCAGGGCCCTAGCTGGCCTGGACCCACGCGAGAGACTTCGTCGCTACGCGCTCGTGATGTGCGCCGTGGCGCACATAGGGTTTGGTCTGTCTTGCAATCTATTCACTCAATATCCGCCCTCCATCCATTGGAAACTGTATCCGCACCTGATCACTCATTGTTACTGTTATTTCACTAAATGACGTAATTTGTACTGGTTATAAGCAATCGTTTAGTCGCCTGAATATTAGGTTGTTGACAAATTCAGTGTCAGTTTCATACTGGGTATGACTGTTTAAATGGAATACACGCGTGTATATGAACTGTTTTTCATTAGGATACTTTTTTTCCTTAGGTAGGATGATACTATTTGACGACATAACTTGTTATTGTTACTGTATTTGTGTTTGTTTCATAACCACGTCGGTATGAGAAATACATCAATTATATATTGGTGGAGTGTTGGTAGTATGAATGCATGTGATTCCAGCTGTGTGGATCTCTCAGGTGACCCTGTAAGAAAGTGTCCATGCCGGCTTTACGTGGAGCATTGGGGCTCCGCTCAATGTCCCACAAAGTAAGAGCCTCCAACATATTGCCTCAAAACCCGATATTGACTATATGCTGTCGGTACAATTGACGTTTTAAATACGTTAGTTTCAGTCAGCCCCTGCCAACCTCACTTTCATATCCCAGTTACTCTACTGATAGATGTACGCCTACACACTACTATCGGATCGGCTTCCCCAGATGAGGGATAGACCAGGCAGGTTCTACTTGTTGCTGCTCCCCTTAGTATGCTATAGGCTGTGGTTGATACATTGTGTTTATCAGTCCGTATAAACTCGATTCCTCACAATATTCCTCACATGCACGTATTCCCAAACACACAACGCACACACACCGATGTGATTCGCGGTTGTATTGTTCGTCATCCAAAACGCTAAAGTATAAATTCCGCATCCCGGCCCACATGCTCACCCATTGTTTACTCTGATTCATTTCATCATAAAGGTTTTCCCAACGACGCTTACAACATACGTTTGTACAGCATTATAGTTTTCCTACCCAATTTCAATGTTCTCGTTCCACTGTTTCACTGCACACTATACCACCATTCCGCTGTTAGGTAATAATATAAACCCCTGAGGACATTCGACGCGTGAACTGCGGGAATAGGACCATGCTACTCGAGGTCGAGATCGATCATATGAATGCCTTTAGCTCTAATGGGATCCTTAGTGACTTAATCTGACATGTCAATATTAATTCCCAAAACTGTGAAGTGTCGGAAGAGCGCATAAGTGTTACTATCAACTATTTTGGGTGTATAATTGCAGAAATTACTTGATGTTGAACTCTCACCGATTATGCATTCCTTCTGTGCTATACTACAGGCCATTACGTACATATATACTGTTACAAGCATACAAACAAACCAAGAGCAGAATAGGCCGCAGAAACTACCGATCATATAGCCAAAGAAATGGTAGTTGGAGCGACAGTAATAGAAATAGTTATATGATCAAGCACCACCGTGCATATCATATCTAGATCGGATCTGTTACTAATGTTAATACAGAAAAAAAAAACGCATGGTATTGGATAATTATATTAGTGCGAGAATATACAAGAATGGCAAGGTATTGATAATCACTCGATTTGATGCCATGTACCTCCAGGCTATTTGCTCTTCATACAGTCGTCTGAGGCTGAAACGTTAAGCCGCTGCATTACTTACAGTATAGCCGATGGTCAGTACAACCCGCATGTGCCTACTCAACCTCTATTGATTAGTATCATCATCCTGTCAGCATTTATTATCGTACTGCCAAACAAATCTATCAATTTCCACAAGCTCCCCCTCGTCCTGGGCGCACCTGGGTGGAAGTGAATATCAATGACTTGGTCCAGCAGACGTGTCTTCTTGAAATTGAGGTGGGTGATGAGAACACTAAACTTCTCTCTGGCCATTTTCCACCTAAAACGATCTGCGACGTGTCCATATCATGTATTATTACAGTTACTGCCAAGGGTGCACGTAAGGATAATAGAGCCTAAGTAGGGAATGAAACTAAGAGTCGAAAATAATAATGCGTTTTTAATGAAGGGTGAGGTCGATTTCATCATCAACGAAGAACACTGTCTTATAGGAACATGTACGTGGTTATGTAGATAAGTACCCACAATTGGTGCGACTGGTACCTGACGCGTACATGGAGACATATCTGCGAATAATGCCTACTAAGTGAGCAGCAAGTACTTCTCGGTAAATTAAATACCTTTCGAAACTATATTAGTTACATTAACAAGGGCCTACGCACGATTAGCCTGGCCTGTTCACCATATGACAATGTATTTCTGCGGTTTTTGCTTTCGTGCCAATAACATAAACAATATAATACATATATTGTATTATAATTAGATGAGTATCGAACATCACTTTTATATACTTGACTAGGCATAAGACTGCTTTGTACAGTAGCAGGGTATATGTTTAATATGTCGCCTTATAAACTAAAAAAAATATGAGAAATAGTCTCATTATGGGATTCTGTCATTCATTCAATCGACTTGGGGAAAATCTTCGTTACAACATTTTCAACAAAACGCTGTTCACTAAACTGTTCCACATTGGGGAGCATGGTGATGGTCCCGCCATATACAAAAGGACCACACGATAACTATCAGATGAAAGTATAAAACAGGCTAGACAGTGTCTGATGATGATCATGTTACTCAGCCGAACTCTATAATCTAACGTTACTAAAGTAAATGGTTCGAAACTCAACAACTAATCAGAGGGATGTCACCCCGAGGCAAACCCTTATTTATAGAGGTACAACTAAGGCCTAGTGGAGGTTACCAAGAAATTCACTGTGAATTTCCTCATGATTGAATAAAAAGAAAACATAGTTGCATTAGGGGTGACAGGAAAGGATTGATTTTCAGAAGGATTGATTATATTAGAAACACTGCGAGGTTATAGGGCCGTACCCGTGTGACAGGTTGTATACTTTGAATAGTTAGAACGACAAGGTTTAACGACGTTTCAAGTAAACGTGCATCCATCTTGATTAGAGGTACAACTAAGGCCTAGTGGAGGTTACCAAGAAATTCACATAATTCTACCATATATTCACTATTGAATCAATTCCTTCGAGGATTCCGTTAATGAAATTAAATGACAGAACGGATAGTATGTCTCTCGTTAACATGATTTGGCAGGAGAGCTAACGATGATGGCCTTCGATTGGTCATGTGTAAAGAGCTCAAGAAAGCGAATGTCGTACGTAAGCTCACTGCAAGCAGTAAGACTCTTCATTTCATTGAAGTACGGTAATGAGGTATGTGCCCTGGTGTGTTTGTTTATGTGACAGTGGGTGGATTAATCTGAATATATTTGTGGGGATTTCTTAGGCCGCGTGACATGAGCTTTCTCGTAATTTCTACCGGCAAAGTTCCCGCTTAATTATGGAAACTGTACTCTGCGGAAAACCGAGACCGTGAAAAGCAGAGTGAAAATCAGTCATGATATCTTGCATATGTGAAGAATCAGTCTAAGAAAAATTGGTTGCAGCTGCCGGGCTTATCTCAGTGGAAAGGACACGACCAAAATTTACTGTTGGAATTTGCTGGACGCAATATCGATGCATGCTGGTTGGTGTGTGGCGTTTTTTTTAAATAGGAGATTCTTCACTAGGGATTTTACGAGGGAATTCACATTACACCAACAAAAATTCCATATCTTGGTAAACGGAAGTATCACGCCCAACCAAGTGTAAGAAGCATGAGAAGCACATGAGAGAAAAGAACATAGTCATAGGTACGTTCCTGGCTCAGTTGCGGGATCATATACCACTTACTCTGAATCAGCCACGCGTGACAGTAATTGGGCGTGGGAAAATCTTTCTCTCCGAGCCAGAGTAGTAGTAGCTAGAAAGTACTAATTGTGTGGATATTTTAACAACTATTGTTTTCAGGCATTTATTCCCACGTTTAGAACCACCACGAGGTCAGCAGTGTCCTGATCACTTGTAGGGTAAGGCCATATTTGTGATCGCTAACGTTATTCCACCCTTTTGCTATTCTGAACTGCTCTCCGCCGGTGGTAATACAGTACGGTATCACCGGGGTCTTCGCTATTCTAGTCGAGTAGATTCATTAAAATATTCCTCTCGTGCAAAATCATTTTACGAAATTGAACCACAGCGTCTTTGTCGTTTTCGGCTAATTCTGACGCCAGATTATGTAATATAGCTGTTCCATCCAACATGAGCCTTTAACTCAACATGGCTGGCCTATGGCGATTCTGGCCTCATTAACCGAACAAACAAAAACAATGAATCGAAGCGAAGCCTCTAGTACACGAAAGCAGTCGACCACTGAGGAGGACTCACGTTAGAATGACGCTGAAATCAAGGTACCCCACCACGATCTAGGTACGAATCACGTGGGTATTACTCGAGACCCCCCACGTCATACCACCCATATAGGTAAAACCAGATTTGATATACTAAGGCCGATTTACTTTTGTGTTAGAGACCTACTATACGGCTTCCACATACATATTGATTTTACTAACATTACTTCAGTCAGAGAAATTGAGAGTAAGACGCAGAGGAATATTACGCGACTTAATTAAGTTCCGCACAGCTCGCGCGGCTCACAGGAATCAAGGGCTCACCAGTAACTTGCGTCCTCACGGTCCGACCGCATCTACTGCGAATACCATCACGGCAAATAAGCAGTCGGGAAGCGCATGCCGTAGGCTCCATAGTTAGCCTAGATCCCTACAAATGGAGAATGACAAGCACCGCAGATTGTATGTGCAGCTTACGCATGTATAATAAGCCTTTTCATGGTAACTTTTTGTGTGGTGCTGGGTAAACGGAACTTCACAACCTACCAGCACGATATTTCCCCAGCATTCTCCGGCATACTTATCAACAATTTTTTTTAAAAAACTTCGAAATATGAGATGAATTGGTTGCGTTCCCAGAGAGAGTGACAGTTTGGAAATAGGCCCTAATGATAGAACAGAAGAGGAATCTGTCGAGAGGAAATGTGAGAACTATCGCTGATTTACTCAGGTACTGTGAGCGCAATGCCAAGCCGCCCACTATCCCAAACGCGAGGTAGCCCACGAATAGCCGACATACGTCTACGAGTGAACCCATGAGGCCTACCCCAGCCCCATCCCCCAACCCCACCCGACCACATCCTAAGCGCAAAAGACGCGTGAACACGAAATTTCCCCTGCTGAAACATGACACTTTCCCTGACGCTTGTAATAATCATTCTAAGATACACCGTTTTGTTGTCCGTGGACATACTGGGGAAGGCCGCGTGGAGACGTCGGCCAACTTCAAAACCCAACACACCCGAATGGCACTGTATATTGGAGCAAGTTGGTTGACAATTAGACCATCATATTGAAAAACATGGGAGATGTGCCATATCGTTGAATGTAAGAGAACTAACCCTCCGGCCGATGCGGTCAAACCCTTTGTATATTCCAATCCTTTTAGTGGGAGGTGGCTGAGGTGGACGCTGCATATAATATTACCAAACAACATGTTCGTTGCCGATTTTTGCCCAATGAGCATATCTAGTATTCAATTCCTTTTTTCAGCTTGTCTGGAATCTGTGAAGCTTCGGTGAAAACAATCATTCAACATCCCTCTTGACATTTTTTCTTCCTCAGGAGGATGTTTCTTGCAGTTTCGATGTTGATTCTTGGCTTTCACTCCCTGGTTCCGTTGTAATGCGTCAACTTCTGGTTTACTGGTGTCCTGTTTCGAAAGACCTATAATGGTCCAGAGTCGGTCGGCCGCTGCCTGTTAGAAAATCACATTAGACATGGATTATTGGTTTTTTTCCTGGTTTTTTCCTGAGAAAGTGGTCGGACCCTGGCTTCACTGGTCGTCCTCTTGGATGGGGGACGTAAAATGATGGTCCATGGACAGTTAGGATTGGTTCCACCCCTCCTTGATATCATCTGAGCATAGTCCCGACAAAGTGAAAGGCGAGTTACGCCGGTGTGCATTCCACGACCAATACGGCTAGCGTTCCCAGATGGAGCCTATTATGGGTTTCAGGAACCCGTGGGAATCAAATCCAAAATGAAATCTGATTCCTCCTGCTGCCTAGTATGCTTGCGGAGAAAGCTTGCAGAGAAGGCAATGATCATGAAGCAATTTCACAGTGGCTCACTGGATAGTAAAAAAAAATTGTTCGGGGGCCTTCATTGTATGAGTAATTACGGAATCCTATGCAAACTGGCACTGGCAAGGATTGCATGATTCACCTCTTCGCTCAAAAATTGGCACACCAGGGTCCCTTGCTAATCATTTAGAATGATACTGGAATCCCCCACGCAAAAAAAGTGTGTATACACCTCTTTTTTTAACGTCTTGAACTGTTTATCTGGAAAAAGCATATCTGAACGAATTAATCTTTGCTTCAAGATGAAGCCTCTTCCATCCACATGCCTCACACACTAATAAATCTCGAAGTGGACGCTTATTAACTACCCCCTCCTTTGTAAGCTTTCACTCGGATGAGAACAGAAATGCGGTTTGAGCTCTCGAAGCATTTGAGCAATTTTAAGGGTTTACGTCTCCTTCGTTGCGTTTGCGGCAACAATAGCACAAAAGGAATTGTCCTATTTTCTATAGGAAGGTTCGAACTTGGATTGCCGTAGCGCAAGGAAGATGTCCGAACCACCTGATTGCTATTTTTATAACCTCCAGAGAAGAATCCACGGCCAGGCCAAATGCCCACTGGCTCACATATGTCTCAGTTCGTAAGGCAAGACAAATATTGTTCTTAGGCAGTCAAAACATGTCTACTTCAGTTGGTGAAATCCATCGAAGGCATAACCAATTGAGACCGGAAAAAGGGCAATTTCACACCGTGGCCAATGTTTCCCACGAGTCGAGAAACAGAGTCCAAGTTGGTCAAGATCCATCAAAGAATGACTGTTTTGCTTCTTTTCATCAGATGTTATGTTTTATTTAACGGCACGGATGATGTTGCCGAACATTTTGGCCGGAGGTCGGTTGGCATTCCTTTGGACCTACTTTCACTAGGTAGGCTATTACCATGAAGACTGATTTCAGGGTGTCGGTAAAGATCAGCGTAGGTAACTACTACTGGTCTGTCCCAACTATGATTTGCGTATATACATATAGACGGCTCTCGCGTGCTGACCACCTTGCTTCTTTGATATACAGGTTGCGCCAATCATCTAGAGAACACACTTCGGGTCACGCCAGGAGGTGAGGGCGTGAGTGTGATGCCAGTCAAATAAATGACTTTAGCCCTTTAAGTCTCACGTTATTCCCGAAAAGGAAAGAGACGTATGCAGCGGTATTGAGGTTATTCCTGGTGACTTCGATTGCTCGATGGTGCCGTGGCGGTGGGTAATAGTCATGGTCCTTATAGAACGTACGATCGTATATGCACCAGCATTAGATCATGGTGCCGTTCAAATATACTTGTGCTGAATGATGAGAAGACAGCGTTTATTTATTCTCGTCACAATTGGTATTTCCTTGGCATCCTACGACAAAGTCGGCATTCTGTTGTTGAACCTGTATTTCCAAGCTCGACAATTTGGAATGGATATGGATTCCCTTTAGAATGTATAGTCATGTGCAAACCATAAAGCTGCCCTGCATTGCAATTGGAATGCTAGAGAACTTCGCTAGTACCTTGATTAGAAGACCATGCTGATCCAAGGCTTTTGTCACATCCATGCTGGATGCTTGTAATTCCTTGTTATTGGTCTTCCAACTTTGACAAGCTTCAGCGAGTGCGAAACATTGCTGCTGGACTTATTCTCTGTGTTCCTCGTCATGAGCATTTCACTCCACTGTCCCCGCTCTACAGGCTCATGGCTCCCAGTGAGGCAGATGAAAATGCTTTTGGGATCCTTCTACTCATATATGAAAGCTCAACGGCAATGGCCCTAGTTTCCATCTCAGAGCTTGTTTTTCAGCATCCTGTTCTTACCAGATCTCTAATGTCATCTTCCAAGCACACTTAAAGTCATTGTTTCGTTTCCATCCACCAACTTATACGGTGATCGTTCATCCGCCTCTTCTTCTCCTTCCCTCGTGGAATACCCTTCCTGACTCTGTTCGTACTTTCGAATCTCGTCCTAAAACATTTCTCTTCATCGCACTTTCGTCTGAGATTTTCTGTTGGCTTTGTTGTATGTTTCTTCCGTTTTTTTGTCCTTGAGTACCTTTTTCTATCTTTCGCTCCGTGTCTTTTGGTCTGTAACCGCCTAGAGGCTGGCCCTGTGTTGCTTTGGGCTCTATCCATTCCTCCCTAGTTATTATATTACTATCTTATAGTTCTTATGATTCTTATTGTTGTTTAGGATTATTATTTTATTATATTATTATTATATTATTATTATTATTAAATTATTAATTATTATCTTATTAGTATTATTATTTATTATTATTTTCTTATTATGAAAGGGATTGAAAAGAACACCTCTGCTCATGGTGGTGTCATTTGGAAAACAGAATATCTCCACCCTAGAAGATCTTTAGCACAGTTCGCCCTCTACAGTCACTTTGACTTTCTTGATCTCAGATAAAAGCACGATTATGTATTTGGAAGTAATGTGAATTGTTCTTACGGCTGCCTGCTAACAGCAACAAAGATTGAGGTCCCCAAGATTCGTAGTCCTAATCAGCGAATTTGACTTTAAGTTTCGTTAGTTTCGTCAACGATCTGTAACGAAACGAATACTTGTCCAGTTTTTTATGATTAACTATCTTCCCTACATGGCACAGACAACAATAAAGTCTTGACGCCTTGTGTTTATTAATCGCCTAAATGCACTATATTTTACGTCAAAGTAAGCGAAAACCGCAAAGCAGGAAAAGTCACTTCTCTAATGGCCCCGGATTCAAATTTGTAAAGCCCCCCCCGTCCCCCCGGCGAATAACTTTGGGGTGGTAACACTGAGGCACTCGATGTGTAATTTCAAGGCTGTGAGGGAGGATTGATGGAATTCCCTTTACATAATACAGCCTTTCGCCGGTAAATTGATACTTTAAACAATAACGTTGATCCTTGCACTAGGATCTGCTGATGAGGATCGATGAGGCTAACGCGAGGAAACTGACCTACGTAGCAGACGTCTCGGTTTTCGTTCACAACGAAATGCTGCTTTGGAAGTTGGAATACCGCGGTTGATCTTCAGGAAGAGAATTACACATATCCGTCTGCCATCTACAGGCAGGCTCATGAATACCAGTACAGTGATATTCTGACACGAGCGTTTAGGCTTCTGTTCCGAAGAGCCGAATGAGATGCTGTAGTCAGTTAGCCATTTACTGTTGTTGATTGCTATGGCGACAGTCACTGTAGAAACACTCGTGCTGGTAAAGAAGTATAAACCGAGGGGTAACCTATGGTGGGGTAACCATGGGTGATCCAGCAATTAGGTGCACTCGCGATGGTTCCCGTTGACTGTGTGTGTTTTCGTGTCAGTCACGTTTGAGGTGGCCTAGTCAAATTTTACAGTAGCCTAGAAACTCACTGAATAGGCTACCGTTTTCTCCCGAATTTGAACAGAAATATCTGCATTTGTGAATGCTAGGAGGAAGGGAATTGACTATTTTGAAGCAATTCTCGAAAAATTTTCCGATTTACCTATTTTAAATTATGTTTGGTAATGACAAATCTGTTTTATTATTTATTATTAAAGAAAACGGTCACCATGGATTGACTGAATGGTTAAAATTATCGTGACAAGACAAACAGTCTTTGAAACAGATTTTTACTTGATCTGTAGCTGTAGTTCATTATAACAGCATGGTTCTGGTTCTGGTTCCCCTACCACATTTTTGGGAAAAGGCAGGGAAAGGCAGGGAGTTGTCAAAATTAAGTTATTTAGTTATTTTCTCATGCTTAGTCAGTGATACTATTAATGATATGGATTTGACATAGAAACATGGTTCCGCAGATATGTACGCTGATTACACAACATTTACGTCTCTAGTAGAACCACAAAACGATGCAGAACGATGTTCCTCATGGAAAAACATTGGACAGAGAACTTTCATTTCAACACACACAATATAATGGAACACGTGCATCGTTTTGTGGTTTTACCAGAGACATACCACACGCACTCACAAGATCCTATGACGGAGTGCTAACTAGAGCATATTCAAGTGTGAAAAGAGAGAAACAATTCTGGCTAAAGACAAACAGGAACACTGAACACATTCACACAAATAGCAGGAAACATAAACTTCACGTGTGAAAATGAAAAATAAATGAGAAATGAATATACGACCGTAGTGACAAAACCTGCTCTGCAGTGTTCAATCTAAAACGCCTGGTTTTTGCACAGTGAGCTAAATAATTCATGTTATGTTGGGGTTTGGTTATATGGAGAAGACTCACTAAGCTATTCGGCTATCTGGAAAACAGAACGACGTTTTTCCTATAATGGAATAATATGAAACACTTCGATCGAGGTTTAGGCAGGTTTATTATGAAATATTGTCTATCATACTATGAATTCGAAAATTCCACATGACGGGCTGTTATTGATTCACCCCCGGTGACAGTAATTGGATATATATTGCTGCCCGTATGTATATTGTATTGGACAGGTGTAACCGTTGGGCGGTGGGTTCAACGAACCCGTGACGATACGTAGACTGTCACATAAACTAAATAGCTCTCAAGCTTTTTCGGGGCGGCGATATTTTAGTCTAATGTTCTAGCTGACTGGTACTGCATAGTTCAAGAAACGAGGCGCAAATTATTTCGCTCTACACCATAAAACCCCCCAAAAATAAAAACAATACGTTAAGGTATTCTATTTTGAAGTATAATTTATTATACTATAAAGTATTAGCTCTGCCATATGAACATGTGAACATGTTTTGCAATGAAGTGATAAGTCGGAAGTTCGATTCTTAGTGATTCCTTTGCGGCGGCCATGCAGTACTGAAGGTTGGTTTCTTCTTGGTTCATGGCCACAACGAGAATCTAAAATCGCGCAGACAGGTCATGCTGTTTTCGTGAGATATTCTTGAAAATCCGGAGAACATTTTGAATATGTAATCTCTATATGTTGAATGAGAGTACGGATTGCTATAGCTCAACCGACACCGATGGGTGCAGGGTTGCAAATGTTCATTCACTTTTTTCACTCTATTCATTCCATCTGTGACCTCGGTGAGATGGGGTTCCCCTATTTATTTGTTCCAGTAAAATAAAATTGCATGGAAGTCATAGTGATCACGTCTGCTAAACTGACTCCAAAACGATGAGGATAATCCTCTCCAAATGACATCCCTTTGTGCCAGGTGTACGCTCTGCATCATTTCGTTGCACAAGTACAAGCACAAAAAACCTTCTAGACATTGATCTCTGTTGATCTCAGGTGACCTTGAAAACAAACCAGTAAAGATCAGCTATTCCAAGGGTTCTTCTGTCTACACTCTCACATCATTTTGTTGCACAGTTATTGTACTCACTTGCTTTCCAGACTTCGACCTCTGTTTTCCTGTGGTGGCCTTGTACCCGACTACAAAACAATAGCGATCATCACTCCACATAGAAACTCCTCATGTCAAGTTTGATCTCTCTACATCATTTCGGTGGATAGTTATTGTGCTCACGATGTTTTCAGACGCTGCCTTTGTTGACCCATGGTGACTCTCTAAATCATTCCATTACGCAAATGTTGTGCTTACAAGCTTTTCAGACTTTGCCCTCTGTCGACCTTCAGTGACTTTGACCCTGATCCTAAAACAATGGGGTTCAACTCCACAGTGACCCTTGATGCCAAGTATGAAAATTGTAGTTTGTTGCACAGTTATCGTGCTCACAAGCTTCCTCATACTTTCACATACATGTCGAATTTAAACCTAATGCATGGATGCATGCTTTCTCTAAAGATCGTGGTCACAAGGAGAGTCACATACACATGGGTCCACACACACGTATATTCTGCGCGAATGCATATATGGAATGAAACATTGTAATGACCCCAGCGGCTTCCCAGGCCGAAGGGAATACATTGACATCGAGACTTCTGTTAAATAATCAGATGATACTCGGAACCACCCTATTCGCAGTCATCTGCAGAATTCTAGCAATAATTCAATCGAGACATGTGGCTTTACTTGGGTTGAGTGCCATCAGATACTTTCAAACAAATTGTTGATTTACTCTAGGAATGTGAAACTTCTCACCTTGGAGCAATTTCGAGTTTAACTGTAGGGAAATCGGGATTCATTCGTAGTACTATAACTAAGATGTTCATAGGATTTTTCTAATATAATTACTGTCACCTAAATGGTATGGGGCAAGACAGCGCCCCATTGTTAACTTAAGTGATTTTTGCGTTGATGAGATGCAATTACACGAGGGGCGAGGGTAGCTGAGGGCCTGAGAAATCGCAACCGACAAGGTACCTAATAGTTCTTTGAGCGTGTTCCCCAGACGAGAAAAGTATCGACGATAGACATATCACGCGAATTTGTCTTCCCCTCTGC
>JAODTK010000577.1:112500-433076 GCA_026419785.1 Sclerodactyla briareus
CAAAGTTACTATCATTAAAAAAGGTGGAGAATTTGAATTTGGTTCCTGATTTGGGAAGACTTTCTCTCCGAGCAACGGCTTTCGCCTTTTTTCGAATGACATTTCAGCACAAAAACAGAGGGGTGATGGTGGGGTTAAGCGACGTCATAGGAAATACAAAATGATTAAATAAACATTTTATATATGTACATATTCACTATACAGGTCAAATCGTTTAATATTCCTTCGAAAACGCGTACTGCTGATAGTGCACGATACAATACTTATTATTGTGTCACTTAAAACGAGTCAGTTTATTATCCCCTCAGAAGATATTGGCGAGGTATTGAACGTTCCATTATGCGTCCAATTCCTATTTCCAAATGATTTGTGGCCACCAAGTCTTTCGATTAGATGAAGCCAAACCATACTGCATGTCATTCTCCCATGCCCGAATAGCAGCAAGTTGGGAAACTATCACCGTCCAAGTATCACAAGAGTGCACCGAATGATTCAAACAGAATATTACGTAATGTGAATGTTAAATTTCCGTAGACATTTTACCGAAAAACAGCAGTGTTAATTAACAGATAAATAATGTCAATGTTATACCATCGTAGTGTTTCGAACGTTTTAATGGATAATATACACCGATCATGAGAAAGAGACAATCCCTGACAATACCAGAGAATATCTGGCAGGCACGTCTCCATGCACAGGTTTTGTGATAGGATCGACATAGGAAGTATCACACAGGTAATCAATTGGCAAAGGAATTCCAATCCATGATTCCACGGTAGTGGCTATCGTGTCACATTTATAGTTTAATCATTTATTCTTACACTATTGATGGGCCAAAAAATTTGAAATGGAAAAGCCACAGTTGTTATGTTTCCCCCCATTTCGTTGGGGATATTATACAACCAAATGGTCAAATGGACTTCAAATACCCATAGCAGTAACATTTCTGGTACATATGTCATGTGATGAGCTCAAGTCTTCGAGCCTCCCTTACTACAATATGGCTATCCAGTTGTCTACACATTTACTGAGATTTCGCTTATGAGGACCCTTAAATAACAGTCCGACCTTTTTATCGTTCTTACAAACTGTAGCAAAACTGTTGTCATTTTCATAGTCCTCTTCGGAAGGGCTAGGAATCGAATGTATTCCACTGTCAGCGCGGCGCCATTGCTTAATCCCGTATTTGTCTCCGTGGCTTCTCAACCAAGTTACCTTCCTCGGGATTACCATCATTTTCTGAGTCTGACGGTGGCTCTGTTTCGTCAGCATTTTTCATTTCGCTAACAATTTCCTCTGGAACCGTTTCTAGGTTCTCGTTTACCACCATTTGAGCTTGGATTGTTTTTTCTTTGATATTAAGTGTTTCCGGTTCACCTTTGACGTCATCGTGGGGTCTCATGGTTGGTTTAGCGGATGACGCAAGCGTTGACATTAGGAAGCTGGCCAGCCACTCTCTTGTGTGCATCCGATCTCGGACTGCCGTTCAGCGCAGAGGTCATAGAGACCACGGATGCTCGCGAATCACTGACCCCTGTTATGACTGATGCGGAGGAATCGCGATGTAGATAGCCAGCATGCCTGAGGTTATCGCGAAGATTCGATGATGAATTGATTTGTGACATTGATCTCGGGCCGCTGGTTACAGTAGGGCGATATTTCATTGCTCTCTTCTCACACATCCCATGTTTAGCTAATAGCATGAAAAAATCACGACGGAAGGATTTCGTGAAAATGGCGTAAAGGAATGGATTCGCACAGGAATTAATCGGATTAAAAGAGTACAATGAGGATTTTTGATTGGTCAGTTGTCAGGAAATATTTACCGAACGCGCCAGCTATCCCAAAAATAGCAATCGGTGGCCCAGCAGGCGAAATCAGTGAAAACCAGAATGGCCATTCTCTTGGCGACCTTCGAATCTTTTCTTTTCATTACCATATTAGGATTTCTGACTGTGACGTACATTTTAACATACATGCGCATATGGTGAGGAATGCGAGGGCGTTTATCATGAGGATGGAAGTGACATACGCAACATTGGCAGGGTTTGAGGTGTATCTTGACGTAAACGCAGACCATACTACGTTATACCATAGCTGCCGATACCAACGAATGGGAGCAAAGCAACCGAAATAGAGAAAAGCCACCCACCAACCATTATACGAGATGCCAATCTCAGACGTATGCGCTTGTTAAGATCGATAGCGTATATAATTGTATACCATCGTTCAATGGTGATCACAGTCAACGTAAACACGGAGAGCTCGCTAGAAAACATGGATATAAAGCCCGCCACCTTACAGCCTGCGCCATATTGCCAGCTGAATGTAAAATTGAGATATTCCCCTAGCGTGTGTACATCTACAAGCAGCGACCAACAGAAGATAGACACCCATACAGAGGTCAGCAAAAGCAAGGTTACACATCAGGAACTTGGGGACAGTCATCTTCCGCTGCTGAGACGCTAACACCAAGACGACAATGCCATTCCCCGCTAATGCTGTGAGCGCGATAAACCAGCAGGCAATATGGCGGAGAAAAGGAAAAATTAAATTCACCATCCAACATCCGTGCACAGGGGTGAAAAGGAAAAATTGGTCTAGGGGGACACAATGGGAAACTGCGGGAATAATCCCTTGGGAACGAATTGGTTACATGACCCTCCAACAACTTCATGATCTTGGTTAGGATCGATGGTTTCTTCGAAGAAACGTACCTCTGTTGATAGGATGGTTTTGGCTTTGGTTTTTTATCTAAGGACCGATGAAACGTGTCATTTGGATCAAATGGCGCCGGCGCGACGCCGTAAGCTCCGTATGGGCTATTTAGAGGATCATTGTGTACGGTCTGACAGTGCCGAAACCCTCGTGGTCAAATACATCAGCTGGATAACCGGGAACTTGCTCGTCCTCGAAATAAAACCCGGTAATGTCAGTACCCGTTTCAACAGTGGGTGGTATCGAGCTGGCCGAGGGGCATGTAACATTAGCAGGGTTCCCGATCTTCAGATCTTTCGCCATCTTAAAGTTCTCTGACGTGTTGTAGGAGAACGCACAGCAATGGCTGAAATAGTGGAGTCGCGCGACTTGTATGCTCTCGAATCGGAATATAGAAGGGAACTTGATCAAGTGAGGCGTGTTCTGGATGTCTAGGGTTATGATATACTTCAATCCTTCGGTCGGTAGGTAGCAATCTGCGTATCCTTCAGTTCTGATGAGAAAATAAGTGACCAACTTGGAAACTTGAGGGGAACGCTGCCCGAAATGGTCGTGGGATATCCATACTACTAGCATATATGTAGCTAGTGTGCTCACTCCACGATGGGTCAATAATCATACTATAGTTGCACAATTCCATGTACCCATGCTTGTGCGTACTTCATGCACAAGACTCGTACAATGACTGTACAATTTGAGATTACTACCTCAAAACCAAGTTTGGCACATTGGAGGATGCAATCCATGCATGGGTAGATATACCAGACACGAGATCTTTTCAGATGAATGAATACCATGGCTTTATAATAATACAATTCCTCCATGTTGTCCTCAGATGTTTTTTAGCTCTCGAAATACCTCCGCACCAGTCTTTGATCAGATCCATAGAGTTTAGCACACAGGAGCTCAAACCTGGCTGGGCCTTTCATATCATAGACGGTATCAGTAATAAAAATATTTGAGGTTATTTTCCTAGCAGCGGGAGACAAGATTAACAATGGATTTGCTCTGCTTGGAAACGAGTACTGGACCGAATTATAACACAGTTTATTAAGGTCAATATTATTGAACATGCATGCTAACAGTCCGCACAGCTCTCGTACATTTCAACTTTTCTTTTTCAGAATCAGTAGCTGTCAGTTTACTTGTTAAAATATTTGAATAGCTATGAGTCCATTTGCCTGGATGCAATGGTCTTGGTTCAATCATCAGCGGCAAATGTTTCTCAACACCGATGAATGCAAAGTGATGCATGTAGGCTATCGTAACGCCAGCACGTCCGTTAGTTTGAATAGTCAAAAAAATCATGATGTAATTTCAGGAAGAAAGATCTATTCTATATTGAAACCAGTGTTCGGGTCTGCTCACCAAGGTTTTGGATTTCTCGGCTCGATGAAACGTGATCAGAGTTTTCTTGACAAAGACACTTGTTGTCAAGCTCACTCACTCATAACGGAACTATGTCATGGCCCAACGTACTTTTGAGTTCAATGGGGCTCCTACAGTTACCACAACTTGCCACTAACGGTAAACAAATTTCCGGATAATAGCACCTTTTAGATGTGTATTGATAAAAAATGCCGTCGGAATATGAATTATAATACATTGATCTATATTACAAGCTATAATCCTCCCTAATAATCACATGTATCGGCAATTACTGGCCATTAATTCGACAAACGTTCCGTGGTGTTTTGAAAACTAGGCTCGCTTGCCTCGCGCAGGTCAGTTTGACTTGCCAACATTATATGCCTCTCTATTTTTCAACTTAGCTTCGTATTGTGGAATAATTCGACGGACATAAAATATGACTGCACACATTTTAAAATCTGAGGTAACATTAAACATTATATGTAATGAACATAGCTAATAACTCTGATAATTTCGATACTTGCTGCGATAAGCGCCCAGTTCAATATTACAAATAACAGTTGGGCCAACCTATGCCATGGGACGCTGTGGACATTCTGAGTGCGATTTCTATTCGATTTTGATTGGACCTAAACGGCGCTGTTCCCATGTCCATCAGAATAATTTTACCATGGCTTTAGACCCAAGAACCCTCTTAGACCGCTCAACTGGACCAATAACTACGGAGTTTCCCAATGACCGCAATTCTTGGACACCCACCCTGCGTAAAATTGTGACATCTTACCGATTCTCCATTGAGAATTCATTCGAAATATTTTTTTTTCAGCCGAAAAAGGCCGTCGGTTCCTGGAGAATATCGTTTTGAATGGGACATGATGAGAAAGAGGGGAATATTCTACTTTCAGTATTGAAGCAACTGATGATTAGCTTACCCGTTTCAGGGTATGCAATTCTAACGAATAATTTGTGCCGTAAATTAAGGGGAATTACACACTACATTACTGTCTGGTAAATAGCCTAACAGCAAAGCGCGGTTAGTTCCGTTATAGTAAGCAGTTGGTGAATCCTCACCTGAAGTATTCCGTGTAACTGCGAAGTCCTTTCTTCGCAAAAGATACACTGCTTACTGAGAACGTGCGAAGAAGGGATACGATACTAATTTGCTGCCTGCGAGATTTGTCGTATGAGGAAAGGTTTAAAGAGTTTTGGCCTGACTTTCAATGGATCTCGGTTTCGCGTTGGAGTGATTGTCAGGTTTTCAAAATAACCTTGCTTCGATGTCCTTCTCTCGATACTTCTTAGAATTTCTGTTATGACCACTATTAGGAAGCCGTCCTTTGTCTCACGCTTCGTGGCGTACATTTGGAGAAATATAAATGCCTGTACATGAGAATCGATACTTTGTACAAATGCAATAATAGAGTGAGGCATATACGTACAACTCTTTGATGTCTGCGATCCCTGAAAAGCCAATTCCTCCGGAGAATCGATATCGGATTTCTTGACAAAGATCTGAAGATGGAATGGAGAGAAAATGGAGGACAATAATGATAGGTGCATTAAATTTAGGCGGACTGGGTGTGATGTCATCATTATATCGGTCCTTGCCTATCGATTTTAATCAGTAATTCGCTGATTGGTTTAGAAACATTCATTTCGATATGAAAATTATCAGTCAGCTAGAACTGTTTCGACGATGGAATGTGATCGATTCAAAACACAGTATACCGGTATTTGTTTTTGTTGAAGAGATATAGGGGTTTCTCTGTATCGAAAAATGGACATCATTGTGCTTTCATTCAAATATCACTCTCACCGTCTGACAGAAGCAGAGGGATTTAGTTGTACCATTTCGAATGATCGCATGACTGGATGGTTGAATTAATTATTTCCCCGATATTCGAAGGTGTGAATGTCGAACATTCCTAACGTTTTATTTGTTCGCGCTGTAATCTTCTCCTTAAGTTTAGCTCCTCCGAGAATCTTGTTGTTTTCATGTCTGTCTCATCTGCTCTTTGTATGCACATATTCGCGAGATTGAACCGTTTTCTGAAATAGATTTTCAATGAATCACTACTCTATCTTCTTTCTATATCATACTAAACAAACCAGTGATGCTGTGAACATTACTTACAGTGTAACGATCTGTGAATTGGAAAAAGCATAGTCGGGAATCCGCTGTGATACTGTGGTCATCTAGTGCCTGTCAACGAAAAGAGCACACATTTTACTTACCGCACCTGCAGACTTTATCTTTTTCTTATTTTCTCTCTTTCTCTTTTTCCCAGTTGTTCTGCACCGGTTCTTTATTTTTTTCTTTATTGCTATATTCAATTGCTTATGATGGCACCGCACAACGGCAATATGTTCAATTTATACACTCTTTTGTTCGACTCAACCAAATAGGGGGCGAGAGTAAAACCGGCGATGATATAACTGCTGCCACATACTCTCCTAGGTTATCGGAGTGTGTACCTGGTTCCAATAAACAAGTAAGATTGCAAAGCGCATTGAGCAGCTGTTAGCCGGATATGAGCGCCTACAAGACTCGGCGTTAACTGGAATTCAAAATATTCATGTAGGAGGCTGATTTTCAAGAATATATGCATTCATTTTCCCGTACTCTGATGCATTAGTGAATATATCGTTTACCTTTTCATTAAAGGACGTTTTCTATTCGGCTAGAGTATGCCAAGAGAGTAAACTACACACATTTATGGTCGAAATTAGCGGCATTATTTAAATTCTTAGAAGAACCAGAGTCAATATGACGGAACATGCCTGGTTAGGAGCCTCGGTTAACTTACAATTGCAGCATCTTCATCGGGAATGGATGACGACACCTTCTGAATCTAGTGTGGACCATATTGCGAAAAAATGGATTATCAGAATCTATCACCCTTTGTATGTCAAACAGTGGGTATATATGCAGTAATGTTGTAGTTTCCCCGATTGCGGATGGGTACTATTGAGAGGCGGCATTAGCTCAGTTCGGTTACGAGCCCAGACTGCAAAACTGTAGATTGCCGGTCCGTAGTGCTGTTGAACAAGGAATGTCTCTTGGAATGTCCCACGCCACCCAGGGGGATGAGTGGGGACTGATGAGGTGATTTGTGAGTACTAGTGAACGCTGTATGTGGCTGTTATCGCGAAGTCCCCGGAGGACACGAAAAACTTGAATGGACATGAACGGGAATGAACAAGCCAGAAATGTGTGCTGTCTCTAGTACGGCTCGTGACAAGGTACTGATTATCAAGGTTAATATCTGTGAAGCGCTTTGCACATGTGGAAAAGCGCTATATAGAACTAGATATCATAGCTGAATCACTGAATAATCACAACAGAATTACAAAGTCCTGAGTATAAACATAGTTATAGAAGGATGCAACTACAAGTCTAGTAGACACTTAGTCCTTTGTCTAGTACACAAAGGAATAGCAAGAAACTTCAAATGCCATGATGAGATTCTGCACTGGTTGTCCGAAGGTTCTGCGGCCATATATGACCTGTAAACTGTAATGAACTGTACAAAGCTTACATGTCTGGTGGGGTAATTGACTCTGTGACCAGCGACGTCAAATTCGGACACGTTTGTATAGCACCATACGTTAGTTCACTGCAGATGAAAAACAACAAAAGCGAGTAACTTGGAGGTAGTTCTACCTGACGTTAAAAATTTGAATTGAATATGTTATACACTTTTTCATATTATGCATCTTGTAGCAAATTGGCACCGAGAAGCGAACGAAACCGACCTCAGGCATTAGTAATAGTCCTTTAGGTATCTGGGTTAATAAATCACTGTCGTTTCTTATTGTTTCGACGGGAGCATACTATTTTGTTCATTGAGCCTCCTTGATTTTCAGTGTACTTCCTATCGCATGTGTTCATAATTTTTCATTATACGGATTTTTAGCGTTTTTCCTTTTGTATTCATTTTTCTTCTTGTCACAATTCATGCATTTATGTACGCATTGCGATTAAATAATTGTATGAATGACAATGAATGAAATATGTTAGGTGATGCGACCTTGGACAAACGGGTACATGTAAATAAAATGCATTACGAAGCAGCGTAGATGGCTGCTGACGCCCGGTTGCGCGACTTGTACAGTGGAGTTTTTTTTTTTTTTTTTTTTGGGTAAGGAGTATATCCGATCCTCCAGAGGAATTGACAATTCAATCAAATTTTCGTTTTGGTATTCCCGCAACAAATATTCACACCCACAAGTATTCACAGATACGAACGCAGAAAGTCCCTCTCGTCAGATATTTATTCACACATATCTACTATCGAGAAGCTCTCTTTATAGGATACCTATCCGATAATTTCTTTTCTCAAATCGAGTTTTGATACTATTCCACTGAGAAATAGAGGTTACCTTGGAGATTTTTTACCCTCGCAATCCGTGAAGTATTAGAATAAATACTTTCTTTATTTTTGATTTTTTTCTATTTTCTAAATACTTTTTTTTATTATTGATGATTACTGCCACAAACCGGACTCTTTGGCCTGAAATAAAAAATAAGGGATCTTATTCCATCAATAACGTATTAGTAAGTGGAGCTACATGCACCAAGCTGTGAACAACCTCAGGAAAGCAATAGACGGGATGGTATTCGTAGAATTCATGAAAAGATGTTGGCTTCGGCCTCAGCTGAAATTGCTGTCACCAACTTATAACTGTCGTAACCTGTTAAATGCAGAATCAATTGTAGCTTGCCATAAAACTTAGAATGAGCTTTTATGGCCATATTAAAGAAATTTACAGCTTTCAGCTTTAGGTTCATGATCGCATTCCACGACACCCAAGATAACGCATGTTGTGCTAAGCCTGTTCACCTGCAGTGTAAAGAAACGATATGTATTATGGTGTCAAAGTTCAGTCAGCGGGTACACTTGACAGTCGGACGCCTGGACGCGTACACACGCTTCCCCGGAGAATCAGATGACCAATCATTCGAAAATCCTTAGTTATAAGTTACAAAACATCCCAGCACGATTGTTGAGTGTCCCCCATACTCGTGATTAATAATGCATCACCGGCAAAAGAGTCGTAGCCTTTACCCGCGAATTGCAAGCTCGAACTAACATAGCTGCATATTTTTCTTCGAGTCTCGTGGCTCACGAAATAGTACTATTGAGTACGATGAAGAATGTTAAGAGACACTTCCCAGGTGTCAATCTTCACGTAAGTATTCATTACGAGGTCAACAGTACACAATAATCTGTGGGGGGGGGGGGGGGGGGTTCTTACTAACATGTTTTTTGTGAATGTTATATTCGATTCAGGCACATTTGCAAACAATACCCAAAGCCAACTAGGCCAAGTAGACTAACAAGATTACGATGATGCCATTGTCAAAACATGAATAATTACCAGGTTCAGCCCTTTATCAGTGGTTCTAGCGCCCACGGCCTCTTTCAGTTGATTTCTACACGGTGACTGTTTCAACATTGACCCTAATACTCATTGCTCGCTGACACATTATGCTTTAAAAACTATTACCAATGGAACACATGGGCGGCGTGCTGCAATTACCAATGGAACACATGGCGGCGTGCTGCAATTACCAATGGAACACATGGGCGGCGTGCTGCAATTTTAAATGATAACAGGTAATCCATAGCCTACCGTGAATTGTAAGAACGTCACTTAAACATCTATCGAATGTGTGTGTCAAACGTCATATGAATCGCAGGGACGGTATGCTACAGTGTGTGGTGTATAGGTCAAAAACCCAGATGTATTTTGTACGGTGTGTCTTTACCAACACGAGCGTACAAAGATACATCGAGAGAGTTGAGAAGATGTGTTACTTACAGTTTCTTCAGTCCAGGCAAGTATCCAAACACAGCATAGTCCACGTGCAATAAACTAGATGTGTTCGTTATTATGCTGCGGACAAAGAAATACAGGACGAATTGGACAATGTCATATTAATGCTATTAAAACGACATACCAGTGGAGTATTCGCGTAGTTGTAGGTCTATTCCAGTTACATTCCAACTGGTGCACAACTATATGTGGGATATTCTTACGAATCGAATTCAGAACTGAATATAGCAGTACGTGCACATGTAGCAGAGAAAGAGAATGTGTCATATACCAAGTCAGAACAGGTTTGTGCTCGAGTGACTGACCGGCTGTTTTCCGGGATGAAGTTGTCGGCGAAGTGGACTGATTTGCGAATTGTTTTAAATCAAGAGTGCAGAAATCAGAGTGTTGCCCCTTGAGTGTCCTCAGACCGTTCAGAACGGACCAATGCTCGTAAAATGTTTTTTTATTCCATATTACGAATTTCAAACTTAAATCCAGCCAATGATACCCGTGCATGTTCTAAACAACAGGTGCCACGAGTTCGGTACTAGCACGGATTCATGGATTATTCGGCAACTCGCTATTTTATATCGAAACTCTCCTGTCAATTTTAACACCTTAACTAGCCAAAGATTTTCAAGGTGAACCAAACAAAGATGAAAACAAGTTGTTTCTAGGGCGGGCAGTCCAAATTTTCTGTACCTATGCATACCTGCAGTGCATTATGTTGCTATATAGGGGCTGAACGCAAGTCTATTTCTTTAAGCACATTTTGACGGAAGTGAACGTCGCATGATCGGCTTGAACCGTTTATTACAATGACTGTCCCCCCCCTTGGAAGAAGGCTGAAAAACAAAATAAAGTGAATCATGCTAATGCTACTCAGTAATTGAGTTCTATTATGGTGGGGCTCAAAACTGGTTATTTTGTATTATTACATCGCCTTCCTATTTTACGAACACTCAATTTCACTTCATGCTCTCCTTTGAAAAAAATAATAAGATAGGGGTGTGTGGGTTAGTCACACGCCTAGGGCATCTTGCAAATAGCTCCTTCGTTCGTTCCTGTACCAATTTATCGTGCTGAGCGCACGAAAAGACAACAGGTACCACTTTAAAGTCTTTGTTATGAACCGACTGGGATTCGTACCTTGCTCTCCCGGGCGATAGGCCAACGCTCAACTAATTGAGCCACCCACTCGGTAAACAGAACAGAAATAAGGATAAACAGATAGTTCTATTCTACTTATGGTCGCAAACATACTACATAATAGTACCGCAGAAAACGGAACCTCCGGATTCTAGGCAGATCAGAGTAGCTCATTCACAGATAATATAAATAGGGGAACAAACAATACAAATGTAGCCTACAGCGGAGCACTCAACATATCATGTGATGGGTTGCACGTTAATTTTTCTTCTCAGTATCGTATAGGGGCCCAAACTTATTATATGATTAGACCTTTGGGTACGCATGACCTATATTACGTGTGTAGACTTGGTATTATACATCTTGCAAACTGTTAACACCCCCTAGACAGACTGCCTGTCAATGTCTTCGATTGTATCTTGCCTCAACATCTACGAACTTTGGCTATCTGTCAATTATATCAGCAATAGGATAACAATGGCCCCGGAGTAGGCTCCAAAGAGGGACCGCGATCAAATTAGGGTCGTGTCATCCGTAATATTGTTCCACAGGCAACTTTGATTCAGGGTCGGGTAATACCGGGGTCTCAATTACAAAAGCTTGCATTTCTGCACGGCGTACTGCTACTTACACTAGTTCAAGGTGACTCAGGTTGTTGAACGCTCCAGGCTCGATAGTGCGCAAGGGCGCCTCCATTATTTTGCTGGAAACAAAATGATGTGATAAATCATAGTTTGTGTAGCCACTAAATAAAGAAAATGATATCTGATCAATAACATGAATAGTAAAGAATATAATTTAAGGCTAAGTGCTTGCTCGAATAAGATTGATTTAAGCGAAGTACTTTATTCAACACGCGTAATTTCTAGCAAGTCAGTATACTCCTTGTTCCGAATCGCGAAATGGGATGACCAGTAGCTTTCAACGACTTGAAATGTTGTGCAGTGGCTCAGTGCGATAAATCACATACATACATGTTTCATTTTACCTCAGATTTATTTTCCATTGCTTCTTCCCGAATAGAGTCATGCGCATTCTCTCGTCTTTGAGGGGACTTTCCTAGTGTACTTGAGTTTGGTGTGTAGTTTATTGGGGTGAATTAGACATCGGCGCAATATCGCTCGATTAATGTAATGCGAATAATATAAATAAAGTAATTCAGACCAGTTAGGGGTGGGCATCTGGATATTTCGCATACTATTGGTTCAGCGTTCGCACAGTGCAGTTTCACACGGAGACCGTGGACCATGAGCAGCCACAATCTGTCGCTGGCCTTGCAGTCATCAGCAAATTTCGTACAGTGTGAGGCCAGGCTATACTTTTATGATTTATTATTATTTATATCTTATTGCCGTATTTCAATATTTTTTCCCCGTTTCTTGTTGTGTGCTCAAGTTAAGAGTGCACATGAGGCTGTGTATACCGCGAAGTAGTTAACTGAATCCACATTCCAGTGGTGAATATCACGTAGACTGCACCAGACACGTGTAGCCTTCCCGGAAAATGTCGGTTTTTCGCTACGTTTTGGTGACTCGTGACATCTAGGTTTGCTCAATTGATCGCCCCATATTTCCACGAATGCACTACTTGAAGTAAATGCCCATGGTGATGTTAGACTCTGTTTATTGAGAGACGAGGACGATTTTGTCCGTTTAGAAAATGTTAGACAGTGATCGGGATAAATAGGTCTAGTTCCCTGGCTGGGATCCCTTGACTGTATGATAATCCGGTGATTTCAGGCGTCGGTGCATAGTTAAAAACGTTATTCTATATAATTATCTGTGCACCGAATTCAGTTTGGTAATCTTACGAGGATTTTTTTTTTGCCACATTGACAATAACATCAACATTAGGTAACTGACTATTGTGGGTGACATAAGCGACTGACAATTTCACATCGCCGTGTAAACGTAGTGACACTGAGAGGTGGAATGATTTCACGAGTAATAGAGTGAGTTCACTGTTGATGATGATGATATATATATTATATATATAATTATATATATATATATAATATAATATATATATATATAATATATATATATCTATATATATATAATATATATATATATATAGATATATATATATTATATATATATAATATTATATATCTATATATATATATAAGATATGCTGAGCTCAAAAATAATAAGCATGTTGACACATGGAGTACTGAAAATATATATATATCGGAAATTCTCGGTCCCCCTGGGACCTTCCTCAGCCGGGTGACAGTAACAGAATAAACGCTTAACAACAACTGAAACAGCGTAAAGACGGTTATATACATGCATGGGGGGCAATCCCAATTATCGACTTAACATGGTGGTGAAAGGTGTATTGATTTAGGGGCCCTAGGTCTCTATTCAGGCCAGCGGTGTGGGACTTGAATTTAAGGATTAAATTCAATTAAGCACGTTTGCGGATTTCTTCAGAGGCGAAGTTGGACCCTACCAAAGTGCATTTAAGATTTCTACTTGAGTGATTCGGACGATTAAAATGTTATATATATATATATCTATATATATATATATATATATATATATATATATATATATATATATATATATATATATTATATATATTATATATATATAGATATATATATATATTATATATATTATATATATATATATTATATATATATATATAAGATATGCTGAGCTCAAAAATAATAAGCATGTTGACACATGGAGTACTGAAAATATATATATATCGGAAATTCTCGGTCCCCCTGGGACCTTCCTCAGCCGGGTGACATTAACAGAATAAACGCTTAAAAACGAACAGCGTAAAGACGGTTATATACATGCATGGGGGGCAATCCCAATTATCGACTTAACATGGTGGTGAAAGGTGTATTGATTTAGGGGCCCTAGGTCTCTATTCAGGCCAGCGGTGTGGGACTTGAATTAAGGATTAGATTAAATTCAGCACGTTTGCGGATTTCTTCAGAGGCGAAGTTGGACCCTACCAAAGTGCATTTAAGATTTCTAATTGAGGTTCGGACGATTAAAATGTTATATATATCTATAGATATATATATATATAATATAATATATATATATATATATCTATATATATATATAATATATTTATATATATATATATATATATATATAATATATATATATATAATATATGCGTTGCAATTGGTCCACTCTGCAATTATTTCACCGGCTGCCTAAGGATTGCATAATAGGTCTGAAGTTTATTTGTGGTTATTTAGAGTTGTTTGAAGTTATTCAAAAATAAAATATCAGGTGTGTTAATGTATCCGGCACAACATACGAATTATTTCTTCGCAAAAGTCACCGATTTATTAGCCTCACCAGTAATAACTGATGATGAGAGCTCCCTGACCTTCATCAGTTGTTACTGATATAATTATAAATGCACACAGAATTATGATGATGAACTACACAACATTTGTTAGTGATGCGCTGTTTAACACGTGGGCTGTATAATCAGTATTTATCAGATGTTTATGATGGGGCTATGGGTATCGGATGCCAGAACGCACGAAGTGCAATGTATTCTCGCATTTGCACTACCTAACACAGGTGGTATCCTCTTTCGGGCCTAGGATATCTACACAACTGATGATTAAAGAGCATGTCGTCATGATTTATACGGTAATGCGAGGTTCAAGGGACGATACTTCGATTCCCTCTCCACTTGGAAAAGTAGAATTTATTTCAGGTAAGTCTACAAAAACTGTTTTTTGACACTGACAAAGCTGCCAAACAGAACCTGATACAGCTATGTGACGTCATACAAACGACGGTGACGACAAATGCACGAAGACACATTCCACCTTCGAGTAGTGCACATTTTGAGATAGGTGTACATCTTTTGTGTATTTTACATTTCCCCCACCCCTTCCAAACAGTTTCGTTTTCATGGTATGTGTGCATTCTTGATTTAGACGTACTAGACGGGTAATAGACCTGAAGAGTTACGACATGTTATGTTCAGACGTTGCGACATTTTCTCACATAGTTAGTGTTTCCCACTTTTTCCTTGTGTGGTTCGAGCCCCTAATTGTTATTTACGATAACCCTGCATAACTGTGTACATTACCGTCAATTATTGTTGGCAGTCGTGTGAAGAGAGCCGTGGAATTACCGCCGTTATGGTGTTTGAGTTCTCCGCAGCGGGGATCAAATACCACGGGAAATCAATTCATAAATAGTATGTGTAGTCATACCTATGTGTGATTAGATTATCGACTGAATTTGGAAAATACTCATTGGTTAATGACTTTATTATGTTCTTACGAGCTGTTTGAGTCCGAGGGAGCGGTACCCATGAGTTCAAATACAGCGAGGACAGATTTTTCAATCCAATGGAAGAAGAGCCTTGCTCATTTATTAAAAGACAGGAATTGTGGAATACGCCAGACCATGTCGGTTTAGACCTCGTAAAATAATATACCAAAGCTGTCAATGTGATCAATGTGATAGAAAGATTAGCCAATATTGTACTGGCATTCAACAGTTAATTTGCAGATCAATAGGCAAAATCCTGTACCCAGGAAGAACCTGGATCATTTATTGAAGGCGAATGTGGCTAATTAAGCGTATGCCAATGGTGATGGTTGGCTCTGTTCCTGAGTCCTGACACCCTACAGATACGATAGTTATCTTGTGTTTAATTATCATCGTTTGCATTTCTCAGAATAAATGATAACGTACAATAACAGGGATATTGTTTCGTCAATGGCGACACAGTTACGAATATTGTTTACTTTTCACACTGCTTTAATTGGAAAGTCCATATTTCTCTGCTTTGTCTTAGGACTCTCCTGCCGATAAATAATCTTGTAACATGCAGAAAACGTTCTGTAGTTGTCAGTGAGAACAACACATTGGCGTTATTCACACCTTCGTTTGGTTCACATCTTTGCGTTTCCCAAAATAGTCAGCAACATTTTTGCTCACATTTAGAAAAGTTGAACACGTAAACCCAGAATATATATTGTTCCATTTCCAGCACGAAGTACAGTACAAGAAGTAAGTATTTCTGCTATATATCACGACATTGCCTGACACTCATACCGACTGGATGCTAGTTGGGTCAATTGACTGCAACAGATGACCTGATGGGAAAAAATATGAAAGATTCCGCAGGAGAGATTCCAAGCTGATCTACTAGCTCAGCCCCAAAGTCAAGGAAAAGCATTACAGAACTCACCCCTTGAACCGAGTGACATAGCTAATGACCCTTCTTACACAGGTTGCCACATTCTTGTGGTTTCCTACTGCGAACTGGGAAGTTATTTTATCAAAATGAAATGATTGAATTATTCGCATTCTCTCATTTTAATTGTCGAATTTGGATCGATTTCGACTGAAAACGACAGACTCAAGGTTTATATGAAATCCGTTCAAAGTTTGAAAGTGGATCGTTGAAATATTTTCGTTGTCGGCCGTTGCTCCGTATTTTAGGTTCCTGTGGAATTTTTCTGGGAAAATATATGTATCCCATACTATTTCCACCAGACATTTCATTTTTGTCAAGTATTGGCCTCTCCGCCGTCGCTGTTCGAGTTTCACGTTTCAAAAATCCGTTCCCAGTACAATTGAAACCACTCCAAGGTCAAATACCAACTGATCCAAGGAGATGCTCCCTTGGGGAGAAGCGGCTTGATTTTTAGTTCCGTGAACCGGCCGATCGGCCAGTTCACTTGTCCACCGTTCAAGGGGCTGGAAATTCTAATGGAGAATGGCACTCATCATTATCAGGTCGAAAAATGGTATATAAGTTCCTACACCAGGTATAGAGGACCAGATCCCAATTTCGAGGACAATTCCGAGAGGCAGATATTGTTGAATATCTAAGGTGAAGAGAATAATGATAACGTGAACTTTAGTTGACATCTTTCGGAGGCTCTTGACATTCTCCAGGAGCTCGCACTAGTCACTATACAAATATAATATACCTTTGTTGAATCCCACCGAGGGTATGATTCATTTGCCATACATGAATGTTCACGTTGATTGAATTTTTCCCTTTCGAAATGACGATAAATGCTTCCGCCTATCGAAGAATGCTTTCACAAAAACCAAGGTTGTGGAGTCCGATCCCACACTCCTAGCAGTAACATACACACACACGTTACTCATGTTATACGTACAGTGATCTGAGATTTGGGAACGCTTGCAAATCGGTCTCTCCAATTTCTTCGATATCTGTGAACTGCAAAACCCTGCAGAAAACAGAGAATAGGATAGTATTCTTTACATCTGACAATGTACAAACAGGAAACAGTCCAACGAGTTCTGAAAAAATTAAGAAAAATCTTTTGTAGACAATAATAATAATAATAACTACAATATCACAATAATAATAATAATAATTACATTATTACGATAAGTACTATGTTTATTAAAATAGAGCGCAGGAAACAATTCCTGACTTTCCTGAGAAAATTGAATATAAAATCCTGTTCCATTCGAGCGTTCAAACATATATCTTCAAAAGAAAAGAAATTATTGGGGACCCGAGGAACTGAGTTTTCGTAAATGTACTCCATTGCTGATATGCACATCTCATTATTATCATGTGCGAAATATTCATTTGCATTTGTTATTCGTTATTCATATACTTGTAAGTCTTGAAATGTTGAAATGTTGTTTTATGTGTAAGTGTTGTAGAATAAGAGGATCAGGGCAATAACTTTGGAGAGAACAAATTATTATTCTTATTTTCTTATTATTATAATTATTATTGAGGCACAAAATGCAGCAGGTTTCAATGCGATATTCGATATTGTTTCTCTCGTGATTTTCCGGTGCCGGAACCTGAATTGTAAGAAATACTTGGGAACCCTAGTCGAAGCTATAAACTATTATTAACTGTTACAGTAATTTCGTTCTTTCACAAACGTTGGGTATCAGAAAAAGGTCAGGAATGATTACTAGGTTACCTACTTCTGAGAAAATGAATATTCTTTTATTGTGTACCGGAATATGAATAATAGGAAATAAGCATTTGGGAAAGTCCAAATAGAGATACCGGAATAACAATGACAATAACAATAGGAGAAGAAATGTAGTTACCACATCAGTGAATAAACGATCAATTTTATCACTGAAATAAGTGTTGAAAATGTATTTGAAAATCTCACTCCGTGTGTCTCATCAGAAACCGAATATTTTTTATAATAATATTCGAATAATAACCGAATACCGAGTTATTTCAATAAATGCGTCACGTCAGGTTTAGTAGTTCAGCATGAATAGATTTCCAAACAGATAGTCCAAATAGAGATACCCGAATAACAATGACAATAACAATAGGAGAAGAAATGTAGTTACCACATCAGTGAATCAACGATCGTCACGTCAGGTTCAGTAATTTAGCATGAATAGATTTCGCAAAATCAAAATGGCTCAGTTCAAATTCGTTCCTCCTATTCCATAGGGTGTAATATCATATTAAGAGCAATTATGTGGTAGATGTTGTCGTGCTGCTAATGGGTATATGCACTCAGAGGAACTTGCTGCTGCTAGTTGCTCGTGTCTGTGGAAGAAAATGCCTGCAGTACTCTCTGCTTACCGTGAAAGACGACAGAAGGGTTGAATTTCGATTGTCTTATATTATGAAGAAAATAGATAACACTAAAATCAGGGGTTTGCTTAAAAAGTAACCAAAACACAAACTGATTTCGCGGAGAAATATTATAATGGCTACAAAAAACCCAGAAGTGATCATCGGCAAGAACGACTAAACACGTGGTCCTTGCTGCTCATCTTTTGCATTGCATTTCTATTGTTCCCAGTTTTTTCACTTATTTATAAATATGTACACTTATGTATTTATACTGGATTTAATGAACTTGGAAACTTAGACTTCACGCATTTTGCTTTATTGGGCAAAGAAGACTCGCTGACCCACACGATCTGTGGCAAACGTGCGGTCGATTGGCCATCTTAGGAAGCATGGCAGAAGCTGCGTGAAACACATGACGAGACATATGGCAGGTCAACACAGAATTGTCTGCTTAATACAGATGTGCACGAACGCCTGAACTGTTGATTTTATCATATAAACTGTCCAGGAAAGTCACGTGACACGACAACGATGCAGACCTGCACTGTCATGCAATGCCTATCCGATATAACCTATCCCTCTCGATTCCATGCTCCGTTCTTATACATAGTCGAGTCAAGCCAACATGTCCCAAAGACGTTTTTGGTATGACTCGACTAGAATTCGAACACTTTCAAAGAAAACAATCCGGCCAAAAACACGAGCTCCGAACTATTCTATGTCCTAAAATAGCAGCATGGAACAGAGACTTTCACAATTTCCACCGAATATGCCGGAGACCAAATTCTCACTCTGAGTTTCGTAGTTTATTTGCTATTCGCTTGCATCGCGCTAGGTTTATGGTAATTAGTATTACCCCCCGAAGCTATAAACCCTCTTCTCTAATTTGGCCAGTCATGCAGTTAATCAGTAGCATCGATCCTATTCCATCGCGCCTAGCCTTCTTCAAGGGGAGTAATGTCGTTTCTCGGGCAACCTGCGGATTTTAATTCGTGCATTTAATACAAACGCAATTTCATTCCTAAGCCGTTACTCTGTACATACAATACACAGAAAGACGCCTCGCTCGACTACGTAAACTTAAATTAGCGTTTGACGGAGTGGGATGGGTAGATGATATGTGTCCCATTCGTGGTACTGCTGTACTGAATTAACCATGAAGGCTTATCAACGATTAAAACTTGTACGTCAAACGCATGCGGTGGCTTTACTGGCTTTACTAAGAATCGACTTTTAGAACGTCGTAACACGTTTTCTTCTTCACGTAGTGACACAGCCAGTGGTACCTTATTCGCATTGTGCTTCCTATTATTCAATCAAAGGGCACTAGCGATTGAAACGTATAGCTGGGGCTGGGTTTCACAATGTTTGGACTTTTCATATAATAGAAGTAACGCTTACTATCATGAAATAGACTTGAAGGTTCCAAAGTCGAGTGTTACAACCGAACCCGGTATGGGAGCACAGGGTAAAGAGCTCGTAGTTACACATGTTCCGTTTTCGAATGATATAGAATATTACAAGTAAGTAATCGTAGACAGTCAGTTGGTCGAGATAAGTTCGGAGATGATGTTTGTGAGGTAATAAGAATTATTCCAAACCGACCCGTTACTGTAAACCAACGATTTACTGAACATTTAAATGTCTGATGCAGCAATGACAGCGGTTCTGCATCCCTTACAATGTTCGCATCATAGTCAATGACATTGTAGGCCGCACACAGGCACTGAACATTTAAATGTCTGATGCAGCAATGACAGCGGTTCTGCATCCCTTACAATGTTCGCATCATAGTCAATGACATTGTAGGCCGCCACACAGGAAACTTCCAACGACGGACGTGGGGGGACTGCTTGGTTGGCCATACTACGGGACATTTGGACTCTTCCCGAGAACATTCGTGAATGCACATTTGAAGATCGATAAAATAGATGGAACTGGTCTGGCAATCACCTTTAATTATGTGACTATTGAAGAGGAAAAAAGCAGACAGGTCGACTGAATTGGCTCATGTACAGTCTCGACTTTCTATGAGCGAAAAAAAAGTTTAGACTGTTCATTCCTAAGTGGCAATTTAATTCCTAAAAAAAAACTTTGCCTATAAAGGGCGCTGTGTATGAGCGAAATAGTGCAGAAGATATAACCCACTACCTCCTCTCAACTAACCTTCATGCAGTCACATGTCACTATGACGGGTGGGTAGTCCTCCTTACTGCAAAGAGGCCAATCGTTTGTTCAAAGCTACTGCGGTGGTATGCCAATGGATTAGATTACGATTTTTCGGCGGGGGGGGGGGTACTTCTTCTAGGCCTATATTATTTGCGTTTTACTAACGTTTCGAACGAATCTAAAGTCGTTTCCAATGTAACCTGGTAGGTGCAGTAATCGAATTGGAGTATGCATCATATAACGTTTTTGGCATCCTGATGTTGTCAATTACGTTTCTTTGTTATCTGTTGAATTAGTATCAATCACGAAACAATCGCGTTGTTTTTACAGTTGCCCAATTCAGTCTTTGGATGCGCTCTTTTCATACAGTTGTTGCCCATTCACCGAGCCTATTATCGCCCCATTCGTCCTGCCGATTGAGTGTTTCTGCGAGGTAGAAATGTAGGGCAGTGGAATATCTCCCCTATATACCCTAAGGCTTATGCAATGCATAGCACATATTGGCAGTACGTTCTACTGTGTATGGCTCGACTGAGAATCCGAGCCACTGCAGTGTTACTGCCATGAGCTCTCAGTTGAACATTGTTTATTTTTATTTTTTCACTCACCGAAGCTTGGTTTTTAACCAATGTTAGGCTGACATGTGAAGGGATGGTCTCTGGAAATTCTGATACCATACACTCTAAAACTCCCTGGCATAATGATAAGGAGTCGAATCACATGGGCACCTACCAGAAAAAAGATAAACGTATACCCAGTTTTTTACACAAAACTAATCATTGCTGTTCAAAATGAACACAAACAAATAAGAAATTGGAACCTGTGTCTGATAGATGCCTAATTGATTTGTTTCTGATCAATTTGATCAGGGCATTTATGATTTTGCATCAGCGTGCGGAAGCTACACTCACTGAGTATATGCGTCGAAAAGTATTATCCTTGCTTAAGCTGCTCTACAACTGTAAGTAGAGAGTGGGAACGATGTCGATTCAGGCGTGTACAGTTGGTTTCATGCTACTGGAAATATCAAGAGTTGTGTATTGATGTCCTAACCTACCTAGCTTGTTATGCTACCTGGCGGGCTATCGCTACCACCTGCCTACGTCCATACCGCCCTACATCCTTAAAACCCCCTGAAACCTTCCTACACTGCCATATTTCAAATGTATTATGACCAATGTAGCGGCAGGGAGGGCTAACGTGGTATTCGAAGTGTGTTTTCTGCACAAATTATGATTTTATTCACGTTTTTGGGGTATTCGCCGGTCGGCTGGCATTTTGGGCATATGTATACATTTGTGACCAATTTCGGTCGATCGACCGTTTCTTGCCCTATCGTTTCTGTGCGAAATCTAGACTGTGAAAATGTTGTGGGGAATCCCCGTCTACCCGGAATCTAGTCACCAAAACAGACATTTGTTCGTATGACGATGAAGATGTACTCTTTGAAACAGCTAGTTATATTCAGGTTAAATACTCTACATCTTTCATACACTCCGCCAAAACCAACTTTAAAGTATAGATCACATCATAAAATACTTGGAGTTTCGGAGGTCTCGTTAGAGCGTACATGCCTCAAACTGTTTGAATGGATTATTGGTCATGCTCGAGATGGCTATATGCACTAAGGCAGAGCGGGTTGCAAAATTTCGCTGCCTCTCCTCATGAATTTAATGGACTAAACAGGAAACGTCATACCTTATGTACTGGGTATAGAAGCTAGGCTCAAAAGATGTACTCGGTACCAAATGGAAAGGTTCTGCGTAGGCCTCCCCATTATTGGCGACTTGAAATTGTCAACACCGGACAAGGGCACAGAAAGAGAAACGTTGACGGGGGATTGTAACCATAATTTCATTCATTGATTGCTACCGTCTGAGTTCTACCAGACGGGCGAAAACCCCCAAAACCCCCCTTTTGTTTACCAAAAATAGCTTATATTGCTTTATGCTACAAGTATGTACCACACACTGAAGACTACCGGCATCCTAATTCATCATATAAAATAAAATTGATTATGACGGAACAATGAATGGACTCATTGATATTAACCACGCGGTGCATAATTGAATTGAATTAAATTCAAAATAACAAATTTTCACATTTTATATATTATAATTTGCCTTATAAATTTAAATTAATCAATCATTTTGAAGTGAGGTAGAAATTGCATTTAGCTGCTGGACTAAGAACCAATATCATGAAAAATCCAAAACGTCTAACACTAATGCCAGAAGCATGGTAACCTGAATATTAATGAGCACATATGGTAATGCCTTTTCACCGAGAATCGAAAACTCCTACACAGGACTTGACAAACGACAAGTCATTACCATATTGGTCAGGGGATCACATCATAGATATTGGTTCCTGATATTTCTACATAGTTCGAGAGATATCGGAAGCTTGACCATGATGTGCGATTTTCGATGAATATCTGATAGTAATATGTGGCAAATATACGTTAGATGCGCCTGATGTAATGCTGAGTCGCGGGGTTCACCCGACTATATATGTATTTCCGTTTTCACGAACTAGAACTCAATCTCAATCATGGCTGAACATTTTGGCGGCACCTAGCTGCATACCACCTAACCGTTTCCAATCACCGGCCTACCAATGGGCTAGCAAATAGTTCAGCCCAACCACCCATCCCCCTAAGCTCACTGAGGTATTCGCGAAGATGCGCCAACCATGGCTACGGAGAGTCTCGTGGCAGCCCGAACTCATCAGGCCCCGTATCGACAGGACGCAGTGGACAGGATCACTCACCGGGAGGCGCGCCATATGCCAAAGAAACGTATTGACCTCACGAGTCGGCACCTGTACTTTCACATCCCGCTCTCCGAGAAACCCTGACTTTAGACACACAGTTGTGCACCAGCGTAGCCAAGGATGCGGGCGATTGGGGTAGGTAGTCGCGTTAGTTCAAAGCAGTGAGCGTCCAAGTCTCAATTGATTATAGTCTTAGTCTTGGTCTTAGTTCATGGCACCTAGATAGCTCTTCTACTATGCGAACTCGGAAGTAATAAAACATAATATGCAAATCCAGGTCAAAGACTCAGATTAAACCTCGCAACCATGCTATCCACAACCTTCTCCATGACGCCGCCCAAGTGTGGAGAGTGCTTGCGAGGGTAGTTCACATTCATTCTCAGGTGGAATCTATACTGTCGATAAGTGTGGGATATTGCGACTGTGTTTAAGGGATTCACCCCCTAAAGTTTCAATTTTCAGATTGCGGGTATCTCAAGGGACCACGATACTGCGAAAACTATGGACTACATTACGTCTCGGCGGTGTCCTGATCCACAAGTCTCGCATGTGCCTCAACCCACCAAGTGCCGCAAGCGCCAACTGCCTAGTAAAATATAACTTCTGTTCATCGTTCAATCAATAACTTCTGAGACTATTTGAAAGATAGGGATCCTCTAGTCATCTATATAGATCCTATATACAAAACGTACACCGACTGTAGGATAAGTTACCTAGCTTTAGCAAGAAGCAAAAGTAGTAGCATTTTCACACGGCAGGAGCCAATATTCTCTAAGATCAATGTCCCACCCAGCAAATGACCAGCGATATGCTGCTTATGTGAAAGAGTAAGATTGGAAGGGAGTACAGCACGGTGGAACCGTCATCATATAACGATCAACACACCCCATCGTTATTTTACTTTGGTCGTCGCTCTCACGCTAGGGTGCACCAGACCCGCAAAACTGACTTCAAACCCCGGAGAAAGTTTATAGGAGTTGAAGTCCTAATGTAGGTTCCCCAAGAACCACTATGTAATTGATCGTGTCGAAACTCAATGGGAATTCATTCTATCATATATCATCACCCATGTTCTGCGGAAAAAGAATGTACAGGAAAAGTTTTGCAGGTTGCGTCAAGTCGCATGTACTTTTTGGTGAGATTTTCAAATCTTGCGATATGCGTGATGAAAATAATTTGGTCCAAGTTACATGCAATGAATCAATGGAGTGAGGGGGATGGAGGGGTCCTAGTGGTGTTGCAGTGAGTCACTCAGGGTGAATCGAGACGCAAGTCCATGCTCGGAGGGGTGAGTCCGAGTACGGTGTAGTCCAAGTCATGAGTTCTACGTGTAATTTCTTCAAATTATATAAATCAAGGAGCATTATCTAGACTCACACCCGTTGGCGGAAATATTAACTTTCACTTAGACGTTTGCTGGACCATAGACTGAGAAGTTGTCATCCTCGAATGATAATGTGCTCGTTATGGGGTATACTGATACGGTCTAAAATTACAGGCTTCTACCAAAATTGTTCATAATACGTGCACATGTATTGCACATTTCTGATAGAGGTTGGAATCCTTGCTGAACAACCACCTTTTAATTGATTCATTGGGTCTCTCCACAACAAATCGACTAAAGAAAATCACTAAAAACAAAATTGGTTGTGGGAGGTGAACTCGAAGCCCTGGTGGAGGTGTCTAAAGTGTGTACCCTCTCGATGCAAGAACTTATGACCTGAAACAATAAAGAACTGCCCTGGGGGATGCATAGAAGCAACCAGCATAATGTAGTCTGTACCTATATTTGATCATCTTTATCCAGCAATCGATGATTTTGCCCAAGACTAACACTGAGTGACTTTTGACCCGTCATGGTTTCTGAACATCTCGTGGATAATCCTAGACAATTAATGAGACTGGCGCAACGGTTAGATATAAGTAGATATGACGTGTAGACACCTTAAAATATTACATCTAGACACTTTTATCAGTTGATATGTCTCGTAGGGATTTAACCATGAACGCACCTAATTGATTTGACCCGCTATTCGGGCTAAAAACTAGATTAAAGATGTGAGGATAGTAGCATATTACATTTTTCTCTGGTGCCATTCTGCAATGTATGGAAAAATAATGCTCCCGATAACATGTTCCATTGCATGCCAATAGTTTTGCTCTTTTGAGCAGGCACCTTCAACAGCGCATATTTGTAGGACGGGGACTGGTGACGGACATCGAAAGTCACGGGAATTTCGAAATTGCGAGTTCAAATCCCAATGATTCCCGGTGTACCCTGAAGCAAAGTAATGATATCCATTGCCTCGACCACCTGAGCGATAAAAGGGTGACATGGAGGAATTGTAAGCACTTTGAGAAAGTCTACGACGTGGAAGACGCCAATGAGCATGGGGACGCTATTCTTTCAGAACAATACTTGAGACGGCTGGGATCTTGTAGAAACAGTGTGAATGAATACGCTGCAATAAATTAGTTCAGCAATTCCTTTTAGTTTTACTTCCTTCAAAATGAGGGGAAATGAAGAAGGAAATAGCCGGTCACGTCTGGACCAGCAAAAAATACTGTCCGATTCCAAGTCATTGGAGGCAAGTCCGATTCAGAGTCAAGGGGTACTCAGAAATGCAGCATGAGTCCAGAGTTGAGTCCGAGTCGGACGGATTACCAAGCCAGTACCCTAGCATTGTGCAACCTAAAGATTCCTGTCTGATGCCTCGGCATCGAGCTCGAGTGCATTCCGAGCAATTGAGTGACAAACTATTGGGTGGTTGTGTCTGTAAGGAAAGGTCGCCCCAAGGAACACATTCACTCGCACGCTCGCCTGCAGTGGAAACGACATAATATATATATATATATATATATATATTGGAGGTGAGAAGAATGGGTAATATAGTCAATTGCTAATTCCAAAAATCGAATCTCACCATGTAACATCAGATATTAAGGAATATCAGCCAGTAGGAAACCAAATCCAAGTAACTACATTTAGTATGTGCTTTGCCGTGGTTACAGGCAACGTAGGGAACTGGGCCTTCAAAATAACAAGACAGAAAAGACATCAGGGTTGAAAATCTAAGTGTCTTCTGGTCAAAAACCATGTGAAATTGTTCTTGTCGTGTCGTCAATGGTGTTGTGAATTTTGCGATGTATTTGAATGTTGAGGGCCTATTTGAAAAGCAGGCTGCCGCACTGGTAGAGCTACCCTCGTAAAAGACGACAATAAAAACTGAAGAGTAAATCCCTGACGAATATGCTCTGTGTAATCCGATCCATTCGCTAGTACGACGTGATTTGCAGATGGTGGTCAGCAGACCCTCCAAATAACAAAATCGAGAAAACCTTTAGGTTGATATGTTTGATTCCAGTGCATACTGGTGCGCAATGTTATTTTAGGCATACAGAGCAATCAATCCTATACCCGAATAATTTACCCAATATTCAGTGTTCTTAAGAAAAAGAACACAAAAACAAAGCCCCCGACCAACACACAATATACTTGTGTATTGTTCAACTTTCCTGATAGAGACCCCGCAGCTTGGAATATTTTGCGGCGCCCACCATGCATAAATAATCTTTCAACTCAGCGGATATCGTATCCTTTTGTGTTACGTGACTGCATTTTGACCAATCCTGACTAAGCCATGGCGCTTGAGATATATCTAAACAATTACGGCAGCTGTTTTATTTTTTGTCTCTTTCGGTTGTATACTCTACGGAAAACAATGCACATTATCATCCGTATGCACAAATTTGTCAATTATATGAGGAGACCCGCACCGGCCCCCCAAACCCATCGGTGGTTTATGTTAGAGATATTCTAAGGAAAATATCTGTCGGAACCAATTCCTAGGCAGCCATGGGGTTTGTTTGATTGGAAACGCATCTCAATGCAAAACAGGGATGAATGCAACGACGGACCAGTCGATATATCGCGACCCTGTGTATTCGAATGTATGCAAATAAGGTAAGATTATCCAATTTGTACCTCGTGAATTCATCGCAGAGATCCGTTCATCAGCGAGAAGCAGTACGAAATCTCAAAGTAAACATTGCGAATAGCCTTGCCTTCTCGGAACGGTTGCACGATGTAGATCAGTTAAAAAGGGGATATACGAATGTTCGGGAAAGTCTCAACTACCATCTTGGACCCGATGCAGCCAATTTTGATTTTCGACACGGCATTTGAAAACCAATGCCTTGCTTTGTCCAGACTCGATTTGGTAATAGGCTACTTTTTTGCTAACTATCAAGGAAATATGATACTCAACGTCTTCAGCGCGTCCCGAACTAGGCGGCGAACTTGGTGTGGAACATACTATTAATGTCTTTTAGAAGAAAAAACGAATGGCCAGAATGTAGTTAGCAGGAATTTAGTAATAGTCGTATAGAACTGTCAAGTCCTGCTGAAGATTTCTTCTCTAACAGATGCTTATTCGCGAAATATCTTCATTATAGACCGAGGGACGAATTGGCTGTAACGGTTTTGAAGCTGAATCTGAAATGCGGAGTAGAAGATCAGGTCTTCAGTGGCTCGAAAAGCTTTTGAGGAGTTCTCAGAAGTACTGACAATAGTTTATGACAACTGAGGGAAAACGATAATATGGTTTTCGACTGATAATATCAAAAGCTTCAAACATGAGGTATGAGCGTTCAATTCCGTTAATTTGTTCGTGCATTGTTCCGCTGCTCTTCAAAATATGGCACGAGTCATGTAAAGAAGAGATATCACAATCGTGATGGGAAGCAACATAGTAGTAACATTAACAAATCTATTCTAACGAATTTAAAAAAAAAAAAAAGCGTTAAGGAAAAGAAAGTTTGGATGAAATTATTTGATTAGGCAAAGGTTTCAAACAACAGGAAGCTGTTCTAGGTTTGCTGGATTACTCTGCGGCATTTGACACAATTGACCACCATGTTCTTTAAAACGTCTGCAGCCACGGTATGGAATCAGTGGCACTATTCTGAAGTGGTTCGAATCATATCTACATGACCGTGATCGAAAGATTAATGTACAAAATGTTTTCTCTGATGGCATTATCCTCCGTGATGGCGTGCCCCAACGATCGGTTTTAGGTCAGCAGATTTTCACTTCTCTATACAGCCCCATTCGGTGACATAATATCAGCTCATGAAGTTGATACACATGAGATGATACACTTTCATTTTCCATCGTCATGGAACTTCCGAAGCAATCCCTCTTTTGGAGCAAAGTGTTCAAGACATCGAAGCATGGTCAATCCAAAATAAGCTGGTGTTGAATGACTACAAAACTGAGGTAGTCTTCATCAGCTCCCGTTCTGTGGAATGTCTGCCGCCCACTGGTCGGAGACTCCATTGTTCAATATTTCAGTGATGCTTGCAACCTCGGAGTAACCTTCGACAGAATGCTTGACATGAAGAGCAATGTTAGAAACACCGTCCAAGCTGCTTCATTTACAATCTATAAAATCGGTTATCTGCGTTAATATTTCGATGAAGAATCCACGGACGCCTCGTGCATGCATCCGTGGCATCACGCTTGGAATATCGTAACAGTCCCTTGTATTGGCTTCCCGCAGTTGAGCTTGAAAAGTTGCAGCGTGTGCAGACCTCGACTGCTCGTCTAGTACGCGACGCAGGAAAGATGAACCTATCAAACCAATTCTTAAGAAACTCCATTAGTTGCCCACCCGAGATCGCGTGAAATACAAACTTGCACTTCTGGTGTATAAAGCTGCTACATGGCTGGCACACTGTTCATCACAGACCTCCTAACCGAATATCAGCCTTCTCGTTCTCCCCGTTCATCGTCATAATGTTTGCCCCATCACCCACCATTATCTCGTACTTCTTACTACGGGGATAGAGCCTTCTCTGTCGCTGCTCCAGTGATTTTCAATAATTTCCTCTCTGACATCCGTAAGGCAGGACTGTTGACTCGTTTAGAAGATCACTGAACTCACTTGCTGCTCAAAAATTGATTGTATATAACTCTGTAAAGCGCGTCGTGATATTTTCATGTAAGGCGCAATCCGCTATTAAAATAAATAAAAATATTATTATTATCATTATCATTATTATTTCAAATAACCCCAAGCGAAGGTTCCTAGGAAGGTTGCTTATCATGAACAAAGTGTTATACATTTCTATCACTCGAGACTAAACATGCAGTTTTGAACTGAAGTAGTGACGCCTTATCTAAACTTTTCCGAAGTGGCTTGAATACGTCTGTGAGAAGTTATCTACAGTATATCACCTATGAGCTCAAGGCTCATCGGAGAGAACAAAACATGGTCTTTGAACCGATGTACAAGATAATCTCAAAAGACTTTCGAGTACCGAGCTACTGGCAGTCGGTGCATCGTGTGGCTTCTTTATAGTTCTTTGCATAGGTTGGCGCCTTTTAGGATGCTAGAATTTGGAGCAAGATTTGAAATTGTTCAGTTTATCGAGAAGAGGTCAGGAAGGTCGTAATGCTCATGAACGACCCTGACGCAACATCAGACCGAAGAGACCAGAACCCAAAGAATTCGCCCGTAATTCCTGAGAAACAAATCGCAACTTCCCCTGGTGGACTATTTCACTCTTCGGTTATTCTCTGTGAAGAGATGCATTTCTGAATGCAGCATTTGGCCAAAAGCTCCTACAATGACCCCGTTAACGGAAACATCTTATCAATTCAAAGACGCGATCGGACGAATGGCCATCTAAACCATAAAACATACTATAATTTCGAATCAAATCATCCCGAAATCGGCCGACATGCTTCATTTGATAACGGCAACATCATCATCAATGCAACTCCTGGCACACTTGGTGTCATTCGATTTCGCTAACTTCAATAATCTATACCATAAGGAGAGATGATCAAAAAATCGATTCCTAGGAAACAGCACTAAAAACTTTTTGCAACGACATGAACACCGATTCTTGACAACTCGCCGTTCCCCCATTTTCAAGAGACTCATGAACTCACCTAAAGTCATTCATATAAGGCTTTCTGAGAATTTGGGGGAAAAATATTGCTTACGTTGTGAAGAGAACTAGTAATATTTGGTAAGTATAAGTACTAACGTATTATATTAACTTCCAAGCCATGGTAGGAACCTCGAATTAGAATATAAGTATTGTAATATTTTACAAAGCAATTCTGAGTGATTGCTTCTCTGACCTTGCAAGCAACACTCACTGTTCTGTAATGCGAGAAAGGCCGATTGCTTCCGCCCCTCTTAGAACAATTGTGTGCACAGTTGAAACGTCTCCGTTTGCAATCTAGTCTTATTTATAGTTACATTCCCCCTTTTTTTGGTATCTGTATCCAACAACTCACCCTACCCCAACAAAATAAAAGATTGCTCAAAGAATCTTGAAGCAAAAATATTTTTTCGGGTCAGGAATCATGATTTGAGGCACATGCCCCCTCCCCCGCTGTCGGGGCCATTGGCAGTCATATATCATTTCGGTTGTCACAATATCAAGCCACAAAATCAGGGCTAGGCCCCCTTTCTTAGTCGCGACTCTCACGGCTGCGAGTATTTGTCTGTTCCCACTACTGAATACAGTTAGCCGTCACCCGACTAACCGGAGCCAGCACTGCGACCAGCAACCAGCGAATTCAATGACGGTTCGCCAAATGGCGGTTTTTTCGTCCAAGCAGCATAAAAATGGCTTGTGACTGAATGGAATAAATGTCACGGGCCTCCTCCACAGCCTGGGCGGGGTCAATATTCCGTCCATCAATGGGACAACATCACAGGTAAAGTTGCTCATACTGAGATGTGGCGGTCGACTCAGAGACAAATAAGGGGAAGGGGTGCATCCCTCCGTTTTGGAAAATTGTTGATGTTGAAACGTCCCTCAAAGCATCTGGTGCTTTTCTCGAGCGACGCCACTGATCCCACTGTTTTTGCATTTGTATGTGATTCTCTGACCAGATGTTGTGGAATAGTTTGTCGCAATAGGTCCGAGTGTGCAACAGGCCTAGATGGTAGCAACAGGCCTAGCTGGCCCCTATGGGTCTTCAGCACGGGAGAAGTTTTGGACCGGATTAATAGCAAAAATACCGGTGACTTTTGATTTCCTCCGTATTTCCCTTAAAGCTGATGAGCAAATGTTTGTAGTAGCATTAGGCTGGTAGGCCAGTATTTCTTCGCCGATTCAAGGTATTCTGTACTTTCGGGTTCCTGTGTTGTAAACGTAAACGAATCAAAATCGATTGGGCCACGTCACACAGTGTAATTTTCGGTGAAGTTCAGATATCAGTTTCACAAACTCGGAATACTGAAATACGTCGTGAAACGTACCCGAGGGTTTCTGACGGATTCAGACCTTCTTTTAATTTGGGGCTTTGAGACGGGGTTCGGTTTGAATTAATAGCTGGATCGCAGGGTAAACCACGAACCTGATAGGGCATGTCGGCCTTTTGTTACTTTTGTTATCAGCACCGATGTGTCATAAAGCCTATTAGTGTAGCCTGGTTTAAATCCTACTACGGAAATATTATGCTTTCTCTACATGACCTTTGAAAAACCTGAGGGGTGCCCAATTACTGTTCATGGTTCACGTGACACAGGTATAGTATTGGTTGTTGTCGCGCTGTCACGTGACCTAAGCTTTCGTCACAATTATCTCGATTTCTACAGCACAGTTTCGGCTGATATTTGGGGTCTCCATTCTATAAATGGGACCTGGATGACGTTCAGTGATAAAAGTTGGATGTGAATTATTCATAGGAAATCATGAATAATGGATCTGGTTTCGACCGGGGCTCGGGGAAATTGGACATGAGTCACATGACCAACTTGTAATTAATATAATGTAGTTATTGTTGTTGTTTTTATTTTTGTTTTTTGTCTCTCTGAAGTTTATGTTTAGGAGAACTTTGGAATTCTGTTACGAAATATCAACTATTCTCGTATAAAAAAAGGTGCATTCGGGCACTAGAAGGTAATTATGGGCAAACCGTACTAGGTGTCTGGCTTGGAATAATGACCATATCCCATAATAATAACAAACACAACACGTGCATCGCTTCGAATGTCTTCTATGTAACAAAGCCTCGCAACATATTACCATTGCATGTGCTGAAGAACTTTGAAAACACTTTTCAGGCATTAATCCTCTACAATCACCACGGGATGAACAGTAGGCCTAGTCCATCATCCTTAGAGTGATTTTCACAAGTATGTTTTTTTCACTGGTATGTGAATAATAATGTTGATTTCGAGAACATTTCTTCGCTTCTGAAAATACTCTTCCGTATAGGAGTAAAAAGATGCAGCGTATACTCGGCAATTTGGAAAATATGTGTCTTTGGCTTCTGGTTGTGTGCGATATTTATTTCGCGGTCTGATATTGGGGATGCATGGTGATTGGCTGATAAGTCAAAGAAATTATGCCACGCCTCTCCGAAATATAAACTTTCCGACGTTTCTCTGTAGTTCTGATCTCATATTATGATAACACGCACGAGGTTACTTACACTGACCCTAAAATGTTGTATAGAATGCCGATCATAATTGTCAGACAAACAAATTTCTAAATGTTCTGAAATTTGATTTGGTCATGTCGGAGGGGGAAGGAATACAGTGTAGCGAAATCCTAGTATTTGCATTTAACTCGTGCACACTTACGGCACGTCTAATTTGTGTTTAGTACGAGTACTACGATGTACGGTGCAGTGGTACGTTGCATATGTGTGTAATATTCATGTAGGAACTATGGACTGCATACAGCAGAGCGCACGCCACAGGGGCGGCGATCATGGAGGGGGGGGGGGACGGGGGGGGGGGGGGACTCAACCAATATTCTGGTTGAGGGTGACGCAATGCATTCTGTCCCCCCCCCCCCCAATATTTCAGCCCGACTGCTATTTCGCTGACACTGTTTCCGACATATCCAAAAGAACCGTGTTTAAACGAATGCATAATGACCTGATTGATCATGTTGAGAGAACTCTGCTGCCCCATTTTTGAAATTTTGGCGCGCTACGCGCGCGGGTATTTCTTGTACCGGCAGTGTTCAGGCATATATGTGCCTTGTGCAGACATATGATGTTCCTCGACAAAAAAAATGCCTGAAATTACTTGGGTGTTTTAATGATCAATGAAAGAAGGATTCTCAGCAATATCGTTTGCACTAAGCTAAGACTGGCTATACCAGGTTGGTGTGATAATTGTTCCTTCATTGGACATTGTCGATTTCCTGATAGGGGTCCAGTTAGTTGAAAAAACAAACAAACTAACATACAAATCGCTATCTTGAGGTGAAGGGGGTTGGGGCGACGGCCCGGGCGACGGAGGTAGGTCTACCACCTGGCGGGATCTGGGAATTTTTTTCCATTTATGGGTGCGACCACTTTGTTGAAAGTTGGGTGTACGTTGCAAATACTATCACTATGAGGGTACACGGTGCGGCATCGGAAATGCAGCCAGGGCACGTCACATTGCGTTGTCAAAAAGACATGATTTAAATTTCAGGTGAAGAAAAGGTTAAGTTCAAATATTGTCTGAATTTTCGATGGAATGCCCAAAGTGTAAACTTCGTTATTGGTTTCTAAGAGAAGGAGGTTTAGGCGACGGGGTAGTCTATCCCCTGGCGAGACCTTTGATTTTTTGGCATATATTCTCTTTGCAAATTTATTCAACAATCAATTTATGGGTGTGACCACTTGTTGAAAGTTGGGTGCGTGCACAGTGCAATATACTATAAGGGGGTACACGGTGCGGGTGGAACCACTTGAATAGCCATCAATATCGCCAGGGAACGCCACAAATCCGTGAAAAGACATGATTCAAAATTCAGGTGAAGAAAAGGTTAAGTTCAAATATTGTCTGAATTTTCGATGGAATGCCCAAAGTGTAAGTGTAACATTTTCGCGAGCGCTTCGCGCGCAGTTGCGGTTTTACTTCTGTTTTATACTTATTTTGGCCACCTGTCTGGCCCCAATTGGAAGTGCCCCTCCTATGCGCCCCGTGGTCCACAAAGAAGATAGAAATGGGGGCCGTAATCTTTGAGTAAAAAGCTCAGGCCTATCTAAGTGATAGGTCAGAAAGGGGTCAGTGCAATGTCATCGGTCAAATTATATCCTGCGAAATCTCGCGTTCACGCGAACGTAGTGCTTGTTGCCACCCGTGTTGCCATTGCCGACTTCCATTACTCCTTCATGACCGTAACCTCACTTGCATCATATTTTAGAATGTCATAGTACCAACGCAAAACCTTGATTGATCCCTAAGGCGATAGGTTTTTGGAAAACCTTTTCTAAAGTAAAAATTGTTATCAATTTTAGGAATGCTGCTTACTGTCTCATAAGGCACGGAAAGTGTCGTTTCCTGCAATCTAGGGGGTCTGTCAAACGAAAATTTTTCTTGGACGATACGCACCAACCAGTGATGGCGCTTCGCTTAGATAGTAATCATCCTGTCCGTCCCCCCCCCCCCCCCAATCGCCAACACAAATCGCCGCCTTTGGCACGCCGTGATATCGTCGGCCGTCCCGGCTACTGAAAATCCTGACTAAGGACACGCGGACAGCGCGGTTGCGGATTTCTCGTAACCACATCTTGTAGTATTTTTGTTCAACATGACCTCGTGAAGCCATGGGCGTATATTAGTTACAGCGTAGGAAGTTGGAGCCGGATACTTGATTGGGTAAACAACAAAAATCATTAGAAGTTCATTTGTGTATCCAGCAAATGGCAATTCGATATATAATTGGATCTACTTTTGCATATCAAACCTATTCTTAACATTCACCAATACTAGCTACCCTTAACATTAACCAAAAATTAGCAACCCTGGCAATCTGGCCACCTCATCCTCCTAAACTGGCTAATCTTCGAGACTTTAAGTCCACCGAAGGTAATCCTTACGTTTCTGATTGTTTTTCTATTAGTCTACATTTCGGTATAGGCCTATTATTGAATCCATCACCACTGCTAGGAGATTTGGTATGAAGTTTGTTATTCAGGCAGCATAGGGATGGACCAGGAGTCATCTCCCAGCCAACCAGAGGATCGAAATAAGTACGTATTGCGGCACATACACTGTGAGAAGACGGGGTCAATTTTGTCAAAGAATCGGATTGGGCTCCTAACTACCCTATTTCTAGGTTAAAAGAAATGGCCCCACATTATGGTCAATTTAACCTAACAATTTGACTAAGAAATAAGCTTAGTTCCCGAAATTGGCACCGTCTCTTCACAATGTATACGCGCTCCTGTTTGGCAGTTGTACGATGGCGAAAATATTTCGGCGCGCGTGACCTTGCGTTATGTTTAATTCACACGAGCGCGTTTAGTACCGTATGAAATGAAATGAGTATGAAATTCAAGGAGAACATTGAAATGTGTGAATGCTCCTTTAGTTCAGGTTTTACTAGGCGATTGACTACTACGATAGACTTCGAGGAGGCCGTTTCAGTTTATACTCTAATATATCTAGTGTGCACATTTTATTTGCCACGGGAAGCTTCACACGAACGAATTATAATGATCAGTTGACCACTACATTACTGCATTTATCCATGTGTGTCACCTTCATTGAATGTATAGCTATAGAGAAAAATAAACCTGTATGTTTAATAGAGAGCGATCAGCAAAACTAGTCAGCATTTACTGGAAATGATATCCGGAAGAAATTTTTGAATAGACTACGCTAGTACAATAATACAGAATTGGCTTACACGCACTCGAACGATAATTCCATTTGACCAGCCTTTTGAGATTTAAACGGGCGCGAGTACAGCTCAGTACCGCAAACAGAATGAATGTGAATCATCGACCTTTATCGGCGACATCCCCCCACCCATAATAAGATCACATTCGGGCGAATACAAAGAAAATGGGGTTAAATTACAATACGATACTGGACAGCATGTGCGTTTGAGGTTTCTATGTTAGTAAAGTCTGTGGTGCGTTGTATTCTTTATATTGATTTCAATCAGTAAAACTGGATTTGTATAACCATCTAGCAAACAATACACACCATTACCGAGTTTAAAATTTGAAAAGGAATCCCTCATTAGTTTCAGCTGCGTTCAGCCTTTCTAGTTTAAATGAATGCGCCCACGAACGTGCCGTGATTTGGGCACTAGATTAAGGTTTCTACTTAAATGGAACCTGGAAAACGATATTGTCTATGTCTCATGGAAACATCATAGCTTGCGGAACATTCTGACGATTCCTATCTATCAACAACTTACCCTTTTCGAACGCTTCTAATAACAGCGCCATCACAACACTCTTAACCACCACTCAAAAAAGTTGTGTAACTAGCACGTGCCTATCCCGGCGGTTGTGATAGAAAGTCACGATCATTGTGTCTAATCGGCAAATTTAGAATATTACAGAACCCTCTCGCAATGTTCGAATTTATATCACAACAACGTATTGGTGTGATAGATACACAACAGGTGTGAGTGAAGGAAGCGGCAAAGTGAGGTCCACTCGAGATGGTGTCTCCCGCGAACTCCATATTACGGTAGCCATACTCGCTCAGATGTCTTACGTCTACGGTAGGTCCCGCGTCCTCAGAGTGACAGCCGAAAGGAGAAGGTAGACGCTTGTACAACCAAATGGGCAACAGAGCCAATAGATTGAGAGAAGGAGCAACTCACTAGAATAGGACAAAGAAAAACAAACAGATGCAGAACATCTGGGATGGATGGCATGACTGAAACGCCATCTTTCACGAGGATCGAACTAAATGAAATATTGACCATAGCAAATCTTACAACCTCCACTGAACAACTGAAAAGGTTTCACCCTCAACTTTTTTTTTGGTATCGGCGGGAGGAAAACTATCACCTTGTCGTTAACGTATAAACAAAATATGTCACGGATTCAAAACAACTCATTGCTCGGGCGCCAGGCGTCAGTCTGTCTCACCGTTATATATCCAATAACATCACATACAATATTGTCCTTAAGTGCCCGAAAAATACGTCATACTAATGACATGGAAAGGATTCGCTATTCCCACCGCATGATGGAACTGACTCCCCCAAACGAAGATCACCAAATTAAAAATCCGCGGAAAATGATTTTGACTCTATTCAGAAGACATAACAGTCCATCGATATAGATGTTGTCGTCAGTGATCAGGATGCACCGTCTTGACGAGGCCGCTAGGTACCGAATTTATGCCTCTAAGAATTAGCTGTATATTTCAGGAGAGATCTAATTGATTAAAACTTGTACCTAAAAATCATGATGGTTTTAGTGCGCTGCGCAACTTATTCCATGGACATCGTAGTCTATTTTCGTTTAGTAAGTTTATTAAAAGGCTCATCTCACGTGGTGAAATTTAATTATTCAATTTTATTTATATACTTTCAATATGTTTATATACTTTTAATATGTTTATACTTTTAATATGTCATTATTATATGTATTTTTTCATTCTTTCATTATTTATTTCCCAAATTATAGTGACAAGTACATACAGCAGACCGCCAAAATCCTTCAATCCTTCAATGCATTTTTTTCTCTCCAACCAATCAAGGCAATGTTTTCTTACGAATCCCGTTCGCTCAGCGGAATTATCGTTGCTAAAATCTCTCGACACACGAACCACCGTAATAGGCATTAAATCGGCTAATGCAGTTTATCCACACAGATCCGGTAATTAATCCAGAAATTATTCAAGGTTAAGCAGAAAAACATCACACAGCCGTTTTGCTCTGAAATCCGTGTCTCTTTCTCTTGGCAGCTTGGGGAGTTCCCATGATTTCTTCCAAAGACACCACTTCTTTTCCGCTTGCAAAGCGAATCCAATAAGGCTTATCTATTTTTCGATGGAGAATTCCCAAATTTCTTTCTAGAAGAAGTGTCTACTAGAACAATCAGTGGGAATTTCATGATCTGTTCAAAACAGACGGGCAGTAAAAGCACATGGTTTATAACATTCCTTTCCCGTGAAATTGCAGGTGGTTCAAATTGGATAAAAACGTGAAGCTTATCATAATAAAAGGCATGAATTCGTGAGATGTACGAGTATGTCTCTCCAATAATTAATTTTTCGAGAGGTGACGATGAAACTTTTCAGATGGCGGGTACGAATATAACCAAAATGAGGCATATTTTGGGTTCGGGACTATGAAATAAGTTGAAGCGAATTGCGAAGTCGATAGAGCTATATATCACTCACCCTTGTAGAATGTACATGCGGGCCCCAATAGAACGGTTTTCTGTTACACTCCGGCATGGACCAAATGACAAGATGCAGTGACAGGGAGAGTTTAAAACTCATTATCTCGACTATCGCCCTGTATGATTTATATGTATGTATCACTTGGCAATTTGTGTAGCGTGATGAGCAAACAACCTTAAGGGGTCATGCTTGAGCCAGCGGCAAATAAACTAAGCAGAATAAATCATAGATGAACATCAATGACATATATCCCCCCTTGCTGACGCGTACGCGCAGTACCATTCAGGTAACTCAATATACATATATGCAAATAGGCACGAATATACGTCACCAGGACTGCACAGTTTCCTATGAATTTGACCCGAACCCGAGTCTTACATTCAACACAATGTGGTCCTATGGATTGATCACAGCCTCCGACCGACCACAATATTGGTTATAGTATAAAATTGAATGAATAGCGAACACGGTGAAACAATCCTCGCGTACAAATCAACAGTCGTCTCAAGTTAATTATTTTGGAAGTGCTAGTTTTGAACCGCCGAGAATCGACAATTAATGATTTGCTCAGAATCTTTATAAGAATACGATATTCACATCTTATACCAACCAATGATGACATATTCAATAAACAGTTTGCTTGGTATGGCTGAGACACTGGTTCAAAATGAATAGTTTGTTAATGAAAATGACACAAGGTGTCCGAGTTGTTCGCTGTAAATGTTACATTTGGGGTAAGGTAAACAGCAATCATGCATAGGCCTAGTTTCGGATGATCTTGTCTTTGTTTGACATGAAAGAAGGCAAGGCAGTCGGGTAGTGCTGGAATGGAGTTTTCCCATTTCGTTTTCAGTTTTCAGTTTTCAGTATCCAGAATCAGATTCTTCCCTGGTGGTGCTTTGAGTCTCGGATCTTCCTACAATTCAGCCATACAGCTTTAGGAGGGGTTGTTTAAGCCTTGTCCAGTTATTAGGCCTGTTTTCAAATTATTCATGGAGTGAGTTACAGTATGTCTGCCGCCTAAATACTTGCCGCACGCCTAATCGTATATCCCACATATAAAAAAATGCACCACAAAGTATAAACCTGGGGGGGGGGGGGGGGGAGGTGGTGATGACAATAAATTATGGTGTCGACCACATTACATTAGGAGGGAGGGAACTCACTGTAAGATAATTCTACTACTATAATATACTAGTCAAGACCTTTTGGTAGGAAGATAGCGAGCCCCTTCCCGGGGAGTCGTGAAGCTAGCGGCATTGTGCTAGTTAACAGAGGAGGCTGGACATCCATACCTTCATTATAACGGTGGATTGAAAAGAGGGAAATCAAAAACCAACCGAGAGGTTGCATCCAAAGATGAAGAAGTATACTAAGTTAAGTAATAGTATACGTTTAGCAGTGGACAGGGAATCACTGAATGTTCACAGGTCCCGCAAGGATACAACAGTGTGACGACATTGCTTCTTTATGGTCTCGCTTAATGTTCTTCTTTTACTGTAAGAGTTAAAATATTCGTAGCTTCTGCTGCACAACTCTATCAAATTGAATATATATATCTGATACTCGAATGTTACCTCGTGTGCTACTTGATTGAATTTCCTATACCGAATGAGCCACTGCCAGTTGTTGTAGGCCTATCTCACAAAAATGCGCTTTTTTAAAGTATCCTCCGTGGCACACCGTCACACGTACCTCGAGCATTGCATACTGTGCCAATAATTTGAGAACACTCACTGTGGCCCTGAAAAAAAAAAAAACCTCAATAGTGTGGGGCTCTGAATTTGCGGAGATATATTCGAATATACTGTTACGCCGTTTTCCTTCCTGGAGGTTGAGTCACTCAGATCTGAGTCATAGCGTATCTGACAGTATTGTCTGCAGATCTGGGTGCCTCGATCTAGTCACCCATGTTTCGACCTGTACCGGATAGGTAAATAGGGCTGTTGTAGGCTCCCTTTGTTGGCGGCGGCTGGTATTCGTCCCCCTTCGTCCCGGCCAGTGATACCTTAATCTTGGGCAGGTGTGGCCAATGAGAGGCCGTGTGGTATCGCTGCGGGCGGGATAGATTACTGGGCGTGGCATTGCCGTCGGCTGGGGGAGAATGCAGCAGGCTGGTGCAGGCTGTTTAGTTCGATTCTAGTTTCGTGCAAGCAAAGATTCACCTTTTATTTGGGACCCGTCAGACTATTTCTACGTTGCATTATAATTGTATATAGAACAAGGAGGAAGCGTGCAGAATATCCGTTTCTTTTGTTTCTGTGTGTCCGCATTCTCTCGACCTCCGATCCCGACTCCTCGCTGTGGGCTAGCTCCTTGTGGCCCATTAAATTACAAGACCTTTGGTCAAGAACTAACCACGCGATGAATCCGACGTTTACAATCATATCTATTTGACTCGTATTTTTATGCAAAATAGGATAGATGATAATTGTCGATTACATCAAGTTAGGTTATGTATGATTTGGAAGGTCACGGACGCGTATCACACGAGCAGTATACAAAATAATCATTAAAAATTCTGTGAGGAATATCACGCAGAATACATCGGGTCTGTGAACGGGCAACTCTGCTTGAAAATATTTGTCCACAATCTAGCTGCCTGAAAACATACTAGGTGTTTGTGTAATATTAGATATTAGGAAACATGGTATTCATTGCGGCCATTTGGGGTAATAAAACATGGATGAGACACTTTGTAACACTGCAGGACATCTTCTAGGAGGGCTCCCCATTTGTGGGAATTAGTCAATTTCGAAGAAATAAAATGTTCGTAACAATCAGCTACTAGACTCACAGACGGACTTCTCAGTATTGGACCCGTATGTAAAATATCTCCGAGCCAGTCACTTGAGTGCCTCGAAGATCTCCGTGTGAAGTTACCTGAAGTACCAACAATGAGTTCACGGCTCGTCTGAGATAACGATTAAATGGTTGTCAGCCAGATGTATGTGACAAATGGCAAAGGACTCCAGGCAGTCCCGTATACCAAGCGATTGGCAGTCTCGATGCATCATGCCATGATATTGTCTCACGTTGAAATAAACTGCGCCTTTTATCATGTCGAAATTTGGTACAAAAAAAGAAATATTTTAGTTGTGTAGGTAACTGTTCGACAGAGCAACGACGCCCTGAATTTACGTTTGAAAAGAATGACTACATCGAACCTCTCCGGCCATTCAAGTACCCAAGATTTTTTTTCTTGAAGAGTGTATATTGTTCCTGGAGTCATTGTTGTCAAAGTCCTCGTGAATAAAGTGTTATGTGCCCTGCAGAAATGTGTTAGCTTGCAGACATCTACGGTCACTCTCATATTCATGGTGTGGGAAAGCTGGTCACGGCGCGTTGCTCCAATGAAGACCCTACATTCTGCCTAACAAAATGGTTTCCTCGGAGCAAACGACAAAGAATACGCGTTGAATGTTGACCTTTCCCTGCTTACTTCGCACCCAAACGATGTTTCGCACAGACCATGTCAGGTGATGGGACATGTGCATTCAGTCTCCGAAACAAAACACAGGTCGAAACTTTCTAAACGTGTAATATTTAAAGCGTATGCCAATGCATGTGATTTCTTGATGATTTTCATTTTCATTTCATTGAATAGGCCTACAGGAAAATACAATGCACTTTTCAGTTGCTTCGCTGTCAAAATGACGTGCGGCTCCAACGTTGACACTATTTTCTCTAAAAGCTGGTCAAATAGACTGTAGTCTTCGTGACACAAATTAGGCCATCGTGACAACATTGCGCTCGCGTGCAGTCTATTTAGACGGCAAGAATCTCTGAGGCCACACTGTGTAACCTTTACCAGAGGTCAAATATCAGTGTCATGCTCAAAAACTGAAATGACGTTGTAGAATCGACAAAACGTACCCAATATTGTAAGAAAATCCCTCTTGAAGCAACCGGAACTGAGTACCAAGAGTACAAGGTGTTCTCGAACCAATAAGCACTGGATACATACATACATACATACATACATACAAGGCATACCTACCATCGATGCGCGCAGGGCTACCAGCCAGGTACTTTTTAGCGCTAAGGGGGATTGGTGACACTACGTTGAGTGTCCAACAACGACTTTAATCGGCGACGAACTCTCACACATTTTAGGACCCTCTGATTCTATAACATGAACAAGTACCCAATAGCTCAGTGATTCCATTTGTTTTTTTTTTTTGTTTTTCTTGCCGCGCCAAATGAAAGTGTTTCCTTCTTTTCCAGTTCGTGTCTTCATAACAGGACTGTTACCTTAGGTGACCTTCGGCCCGATCCCACAATATAGAGATTATCTACTCCAATTGGCGGCAACTCTCCGTGCCAAGTATGAGCTCTCTACATTATTTCGTTGCACAGTTCTCTACTCACCTAGTTTCAGACACTGACCTATGTGGAGCTTCGGCGACATTGGACCTGACCCCAAAAACAACAGGGGTCACCCACTTCACATGCCAATCTTTCGTGCCAATTATGAGATCTCTTCATCATGTTGTTACACAGATATCATACTCACATGGATCTTGGACTTTGACCTCTGTTGACCTCGGGTGACGTTGAATCTGACCCCAAGACAATAAGGATTATCCACTCCACATAGCAACTATCCGTGCCAAATATGCGCATCGCATATTCTACATCGTTCCGTTGCACAATTGACATTAGGTGACCTCAGACCCGACTCCAGAACATAGGGTTCTTTCTCCTCATAACTATATTCTACATGTTTAATTTGAATTCGATAGATGCTTGCGTTCTCTAGACATTGTGCCCACACAAATACCCGAATACACAGTGCGCATGCTCATCACTAAGCAGCTCAGGGCATAGACGAGGAGATTCCTCCCAAAGCTCTACCATTAGGGACTATTTTCACAATGTCGCCACTGAAAAACTGAACCAATTTATTACGTTTCACTACAGATTTGTTGATAGGTATAGGGAACCATCTGTGAAATCTGTGTGCTTGTAGGATGTTTAATTCTCTCAGGTGTTCTGAAAGATTGTTAGGAACACTGCCAATGCAACGTTGAGCGGCCAGGGTACCTCTATGACCTTTGACTGTTTGACACTGTAGCCGTGAACAGACTTATTGTTACACGATGTAGCATGTAATTAGGCAGCCCGACGATGCCATTCTACTCGCGGAAACTTAACGTCTTCAGTCCATCCCTTGAATTGATTTTGCATGGTCACGTTGTTTCCAGATCCAGTTGCGCTTGCATTCGGGCACTGAGAATGAACGTGGCGTTTCGTTTACGTTCGGTTGCCTGACCCATCGTCAGATAGAGGCCAAACCGTCGAAACTTCCCAACAGAATAAAAATTCGAAGTCGCGATGCTCGGGCAGACTGGCGGTGGAAAGTCCCTCACCAACCTCTGAAGGTTGAAGGACAATGGAGGAAATCGCGCAATACTGGAGTACACTATAGGAGTGTTGTGAATGCATATGGAGGTAAGTGATGATACCGAAATACACAATGCACGCAATAAGCATATGGAATCCCGAGGCGCTCGGAGAACAGTTTGAACAAAAGTTCACTAAGATCTTCGAAAAGTCGACATGGGTGGTAAACTCGCTCGAACACCAGCCAGTGAGGAGACTGGCGAGTTATTTGAGGAGTTCATGCAATCACATCACAAGAACACGATGGCCAAATGGCAACCGCCTTTCATACATTATGTTATACGCACATGTTAACTTATTTTATTTGCACAATTGTGGCAATTGCCCCTACGCTACTTTTTCGAATTCCGTGGTAGGCGTGATGCCGATGCAACATGACTATGGAATTCGCAGTTTGCGAGAAAAGAATAAACTTTATGATGACGCAAACAGGCTAATAATACCTCCGCTCAGGTATATGAAAAGTGCATAAGGGAGTGTGTTCCATCGTAGGACCCATTTGCGGCGACTCGGCATCGATACCGCTTTAGTTCACGTGACGATTGTGTATTCTCAATGCTCGTTTCCATATTATTTAGATGGATCTTTGTTACTTTCAATCCTATCTCTGCAAATCATTTAGGGCATATTCCGACGAATTCCATCTTTGTGCTCGAATGAATCGGAATTTAATAATGTTATGACGTACTACATAATGAAATTAAAACCTTCTACATAGCGCACATCACAGCCACAAGTTGACGCTCCGCCTCCTATATGAAAGCCTTGAGGCTGGGTTTCCATTGATGCGGAATGCGTGTCCAGGATGGCTGTGAAAATCGCATATTTACGATTATTTACGATTTACGATTCACGATTTTTTGTTTCGGAAAAGAACACACCATATGTTCATGCGGAAAGACCATAAAAATGCAACAACCCATGCATGTGGTCGTTGATTGGCTTATCTTCGCGGTGATACGCATCCGTAATACGCAGTAAGTGAAATGTGGCTTATCTTGCCTATTCAGTGTTAGTTTGCTTCCATTTAGGAACTGTTCTGCCTCTGTGAACCAATATTCATCCTTGCAAAATTAATAGGTCATATTCAGACACTGGTCCCATCTCAGCAACGTGAATTCGCGATTTTGTACATGCGTGCCTGACGCAAGGTATCCTAACCTAACGTGAACCCCGCGTCTCTTCGACGTCACTTCCATGGCGACACGACTCTAGTTATGCCGTTATATCAACTTAACAATCAACAATTTATTTGAAAAAAATGCTAATATAACTCTAAAGATGTTCAACCGCATAGAAATGAGATAATCTGTTAAACGCAGTGGATTCACATCGCAATAAAAGCACATAAGGGTATATGGCAAATTTATTTCATCTAATCGAATCTAAGATGTTTATTGTCGGATGTATTTTTTGTCTCGAATAATTGACCTTTCGAGAGAGGAACATGTAACCGTTAACATTACCAAGCTTACAAAGCATATACGACCTTATGGAAAGTGAACGAAACTGCTCAGCAGTGGGGCCAGCTATCATATTACGCAATGAAGCATAGGCCAATGCAATAAGGTATGTGACGGAACAGCTGTTACGTTTAGCCATGTGAGGAGAAGAAGTTATGCTCCTCTTAGAAAATTCACATAAAGCTCGAACGAGTTCCGTCCGTCTTCCCTCGGTTGCAAGGGCTGCATTCCTGCAGTGATTTTTTCATTTAACGGAGGGTTAGTCTGGAAGCCAATTTATCGCTTTAGCGTTACTGTTGCAGTTATTTTCTAGCCCTCCTCGAAGATGGGACTCAATCTTGGTGAGCAGGAAAAAAAGTTGGACTATAGGAAATTGAAGAATAACAAGAAGAAGAAATTGCACTTTTTTAGGTCCGCATATCTGTCGTCCTGGTTTAGTTACCTCTGATGATTATTATATATTATATTCTCCATATCTAATCATTATTTCCAACTGTGAACTAGGATAAACTAGAACCATGTATACGGTCCCGCCCAACTTTTCACCAAAATCCGTAGTCATTGAACATCAGTGACTTAATAGCTGATATTAATGTGCATCCCCAGAATCTCGAGTCACAGCAACAGCATAGCCAATATTTGAATTTTTTGCACACACGACATGAACGCTCCCGACAATACAAGGACAAACCGCTTCTGAAAGGCTACACAACGACCGAGCCAAATTGATTTCATTGAAAAATCGAATTGTGCATCATATTATAATCTTGTTAATTCTGCGTACGTGTGCTTCCCAAGAGCAAGGCGTGTGGTGAATACTGGTAACCGAACGAACATGAAATTTCTACCAATATGTCTGGTTGCCCGTAAGGAGCAGGACAGAGCCACTTCATTTTGATTTTTGTGTGCCCGCTCTATATGGGGCTTACCTGTCCGACGGCAGAACGCCTATTGGACATTCGTATGTTATCCCAATGCTAACGAACTCGTAAAAGTGAAAATGTCTACGTGTAACAGGTCAATAACCATACTAGAGAGAACAGTGCGAGCACAGCGAGTGGTATAGTGAATAAAATATTGCCGCTGGGTCGTATTATACATCAAAATCAATATGTATTGAGGTTATAAATGTGAATGCATGTTATCAGCGAGAATAGATGAGTCCGAACTATGATCTACTTTACCAAATTAATAAGGGCCTAGAGGTACTACACTCAGTGGCATTCTGACCCCCCTCCCACGACCATTGTGACCAATACATTTTGAGAAAAAACACTTTTTTACTGTTTAATAGACGTCTCACAGCTGTGGTTTAACAAATTTCGCAGCAGCATGTGTCCATGGGCCCCAACATGGATTTATTAATAGGGAGGGTGAGGCTATAAATGAGAGCGCACTTCCCTTGGGTATGATTGATTTGATTTGATTTGATTGCTACGGGTCAGAGCCACTTGGACTCATCGTGGAACCCTAACCGAATTTTTTGATCGTGGATGAGCACCGGCGACAACTCGCCTCCTCTTCTCGAAGTGCTCAGATGAATCGAGGCAGGAGTGTAACCAATCCCTACCTGCTCCAGGGACCGCAATTTTACGTACCCATCGGAAAGGACGATCAGTGGAACTACATGACATGACCACTTGTCAGAACCTGGAGGAGCGGAAGATGTTCGACGCGACTGCTCACAGCCGACCGACGAGACCATGCAAAAAAAAAGACTGCCACAGAAACAAGACCCCGAAATTACCAAGCCCACTGACCCCTCAAACAGCAGGAACAGGAACCTAGACAAGGGAACACGCCAGACGAACTGACAAGTCAGCACTTTTTTCTGAGAAAAACGCCCGGTGAATGATCGGCGGGAATTCGAACCCGGGACCTGTTGCATGCAAAGCGACACTGATACCGCTCTACTATTCTCCCGGGTCCTAACTTCCCCCCCCCCCTCCCCCCCCCCCTCCCCCCCCCCCTCCCCCCCTCCCCCCCCCCCCCCACTGGAGACGGCATATCTTGGTACGCATTTGCCTCACTAGGGAAACTTCTATGGAATACTAAACAAACAACAAACATTTCATTTCGATCATAATTTGTGCCCGTATTTTTTGTTACAATCACGAACCAACTTTTTTTGCCGTATGAATTTCCAGTTAAGCCTGTATATGTAGACTAACATAAAACTACGGACCTGCAGTTAAGCTTTTGATTCATGATTGCCGACTCAAACAATTAATTATCCAACTAGGGAAGAAATACAGAAAAGGTTATACGATTTTATACCCTATCAGACCGGTAGATAAAAGCACCGTCTGTGTAATTGCCAATGCGAGAAGCTCGTCGAAATTCTTTGGCACAACTCGTAAGTCAACTAAAACTGGATGAAAGTTCGATTTTCGTTAGCACTGTATGGGACGCATAACATATTATTTATTATCCACTGGTATTTCAGTGTGATTCTGTAGCCAAAGGTCCCGCTAACAACATCGGGATTGCCACTCCCTAACATAGCGGTAGAGTTGCATAGGCTTCAACTTTCAACAAGTTGTTCACGCAGTAACAGTTTACCCAGTTGTGAATCACTTGAGTGATACCCGCTTGCGTTGCCCAGCATGGAAGCCCTCTAATACCGTAAAACACAATCACGATTTGGTAATTACTGATTTTGAACTGATTTCTTTTACCATGACCATGGTCTGGCCTGTCTGGGCCTGTCGTAAATGCCTGCAGTTGACGTTTCTGACTCGTGTGGACAGCTACCACAGATCATAACTATAACTTTCGAATTGTGTTATACTGAAACGTGGTCAAATATCAAAAGTTTAATTGCCATTGCGAGCGATATTGAAACTTGACGGGTATTTGGTTTTCGCCGGTATGTCATTATTTAGTACAAAAAATCCCCCCAAAACATCCGCTAGTTCTCTAGTGGGCAATAAAAGTATCAGTCTAAACACTAGGGACCATTTTGTCTACATAGTTTTTTTGTTATTGTTTTGGGTTTTTTTTATGTTTAGAAATCATATATGAATTGGCAATTTTCCAATATTCTAATATGTCATTATAGGTAATTCATTGTACTTACAGAATCTTGCTGTGTTTGAGGTATGTGATACCTGCAGGGAACCGGAAGGGGATCCCCCGCACATTCACCATTTTCTGTTTTCCTTGACTCACGCCCCTGGCCTCGCCCCAGATCATCACGTTCCGTGTCCGTACCGTCGTCTGCAACTATTAGTGGCCGATCCTCCGGCTAGACTGTATGCTGGACCCATCCTCCGAGTGATGTGTGCCCTACACAGCAACTACGATCAATACACAGATAGCATAACTAAACGACCTTGTCCAGGTGAATCTTTGCAGATATTTTTTTTCTCCTCAATCTTTCAGTTCCTTGTATAGTTCTATTATATTGTTGAAGTAACTTCTCTCGGCTCCAGTTATAAGGGTATCCGAGACCATTCCCGCATTGGGTTGAAATGTTTTGCTTACTAAGTTTTCCTAATGTCCTCATCCCACGCCAAATGCCTCAACAGTACCGAATTCCGTCAATGACCTGTCGTTATCATAATTGGCAATTTGCCGTGCCGCTGCTAATTGTTCAATGAACGAATTCGTCTGTATCCAGCGGTTATGAGCGATCAGCTGGAAATTTCCCTCATTCTACCATAGGATTGGCCAAACTAATATGGATTACTGCAAACAACGTTCGTCTGAATCGATGCAAAAGAACAACCAAACGGTTAATGCACTGCAAAATTCTAGAAATTCGTCGCTAAATTTACAATGAGGTAACGTTATCCGAGTCAGGGGAGAGGCCGGTAACTCTACTAAACTAACAAATCAACTCTCAATCGTCAGTTAACAACCACCGCGTCAGAAGAAACCTCCAACTTCACTAAAACGGAAATCCGATCCAGCTCATTTTTTAAATCTCGCTACATCCCCGATGAAATTAGTACCATCGTGGTCGGCCGCGGCGGTTTTTATTTTCGGAAATGATATCGATTTACTTGTAATAGTAGCCGCAGGATTGAGAGATGTAATTATCGGATTTGAGAAGCCTGGTTTAGGAAGACAAACCAAGTAAGTGACGAAGAGTATGTAGCTGCAGCATATTTACGAAGTAATTACCCGCGAAATGCGATAATAATTTGAAGGTAATTACGTCACGTTCCTCAAACGTACGTATTTACTTCGAGAGACAAGAAATCACCGCACTATTGCAAATTATATTTAATGTGAGGTTTTCCAAAATAGTAAAATCGAATAGATAAAAAACAACATGTTCTTTGAATAAATTAGTAAAGACATGTAAGGCATTCCCTGCCCCTCGCGATATGAGGGACTACATTATTTAGTAAGATTTGATGAGAATGTAACTAGAGTTTTGATTCAGCCAGAATGCGACAGCTTGGGCAATCAGTAGTGAAACTCGTCCAGAAGGGTTAGGCAGTTGCTGCTTATCTTTCTAGAGTTACTGCACGCAACAATTAACGGTAATAATGAAGCTAATGAAAAATATATATAAAAACGTGACGGGTCTGCATATAGAATGTGGACCAAACCGTGATCAACCAAGCTACCTGACTTAACTGATCACAGATGCTACACAGGAATGGAACCATAGGATTAAGGCTCTGCTTAATTGTTCTGTTCTATGCCTGGATGGTAGCTGTTTTGCTGCCTTCAAATGTCACTGTGCCTTAAGCCGCGTTTCCATGCACGCGAGCGGGCGGGGGCGGGCGGGCCGCGACCACCGCGAGTGACCCCTTTCTATCACGCTGGCTGTCGGGCGTTTTCTCGAAACCCCCCCTTCACCTTTGTGTGGATATCTCTATAGAAACCGCTTGTAGCCTGCTACTATTTTTGTTATTATTGTATTATTATTATTATTATTATATTATTATTATTATTATTATATTATTATTATTATTATTATTATTATTATTATTATATTATTGATATTATTATATTGTTATACATTTATCACACACCGGACACATAGGCCTACTAGTGTTTAAACCCTAACACCGGTGTTTAGTTTCTTAGAACCATTGTTCAAATGTCAACGTTGCGCCTAAATAATTAATTAATACAATTAACTTCACAATTGCCAGGTTTTGGAGATTTAATTAGCATAAACTCGACACGTCAATGGTTTAACACGCGAATATATGTTCAAATAGGTGTTCGGCGGTTAAAAATGGAGATAATTTGTATGAGATCTCATTACGAGTGTTGAAAACGTTAGGAGTGTTGCTTGGAACATGATTTGAACATAAATTTGTTCTCTACTCCGCACTATCGGGCTACAAGCCAGTAAGATTGCAGGGAAATTTCCGGAAATCGATTACGAAATACCACGCGGGCACGCGGAAAAAATCGCTACATGACCGATTCGAGAAAACGCCCGCCCGCTCGCCCGCCCCGCCGGCCCAGGTGCATCGAAACGGCTTCATTGAAAATAACGGTGATCGATTTTGGACGCCCGCCCGCCCGCGTGCATGGAAACGCCGCTTTATACCGTTGCTACCGGAGCGCTCCGTCATGAGCAATTGCGCCATGTGGATCATAAGGTCACAGAATATTGTTGCGAGGGTTGCGATCTTTGATACAAAGCACATGCTTTTACTGGCCATATACTATAATTCCCCACGTCATACGATGTAATAGAGACATAGTGGAAAATGCCGTCGAAGGGTAGCTCGCGCCGTACAATATTTTTCCTCAAGTTCTTGGAAATCTCCTGAAAAGTTTTTTTCAGCACCCAGGCATACACACACAATTCAAACAATAACATAGTGCAGAACAAGCTCGCCCATGAAAAATACACTTATCCGCTAACGATCATCTTCCCAGGAGTCCTCATTCTAGAACCAGTGAAATCCCCAAAAAGTGACAATAGTGTTAAGAAAACAAACAGACTTTTATCGATTGACCGAGCCGCTTTTGGAGTAACTTGTTAATCGTTGCATGCTTTATTTGTGGGCATGCGCACAGCTTTCTGAAAGACAGCTGATCATTTATCAGCAAACGTAATTCTTTCCATTATCCTATTCTCGGTCGAAGCTCGCTTGCTTTCTAGCACGCCTTCCACGAACCCCGAACCTTGACTGGCTCGCTAAGTTTGGAAAGCGCATGCAAGTCGGGTGCTTTCCGTTTCCTGAATTCTACAGAGGCTACAAATCCACCGTTACAACACTCGTCGCGCTCGCCGTAGGTGTTGTCGGCCTACACACTAAGAGCAAATTAAGTAGAGTAACAGTATGTATTGTTCGGCCGTATCGTAAAAACGGTCAAGTGGAACTCCAAAAGCGCTCACTGCAAGCATACTTAAATCATCATCTTCATCATTTTGCTTCAAAAGTATTATGCTCGATTTTCCTTACTGTCTCGGCATCGTGCTGTCCAGAAAGGAAAGGTGTTTGGCACTGTGGTACTGTTAGTCACTTCCCTATGCAAATGAGAATGACAATATATTCAGCCCAGGTTTGTAGGAACACTAATCCACCTATTCAGATCCGGACTACGACTAAGTATGGGAACCATACGCAAATCATGGTTCCCCAATTTTTAGAGGGGGGGGGGGGGGGATTCGGAAATCTTGGATTGAAGATTGAAGAGACCACCAGTTAGCTTCACAGGTCATTGGCAGGGCGCATGGGGCGCATTGCACGTAAAGCAAGAGGTCCCAGTTCGAATCACGGTGGAGCAATGGAGCCATGAACATTCAATCACTTCCAGATTTCCGGCGACCCCTTCTAGCCTCTCTGTCAATATTTCTCAAAGTGCCACTACAGGTTATCACTTAGGCTGGGATTCAGGATGCGCATGCGTATCCGGGGGCTGGATGGGGAAAATCACATATTTAAGAAACGAAAAGTCTGTTGTCAGAAGAGAAAAAACCCAAATTTATAAGTGATGCGAAAAGACAAACAAGAAGGCAGCAGCCCATGCATATTGTTTTATTGGTGTTTAAGGAGATATTCCGTAGATTCATCCTAGGTGATACGCATCCGAATACGCGTTGGTACAGGTGCCTTTTCGCTATTTCATCGTTGGTGTGCCTTCATCATGATTTTTGTCTTTTGGGGACCGATATCTATATTAGCAAAATAAATAGAGCATATTCAAACACTAGCCCCCGCTCAGTTCACGGAAATTAGCGATTTTTCAAAACGCATGCGCATCTATGGAATCCTTAGCCGTAACGCTTCTCAATTTAAAATACAAAATAAGTTATAGCCTCGCTTCCCCCTTAGGGGTACCAATTGGTGCCCTAGGTCTGAATGGATCGGATTTTAGGGGGGTGGGGGGGTAGTATTTGGGGGGGGGTTTTCTTTCAAGCACTATCATTAGTGCCATCAACAAAGAACTAGAATTGTGTCCGAGTTTCGAAGCCCGGTGGTGGAGCCATGGCTTTAATCACTTCCAGGATTCCAGCCGTCCCGCCTCTCTGTCTGTATTCCTGCGTTGTCATACAGTTAACGTTTAGTCAAGTGTCTTTTTCTAACTTGTGTTTGTTTCTTCAGGCTCCTATTTCGTCTTGAATAGTTATTAGACTCATATACAAATTGAAACCATTACCATTACCATTACCATTAAAAGGCAGCAGCCATGCATATTTCGTGCTTGGTTTTTAGAAGAAAGACATTCCATAGAATTCATCGCGGTGATACGAATCCGCAACGCATTGGTAAATATGCTTTTATTTCGCCTTTCGGTGTTTTGGGTTTTTTTTTCGGGGTGTTTGTTATTTAACTATTTTTGTCCTCTGTGGAACCAATATCTATCTTTGAAAACTAATGGGACATATTCAGACTCTGGCCCCCGCTAAATTGACTTAAATTTGTAGTCCCTCACATACGCATCTATGGATCTAGCCCTTAAAGTGGGATTACATAAGTGCGAAGGCGGTGCGCGGTATAAGACTATAAACGTGGTGAAAGTGTTCTCATATGTTGTATAAGATTCGCAGAGATGGAGAGAGATGGAGATGGGTTTGGAGATGATGGGCAGAACTTATTCCAAATTATATATTGCGCGTGGTGTGCTTATCGAAAAGGATTCTATGACTTGCTCCTCATGGAGTCAATCACGTCTTTATATATGAGCTGCTTTGCATTTCTATATTAGTGCTTCCGTTTCATAGTCTCCTCGCACCCGCGTCAGTCCACCTGATGGCACTGCTTCGGAAGATATTCTCTGACTTGGCTAGTGCAGCTATTATGATTTTTTTATTGGAGATTAGGATTAGGGATAGATAGTTGCCAGTTGTAGCCAACCACGAAAAAATATTCTGGAACAGGGCGCATCAAACCCACAGTTGATCTCATCTAACAAAATATTCTCTTGTACGTAAAAAAACAATCCACATCCATCCGCCATCGCATTCGCTATGAAATTCTATTTAGAGTAAGCCCACCTGCAAAATAGGATACCCAATCCTATTTGAAGGAAGCCATAGTGTTACAAACTATACGGCATAAGCCATTCTGAGATATTCTGTAAATATGAACTTTTATATTCCTGATACAGAGGCTCAGTATGTTTGTCGGCAAATACTTTTGCTGATTCGAGAGCATTCATCAATGTGTTGTTACCTCAGTGTCAAGTAGCAATTGCAACTAGTTTTGAAGCCGCAAAACCCAATATGTTTAAAACAAAGAATTTAGACTATAGAATGTTTTGGTTAACGCTCTTGTTCAACTGACTGTATCAATAGAAGTTAAGCCCATCGTATTTATTGGTCCATTTCCCCTAATGTACAATTAAAGTAACGCTCTACATTGGAACGGAATGTACTGACTACACTGAAAGTCCCGGAGTAATGGTGTGCAGAACTCAGTCAGAGTATTATCACTGTACATTGAGAGTTCCAGGGAGAGTTTTACTGGGCTAATCCAGCAACATGTAACGCCAGCTCTCCGAGAAATCCAGGGGGTAATAATGATGATAGTTTAAGGGATGCATTGCTCTCAAACCTCTCACTCCCCCATCCTGTCCCTGAGGTATATTGATTCCGCCCTTCAGGATTAGAGAAAAAGGCCCGGGGATTGCGCATCCGGGAGGAAAATAAACTTGCCTCGACCTGAGCCTCAGGCGATGCGAAGAAAATTTACATAATGCTTATGGTATGAGAAGAAATAAAGCGTTGCAGCTTCATACTTCATGAAAGTCTTACCTTGTGAAGAAACCAAACACACTTGATTAGCATTTTCATAACAGTAGCCAGGGATTGATTGAATAACAGGGTTCGTTTTCTCGGCATCGGGATTGGGAATAAGTGCGAGAACAGTTCAAGCCAGTTATTCAAGTATTCGTTAGAAAAAAATTTTAGAAAAAATAGCCTGATCGTCCAATTTTCACACTATTCTTGTGCGTGTGAAAGTAGTCAGTGGACAAGTCGATCCCGTTGTCGCCATTTTATGCTAGCCAAACACCAACCTAATCGAGAATATCCAATTATCCACATTTAAGTGGTTCTACTTAAGTCAACATTAGCGATTTAATCGTTTTTATAACAGAAAATGAATGAGCAGAGTACCATCCGATTGGAAATCAATATTAATTGCATTAAGATATTGCACCGATTAGCGTACTTGATGAAGAATTCCCAATTCCGGCATGCTGACCCGTACATGCTCTATAAGATTTACAGGTCTGATGCTTTTTAAAGTAAATGGTGGTGCTACCCTGTCTTCGCTTATGCTTGAAAGAATTAGACATATCATCCAGTCTCCAAACAGTGAACCCCTCTCATACCCCCCCCCCCCCCCTCCCCCCACCTTAAGGCGTGCTCATATGTAATGTTTCTTGGTGGAACGCAGTAGGAACGAAGCAAAGAATGAGATCGCTAAGACAATTGAAACCGGGAATTCAATGAGCTCGAGGGAAACGCCCATTGATTTTCACCAGGCAAAATTAATGCATCGAAAATGTTCATCTTACAATAATTAGCTGCCTGCATGCAAGACAGAGAAATTCTAGCATTACATGAAAATACCAGAGCTGCCGCTCGTAGCCTGCAGCTTGATTTAACGGCGGTGTGCAAGTAACGGTTGTTTTTTTTCTCCTATAATTTTACTAAAACGTGGACCGCTGAGTAGTTTAGCCGGTGAAATCGTTTTAACCAGCAGTAAGAATGTACAACCTTGTCACACCGTAATGTGAATGAGGATACCCAGCGATCCTACTATGTAGGACCTCCCAACATTTTGTGCGAGACATCCGAAGATGATTCTCTTTGTTGTTGACCCATTTGTGTGCCGCGGGATGGACTTGTAAGCTTGGGTTGGAGGGGGTGGGGTGGTGGGGGTTGTCAGACGCGAATAGGGAACTTTTGTAGAATTTTCGGAAGGACTTAGTCACTACTCCATAATCCAGCGGACTGGTGGTGCATCGATCGAATCATAACGTTATATGATAGACAGTGACCTACAGGGTTAAGAAAAAACACATTTATTGCGTGGGGGGAGAGTGAGAGTTTTGCAGTGCAGGTTCCCGAGTGGACTCTGGTACGTCTGTACAACCCTTGTTATTATCAGTGATGCACTTTGCCTTGACAGGTATTGCCTGAACAGCCAGGTGGTCTTGTATTGTAGCTATTATAACCCTAACTTTGGGGATCAGGATTGGATTGCCGGTTGGGCAGACAACACAGAAATTCTTCTTAAACAGTGCACATCAACCAATTATATTATCTGCCTCAATTTGTCCCGGTAGAGTAGCACATCCCGTAGAAACCACCCCAACGGGGCAATCAAGACGCAGTCTCGTGCCCTCTCCAGTCAATATAGTAGCTCCAGGGCCGTAGAGTAGTAGTATTAGAGTAGCACATACCATAGATGGTCAAGCACTTTACACACATGAAGGTGATCGCGTTTCAGTCGGGTCCAGGGGGACATTTTCAAATTGCTCATATTGCGCGCGTTGCCTCTCCACTTATATGATATCATGGGGTTATCACTGAGAGCCCGATCGGGGCATGTAAACAGTAAACTTCAAAGGCTCACGCAACAACCATTGCGTGTGAAAAGTTTACTGTGTTTACTATAGACGCCAGCAAACGAAGCGAATCGAGCAAGTATTCGATTTTGTGTTACTCTGACCAACTCACTGTTATTGCAAAAACACTGACTGCCTACTGCAAAATTCTACAACCCCAAGCAATTCGTTATTGCAATTACAGGAATTCTTGATTAACTAATCCCAATCATTGGCTGGCCGTTATTCAACCTAGAGTCTCGACTGTTTATTCTCCGTAGATGAAGTCCACAGTATTGCAGTTATACTTAATAACGGCGGCCGGCGGCAGGGCGGCCACGTGATGGGATAGCCAATCAAAATCCTGTTAAGGTAGTTAAATTAAAATGCTGTCAATAATTGCACGGTAGAAATGTACTAAAATGCCGTTATTAACACCATGCGGGCAGCAAGAGTCCGTTAAAAAGAATAGTCTCCTTTGGCTATGGTTAACTACTGGTATGGCTATGTCGATTTTTCCCCTGATGTTTACCAGAACCGACGGTAACGTGCTGTAGCTAATCGACACATAGTTGATTGCAGGCCGTCTATTTTGTAGCACCTAACCGGGGCATGTGAAAAGAACGTGCCAAGTAGTAGCGTTCAGGGAAACGATGAGGAGCAATTTTGTTTATTTTGTATACGGGGAAATATTTCAGATAAAATTTGGGTCAGACCTTGCACACCACACTAAAACAAGTGCATTAGATGCTGCATTTGCGGCCATATGTCATGTAGGAAATAATTTTCCAGCGTCTTAGTATATTGTTTTCTGCAACTTTCTGAACTGTTTGAAGTATCGTAGATTTATGTACCAGAGAAAACCCGCTGGCAAAATATATGTTTGTCGTACCAAATGCCCTGCTAGGAAACGGCCATATTGCCGGGGGTGGACAAAACTGAAGGTGAGTCAACCTGGTTAGAATCTGTGCATTATTATACATTACTCATATGAGATAACCTCGTTCCAAATTTGTTGAAAATACACCAGCTGTAGAGACTGTAAGAAAAAGCGAATCAAGTATGCGAGTTGAAAGGAATGTTATATGGGACCAAACGACCATCGCCCCTCTCCTAACGTACAATAAATAAAAAAAATGCATCGAGTCATAATCACCCAGCTATTCGATATAGTGCAGGAAACACAAGACCAAAGACAGTTTACAATCGGTATGATTTGATCTCCAATTGTTCAAACTATTACATGCAGTCCAGTTTGTTATTATCGAAACCTCATTTGGAATATATCCACCTCCAGACGGGACTAGAAAACACAGACAACGCGGGAACGGGTATGCCTATTCAATTATAAAATACGTGGGATTGCGAGCCATAAATAGGACGCGGGCAATTCAAAGATGACATATGCTTATGTAATATATCGCCTCAGGGCACTCCTGCACAGACATATTTCATATATATTCTTCGTAGATAGATCAGTTTGAAATTGGAGTAGCTTGTGTGCTTTCCAACTAGTTGTGGGGATTGACTTCTTTTAACCCTACCTCACCGATCATTTTTCTTCATCATTCTTTCAATCAGGGACAGTAAGTGCCTAACAATGTCTGTCCTAAGCATCAATTGTAGAATTGGACTTTCTTGCTATAGTTATTGTCTGAGTTCCTGAAAAAAAAAATATCGTCAGAACGATAGGAAATGTCTCATTTCACTATCTTATAAGACAAAGGAGGGTTTTCCAGCAGGTGCGTGACTTCACAATGGCTGAGAAGAGTACGAACACGATGTATCGATGCGGTGATATTGCGATGTAACGCAAGCCAAGAGAGATGTTGCAGCCAACTTATCCATCTCTCTCAAAATTCAATTGCCTTCGTTCGCTATAGCAGCCGTTGCTATGGTAACGTTATCGAATGTATACATTCGGAAAATCTGCTTCACCAAACCAAATTTTTTTCAGTAAGAAATATGAGGATAAGTCAATAATGGGGGTGGCAATACTCATAACGATTTTGCTGGAAAATTCCATCGAAATAGACACATGGTTCAGAGCTCAGTGTTGTTGTCCAACGAATGGAAAGATTTTTTTCCCTTACAGGAAAGGGGAGGTTGGTAATGCCCGGGAATGCCAATATGACTACTTCGCTAGGGTTAATTTGGACACGATTTCGTTCGGGCGCTTGCGTACTATCAGCGTCCAAGAACAACGAGTTTGATCGCATCTTGGCTAGTTGGTTCTTGGGTCCTTTCTTGATATTCTCTCTGTATTGCGAACCTTGAGTTCTGCGGTTCTGGCCTTGCCTTTACTGCACTCATTCATTCGATTTTTTTTTTTTTTTTTTTTGAAGCCAATCCGTGGATTTCAAAGAATAAACTAAGACCAAAATCAAGTCAATTGGTGACACTTTCAGGACACTACTGTTGATCGCGTTCAGGTGCTGGTTAGGAAACGGGGGATCACTCGTGGAGCTCCACAGTGTCATTAGTGGTTTTGGTCTGTGAACTTAAGTTATAGATGCTTCGGTCTACTAAAATCATGTTTAGGAGGGCGCGCCCTAGCCCAGAAAAACGCGTTGCTGGTCACTAATCAGGCCCAAATTACCTTCACATCACCGCTCCTCGAAATGGCCATACGGTCCTACCAGTGGTAGACCAAAAAGTGCTGAGAGGAGAAAAAGCCAAAAGGCATTAGTAGGAGACTTCTTGACTGGATCCGACTGATCAAGCTGAGCATTTTTGTCAAGATTCACAATAGGTATCATTGTAGTAATCATAATAGGGAACTCACATACCAAGTATGAACACATCCATGTAAATGATGTCATGTTAACAAGGTTAAATATTTTAGACTTCGACTCTTTGACATCAGAAGACCTAAGATCTGACCCCAAACCAATGGGGATATGTACTCATTATGGGAAACCCATAATCATGTTGTGAGTTTCCTCCTCCAGGTGGCAGTGGCGCCGCCACGGGGGCACCCCCAATCAGATTTGAGCGAAAAATAATTTATTGCTGAAAATGCATATTTGAGCAATGTTTGTTTGTAGAAGGTGGGGTGAGGTAGTTCCAAGAGTGGTCCCCCGTCGGCAAAAGAATTCTGTGCGCAGTAATCGGTCTACCAGATAGAAATAGATCTTGCAAAACACAACAATAAATATCTCAAGAGAGACAGTAATTGTGCCAACTTCGCATCGAATGCGATAAAAGGTGAAAAATTTTCGCATGCTCTCGGCTGTGTACTTTGCGGTGTATTTTTGTCCGTCGCTTTCCCATCTCCGCGCCACTCCCTGGAACTTTCTACCACATTGGCCTCCTAACTACGGGAAATTCAGTGGGTCAAATAATGAAATTATACAACAACATTCTCATTGACCTTGAAACACGAAAGTCAAACCACCTCTTTTTTTATTGAACCCTTTAGCCTCCGTTCCGTATCCTCCTCTACCACGCCGTTTTGTAACTGCAGTTGCTTCGGTATCAATTGCTTCGAATTTTCACACATGTTTTCTTCTCCAGTAACTGCTACTGACGTCATATCATGGTTGGACAGTAGACTAAAGATCGCTAAATGTCCCAAATTGCTGGTGAATCCTGTTGTTCCAGATGTGCCGGGAAATCCCAGAAAAAATTCGCGCTTCGCGCGCACTGGTGAGCATTAGGGTGGGCAAAATATTGAATATTCTGGCCAAAAAGATCGGGCGCGATAAGATCTGAGGTCTGAAAAGATGTTAAAATTTTCCAACCGATTACAGATGTGTTCCCAAAATGCCCAGATTAAAACTTTTGTATATTACAGCCTAAAACGCTCGGGAGAGGTCATGCCAGCTATTTGGGGGCTTAGGCAACCAAAATTTTTCTTGTACGGCTCCGCGCCAACCAATTTTGGGGCGCTCCGCTTAGATCATTTTTTTTGTTTTCCCCCGCTAAATGTCGGTGCCCCCACTTGTGCCCCCCAGTAATGAACAGTCTGGTGACCCCACTGATACGGAGGAAGAATTTTTTTTAACGGTTGGTTAGTATCTTTATATTACCTCTATCCATCATAGGTCCTCCCGAAGTCCTTGGATAGTGAAATACACGTCAGTACTACCTAATTTCCAGTTGTGTGAAGGCTTCCATGTCGACAACATTCAGTCAGCTGATAATTCAATTGTAGCCAACTCGGGACGAGGGCCCGAATTAACGGCCTAGCCTAGATGGCCTTGTGAGTGTATTTCACATCTTAAATGCCCATTCAAAGCTGCAAAATGAAACAAGAGTACATGTATATCAAATTGTAGGCTAACTTAAAAAACGGTTACCTTCTTTTTTTGGGGTTAACTGCATCCCTAATTTGACTCTCATTCGCCAAATTAGCAATACCAAAGCAGTTGGAAAATGTACCATGAATATCACTATATGCATCTAGAGGACGCTTACAGATTAAACAATTTCCGAAGAGGAGGGGGACACCCCCTCCCCTTAGCACCCTCCCCCATATTAGTCTCCAAGACACATGGGTCATAAACTAATCTGCCACCCCAATTCATCGGACCTGGCGACGCAGCCCTGTACGGTGGCGGAGCGCGTTATCTGAAATTTGCCAAATTTTCTTCCCAGAATCATCTTATACGCGGAAAAACATTTAGGGTCCTGTACCCTCCCCATAAAAAAGCTGGCATACCGAATTCAAACCTGATCCCGAACCAGGCATTCCTGGCCTTAGCGTGTTACAACAAGTTTTCAAAACCTTTGACTCGTCTTGGCCTAAGTGACCTTCGATCTGACCCAAAATAATGGGGGTTCATGTATATCATATAACAATATAGTTATCAGTGATTGTTTTGAAACGCTGAAATGTGCCAAAATATCAATTTCACTACTGCCCAAGGTGTTCTCAAATCTAGCTTCCGTCACCACAAAAAAAAGGTTCTTGTGCTTCCCATGAGGAAAGCTGATACCAAATGTCAACTAGATCGGACCAGGATTCCGGATTATGTAGTTAACAATATTTTCAGACTTCACTTGACATCACCCTCAGATGAGATTCAACAATGACCTCGAAAACAGTAGGGATCAGGGAACGAATCATTTAGAGGACCCATGATACCGGTGATGAACTGATCCATCTGATGTGGGGGCGATGTTGCTTATCGTGGTTAACGAAGCTAGGCGTCGCACACACACACACACCACACACCACACACACGCAACCAACATACCACACACTTTCGTGGGAAACCAGATCAACTAGACAGAAGGACTGCGGACACCTCACCGTTGATCCAACGGATAACGTTTCAGGCTCCGGAAGAAGTGTACCCTCTGTAATTGATACAGCGTCCGAGCAACATTCTTCTTCATGAAAAGGGAAACATAGTTTTGTATTATCCAGTCAGTCGGGGATTGACAACAGCACGAGCTCAACAACGACGACCTCCAGTGGAGACTCTGCAAACTCGAGGAAGGTATGACTATCAGCGCAGAGCATTGTAGAGATGTATGCCAGAGATCACAGGGGCCTCCCCACCGTTCAATTGATTCAACACAGGGAATGCAGCACCATCCAGCTGGATTTACAAGCCCCGAGTAAATCAGTGTGAGGTTGTAGTTCCGACGCTTTTTCACTCACAGAGACAGTCCACTTTTGACTGGTTATGAGTTAGTATGCCTTTCACCGTCCTAGAGCCGATTCCCCCTTCATATAGAGGCTGTGTTTTCACTTGAGTCTAAGCATGGGACTTTGTTTGTTGGCATAGGACGTTTTCTCTTGCTTTTCTAGGACGCCCCAGGATGTATTATCCGATTCCTTGAGGATGTGTGGTAGGAGGTCCGACAAAGTTCTGCTCGTAGTCCAAATAACATTCAGCTCTCGAGCGGAGATAACCAAGTTTGCCAGCATACATCTGACAACATCATAATATAGTTGAGCTAAAGTCAGACTTCCAATTAGCCTGATGTAGAATTACGCCGAATTTAAAAGTGAGCTGAAGAGTAATCGCACCTGACCTTTGATCAGTTGTGGAGAACTGGGTACCTCTCGGAGCCCTGCAGTTCATGAACATATCACTTCTCATCTATGATAGTGCGCCATCAATGGAATACCGAGTTGGTCTTATTCGCATCTTAAAAACCACGGAAACAGGAATCAAGCCTACTTCAATCGTCGAGTCTATCGTAGAGTAGTATGGCTCAGTGTTGGCTTACCACCCGCGAGATAGAGGTAGAGGTTCGAACCTGGTCGGGTACTTGCGCCCTCCAGTCGAGTGCTCAGCATAGGGATCGGAGTAGAAGTAGAGGACGAACCTGGGGAAGGAAAAACACTGTACCACCCAAAGGCATTGCCTTGAAAGATACAAAGATTCAATGATTCAAAGCTGACGGGCCTCAAAGGAAGAGATCCTATAAAGAGTCGAGTAACCTGCTGCCGTCTTTGCTGGGCCGACTCCACGAGGCCGAAGCAGGAGTCATAACCATCTCTGAGAATACTAGAGGGGGGGGGGGCATGGAAATCGCTTAAGTCACAAGTGGGAACAGCATCGCACACCAGCAAAAGCGACGATATCTTCTAAATATTTGGGGGGGCAGGACCCCGATTTTCCAAAAGTTCCTGTATAAAATGCATTGGGTAATTTATAAAATATTCGAAGAGAGAGGGGGGATGATGGATATGTATCCTGACCCCAAGACTGTGTGGTTGGTTAACCATCAGCGTATACTCTCGTTGATTGCTGGTACCTACCAAAACAGGAGAAAAAGGTGATAGGCCACAGCAAGAGCCACCTGCTGCGCACGCTGCCCATCGCCACGACTGGGCCAACAGTATGCAGGATGGTGTAGCCCATATAATAATCCCGTCAAAACCCTAGCTGCGCTCTCGGTAGGTTTACTTCCACACCGATGCATGCCTACCAGGCATCCTCAATAAGCTAGACATGTTCCGAAGTTCGATGGGTGGAACCTTGCATGAAATAAATGAGAGAGGTGTAACAATTACCTCCGCTAGCTACTAACTCGGAAAGTGGAAAATGATGAAAAAACGTGTGCCCGATGTATATGATCAGGACTCGTTCATGTTCCAATGATATGGGCTCGACAGAAAAGAATAGTTCATTTCGCGGCCATCCGAGGTCACTCGAATTGATGTAATGTTCCGTCGCATTTGAACACGAAGTGAATGTGTTTTTTGGGCCAGGCCATGGAGACCCTTTTGATATCAAATAAGATTGAAATCGTCACCCAATATGATCGAATGTGGGAATATACATGTCGGCAGTTTACCCGCACTAGATGGTCCTTGGTGTCTTCAGTTCAAGGCTGATAAAAAAATATAAACACCATTGTCCAAATACCATTTTAGCAAATTTCATGTTAATTATTTGCGCGATTAGCATTTGTCGGGGGTTTGGATTTATGCAAGCCCGCTCGCATCACTTCACTCGGCGCTAAAAAAAATCAGTCGGACAGTCGGAGATGGATTTGAGGACCAGTTTCAGGACCAGATTTTTTACGACTATCAACGCCAAGGATTGGGGTTCCCATGTTAAAACATATGCAACTAGGTACAGCAACAAACATTGACACATCACTGTTTGCAATTATTGCAGTCAATAGTGCTCTGTGAACATAGCTAGCACTTGTCTGCGCTTCCTGACAGCCACGTTCGAAAACAGATCCGATATTGGGTACTGAAGTTCACAACCAGCCTAAGCCGATAATCAAATTCTTCAATTACTCGACCCGTTGATACTGATACTTGCAAGGGGTAATTCCCTCCGAAAACTCTCTGTCAATCTCCTGTCTAGGGTAAGTATCCTCGCAATATAGGTCGGTTTACCCGTCGCCCGTGGACGTAATTTACTCCGCATAGCCCGGGAGAATGCAATTGATTTGTTTGTTCAATCAGATAGATTGCTAACTATTTAATTCTGAATTTATCAGAGGACAGATGAAACTTCCGTTTGATCGATATTAGTCTATACTGATTAACTTGAATAGGAAATGTATACTTCAGGTGAAGAGTTAAATATATTACACCAATGAAGATAGAACGTACTGTTATGAGAGCTGTTGTATTATTTTATCCGGAAGTGCCCGAATTCCCAGGAAACACAACCTTAAACTTGCTCATAATAAACTATTTATTACAATTTAGCTCCTGTATATGAGCGCAGCGTTCGCGATGTTTGCAAAACTTTCATGAAACTCCGAACAGATTTTGACAGATTTTGACGAAGTTTGCTCGATCATTTTGCGCCTATGACGAAATCTGCTAGAGAAGCGAGGAAGATATATCGCGAAATATGCAAGCGTGTATTCGTCGTGTATCTCGCAGAATGTTCGCAAGAATGTGCTAGAGGTTCGTCTGATATTCGTTTCGTGCGCATTTAGGTCGCATGTTCCTCGTGAGCGTGGACTGGACATATTTATTTCGACAACGCTACTTCCAAATTTTGCAAAGATTATGGGAAACTACGCAAAACTGCACACGAAAGTTTGCGGTCATTGCTTCGCTGAACATTCGGCGATTTCTTTTCTGACATGCTCCTATATGAAGGAATTAATGAGTAACCATCAGACCAAGAACCGCCCTGGTTCAACGAGGGGCTTCGATGCGACGTAGCTCTAAATAATTAGATAAGCGGTTTAGAAATCAATTGATTAATAAATTTACAGAGATGTGTGTGAGATGTATAAAGAGATCACTTGAAGAAGCTAAACGTAAATAATACCGAGGCCAAATTTCTAAGTAGAAATGATAGAGATCCCTTCTACAATATTAACAACTTCAGCTGCCCGATCTCCACCATCAGTTTGGCACGTAGCGTACAAGAAAAGTTTTCGTCTCACAGACCCCCCCCCCCCCCCCCCCCCAGATTGAAAGAGGCGGCACTCCCCGGGCACTATGGGCAGTAAGCAACCTCACTAGAACGACAATGACTTTTTGTTTTTAGGGGTCTTCCGCCGCCCATTAGAGGAACCTTAAATTGGGTGGTTTGGGTTGGAGGTTGCCGCATCTAGAAAACTTGTGGAAGGCACATGCGTGGGAAAATGGTGCATCCTCGGGCATGCATCTTGGTTTTTGGAAACATGAAGGGAATCAGCAAGCACAAATCTTGTCTTTTTCCAGATATGTTTCTTTTCAATTTTTTGTCCGAACTTTCCATGTCTCGAAAACTGGTTTGCGCTTGTCTCTGCGCCTATATAGTGCCATACGTCAATTGGGTAAACTCTGATAGTGATGTACACGATTCCCTGTCTGCAGTCTTCCGTTGAATAGCTTCTTCATTATTTTTAAAGAGCGGGCTGGCAAAGGCAAGCTGTTTATTAAACATACGATTAGAAGTAGCATATAAAACTCGAGAACATGGGTATGTTGAATATTAGGAAAAACCATTGGTGGGGGGTATGAATCGTGTCCCGACCAAAGTCGCCTCGTGGCCATCCCATATGTTCACTGCACTTGTAGATGACACGGAGGAAAAGAAAGCATATTTGCCAGAATCTGACGAATTAATTGCGCATGGGCCTACTGTATATACATGTAACCGGCGGGAAAAAACAGAATACCGCATGCGCAGCAGCGCTGAATTTTTGGCATTTTGGCCTCCTCAACTTCAAATTTAGGCAATCTGATTAGGAATATGTATTAGGCCTTTGTGTTATGACCGTACTGCACCTTGGATCGTAGGATTATTTTCACCAGTCCCGGCGCCCAAAGATTGGGGTTAATTATTTGATATATGTCCCCCCCAACCCAATATTGGGGGGGACATGTCCCCCTCGTCCCCCACCCCATCACCTCGTGATCGCCGCCCATGCGCGTTACAAAGCATGCTGAGGAAAGTATCCGGATTTACAGTCTGTATGAAGCAACCATTACTAGTATTCAATGCGACTGGTGATTCAGGCCTCTTAAAGCTCGTCAGCCATATATTTACACTAACTCTACTTAATTAATACTAATAATAACTATATTAATAATACTAATTATTAATAACATTTCTATCACGCTAAAATGTAAATAAATGTATAGGCAAATAAAATTATAGGGAAACTTGTTCAAGTGGAATCAAGCATTGTGACAATATAAAAAGTGGTCAGCTTCAATACTGTACATGGGCACAAAAGAGTTCACAATAAAGTCTCCTACGGGCGACGAGAGAAGAAATTGGAGTGGTAAGGGTAATTGAAGTAGTGTGAGGTAATTTTGAATTTGACGAATGTAGGAATATGTATAACAGGTTACAAAGTGCATTCCAGAAAAATCGAGACAATACTGGTTGATTTGCGGCGACTGCTCTGAGAAATACAGATGATGGATTTATTTTATTCTTGGAGACAAAGAAAGTCAATTAGGTTACGATATATTTTACGGGCAGGAGGCTGTTTGTTGTAAGCCACAGTTGTGCTGAAGTTGAAGTTAACCGCGACGAAAGTGACTCGTAGGCATAATCTTCATAATTTTCAAGAAATGTGTTAAAGACCAGACCCTGCAGTACTGCAAAAAATACAGTCCTATCGAACAAACAGACGGGCTGTGATAAAACAAAGAGTAGACAGAAGATAAGGCAGTATAGGAAAAGGGAGTGAATGAAACGTATTGTGAATTTGCTATTGTTTTTGTGTTCGTTTGTTTCTCATAATATTTCATCAGAGACTTTTCAAGGACAACCTGATCCTGAAGAGCCACATGTTCAGGGAGATTGGACGATTGAGATCCCTGCAAACTCCTGATTCGCCCTCTTGTTTAGTATCTGCAAAGACCTGGGCATTCCAACCAATAAAAAGGACTAGAGCAGAGTACAATCACCACATTGTCCTCCATAACCAGTGTAGTAGATCTGTTCGCGACTCTGGTTCATGTTTTGCGTCTGTGGGATGTGGAGATGAAAGAAATCAGGATGCGATAGCTAATTCCTGTCCCGTTTCTGAGCCGGCTCTTAATATCCAGAAGATGGGAATTGTATCATCTGGGCAGCAGTTTCCGTTCAGTACAAGCACCGGGTACTTACCACCACTGAGAAGAAAGGACAGGAAGGCACTAACATCAAGAACGTACCGACGCGATGGTCTGCAGTTTGATTTTGTGTCCAACAGACTCCAGCAAGCGGATTTATTTAAAACACGAAAAAAAAACAAAACGCAAACACACAAGACAAACAAAACAAAAACACTCAGTTTCGCGTGAAGACCTAATCAGTTGGGAGTGTCCGATTATTTCTGGCAACTTCCAACTATCGACCTCACAGTTCACAAAGCAATATCACCTTGATTGAACTTTGGGTATCGAGCAGTCACTTAGCTTGAGTATAAATTTCCTCAGGAGTCATCTGGTACTCAGAATACTCGGGGTCGTTCTTATCAGGAATCACTAATTGAATCACTTTGTTATCTTTTCAACATTGTACTCTCATTTTTACCCTACGAATTACTTCTGGGCATCAAAATAATCCGCCTCAGGAATCGCTCGATCTAATGTGACGTGGAGACTGCCAACAAATGGCTCAAGTAGCCGCAACCTGTAAGAAGTACTACCTCGATATACGGGTGCCGTAAGCAGATATATCATAGCTTCAGTGAGAACTGGAGCGTATTTACTCCGTACGCTCCAGTGAGGTGTATTTTCATATTCCAGCCAATCCAATTACTATATATTTTGTACGTCCCCCCCCCCCCCCCCACCCAGTATCATCTGTCACATCATCATTTGGAAGTAAGTGCCGACATTGAACGATATAGTCATCGTATATATATTTCGGTTTGTATCAGAAAACATTCATGAAGTTAGAAAACGTTGAATCTTTGAGCGTATTCGGGAGATTCGGAATGAACTGCCCGGGGAGGTTGTCACTACAACCCCACTCACATATTCAAGAGTCGTCTAGACTGCTAGAGAGCAGTAGCATTTTCAAGAGTTGAAAAAATCCCATCTAGGTAAATCCAAATGAGAAACTGCGCGTTTTCTGTCGTGAAGATGGTATTAGACCGCATAACTATGTATACATGTTGACCTGTTACGTGTAGTGTGGTAGGTGCTTATTCCAAGGTGATAGATCACGTGCCATGCATGAGGTAACTTTCTAAAACCATATCATAATCATTTTTAGTATGTACTGAGCTGCGTTTTGTCCTTGCTCGGGAAAATGTTCGTGCAATGTAGTTGACAGTTCGGGTTTTGCAGACCATTTTCACTCGTCTTTTGCACTCCACTGCGCGCTGTTGTTTGGATATCAGTGAGTGGTCCATTACAAAATACCGTATATTTAACGAACAAGATTGGGTTTTCCATTTTTGTATAACTATTCAACATAATAGATCCGTTCCTGTTTCTAACATTAATGGAATCGGCAAAAAGGACCCAATTGTAATTAATTTCATAATTGTTATTCTCTGAATGTTAGACTGATATCCTACCATTACTTTAACCATAATCCAAAGTGGTTTTAACTGAATCCACTGGCTTCGCTCTGATAAACAATGGCTCGCTTAGTTCACGCGCAGTCGGATACAGGAATTGTTTATATGGAATCACTCCATAATGTAACATCTGATTCATGGAATAGAAATCCATTAAAATAGAGTACCCAACGATACAACCTTGATGGGTTCGGCTACTTGCAGGCCTTCTTACTTTCGATTAGTTATACATCTAAACTGTACATCGCGTGCAGTACAAATATAATACTGCGTTATGCGTAGTAACGCAATCCTCAAAATATCATTTGGATGTACCATATACAGAGTCAATCTAGAACAGATGACAACTGGTTTTCTGTATATATTATTCCACCTGCATACCAATCTTCGACTGATGAATAATAGGATTAATATGGCATTCTACATCGCTTGGAAAAGTAGATATATATAATATACATGCCAATCACGCATTGCTTCTCGCCTAATCAACCGAACGTATACTGTATATGCACGAAAGTAATCAACGAGACTGCGTTGGGCGTCCAGCCGTCTTTTTTTCTACTAGCTTGTTACACCCATTTACATGGCAGTGTCGGTTCATTGCACTCTGGACATTTTGAAAATATACATCGTTACCACTGCACATTAATTCAAATGAATTAGCATAAAAATTGCTCACAGGAGGAAGAGGTTGGAGTTGATCGAGATACTTGGATTAATTAAACAGACAATTGTGAAGCCCTTCAACCATGTAGAGAATGCTAGAACATCAACAATTACATATTAGTTCTGGATACCGAGCTGATACAATAGAATTTAAGATGCCCAACATTGCAATTTGATGAATATAATTCGAACTGGAGGAGGATACGAAAAAAACACCGAAGAACATTAGTAAAATTATATTCTGCCAGGGTAGTTGGTTAGCTGTAAACACCGAACAAGCCTAGATAGATCTTTTTCGCATGTCCTCCATCATTCCTGTATCATACCCAGCATAGATGTGCTGATCCGTTGGTTGTGTAATTTGATTCAGAAATGGTCGTGAAACAGAATAGAGATGGGATGTGTGTTTTTTTAGGTTTAATTTGCTGAATAACCTAATATCTCTTATACAAGAGACGGGGTTAAAAAAAAAAAAACACGTCTTCAGAGGTTAACGTGACAATTCAGGCAGATGTGGTTTGTGCTGACTAAAAAGGGTGTATAGAAGACAACATAGTGTCATCTCGTCTATTTTCCGCTAACTTACAGTGTCCATCACACTCTCACGGAAGATATACTTGACTATGTATAATTCTATTTTAGTAAGCTATTTTAGTATTTAGTGGAAGATGCTGATGAGTACCATAATGATAGGAGCGTCACTATGATGGTCAGTATAGCCCATATCTGTTGCCAGGAATTCGCTTACAGTTACTACGAGATAGCGTAATATGACTTCATCTCATATAATGGTTAGTAGAGGAAAATACAACTGAGGCATCCCTGATGATTCACGGAAGAGGTGAACGCACCTATTTTCGAAGACGATTGATGACACAGTACTTGGGCGTGGGTTACGCATGTCGAACTATCAAACATGTAAGAAGAGTTTTCGTCGGGTATTTTAAGCGGTGCGCGCTTATTTTGGCAATAACAGCGTTGAGGGCTGAGATTGTCTAACACTGGACCACTTCAAGCGAAGCTAACAGTAGACCATACGGGACACAAATTACTGTCTGATAACAATGTTATTAGGTGGAAAAGTCAACAATGTTTGGCCCAATAAGGTTCGAATTTGGTGTCGTGCCATACTTATGTATGTGGAGTCATTTTGCTTTTTGTCATTTAGGAATAGGGGATTTGGGAACTGTGTACATGTGTTCCTCATAATATTTACATGGCCCAATTGTTCCTGTGTTGAAGGTTAAAGGTTATCTGAGACTATTCAGGGAAAACCTGATAATGAATAGTCACTTTTTCGGGGGGGATGATGCAGATGAGATCATGCAACTCCATGGGTTTGCTCTCTTGCTTAGCATTTGCAGAGAGCCTGGGGAAACATTCCAACCAAAGTAGAGTAAAATCACACCATTTGTCCATAACCACGTGTAGATCATGTTTGCGACGTGTTTTGCGTCTGTGGGATGTGGAGATGAAAAAATCAGGATGTGAAGAGCAAAATGCAGTCCCGTTTCTGAACCGGTTGTTAATATCCAGAAGATAGGAATTGTATCATCTGGGCAGCAGTTTCCGTTCAGAACGATTACATGGTACTCACCACCACTGAGTAGACAGGAGGGCACTAACATCAAGAATGAATTGACGTGATGATCTGCAGTTTCATTTTGTGTCCAACAGACTTGGCAAGTTGATCTATTATTACACACGAAAAAACAAAAACGCAAACACTCAGTTTTGGGTGAAAAGCTAATTAGCTGGGAGAGGCTGATTATTTCTGGCAACTTCCCGGCTGTCAACTTCGTGGTCAACAAAACAATATCACCGCCACTAAATAGATTTTATTGAAGTTCAGGTATCGAGCAGTCGCTTGGATTGAGTATAAATTTCCTTCAGGTGTCACTGTTACTCCAGAAGAATACATCGAGGTTCATTTCTATTCAGGATCACTAATTGAATCACTTTGTTATCTTCTCGAAATTGTACTCTCATTTCCCCTACAGATTACTTCTTGGCATCAAAATATCCGCCTCAGAAATCGCTAGATCTAGAGTCTGAAGTGGAGACTGCCAACAAATGCTCCAGTAGTCGCAACCTGTGAGAAGTACTGACCTCGATATACGGTGCCGTAGCCGATATATCAATATGCTTCAGTGTGAACTGGATCGTATTTACTCTGTACGCTCCAGTGAGGTGAGTCAGAATCCCATTATCCAACCAATCCAGCTAAAACTGCAGACTATATATTTCTTCGTATGTCTACGGTCCAGATCATTTGTCAATCAGCAGCCAGAAGTAAATCCGACATGAATGATATATTCATAGCTCGTATACATACCGGTTTGTATCAGAAATCATTCATGAAGTCAGAAAACGTTAAAATTCGAGCGTATACGGAAGATTTGGAATGAACTGCCAAGGAAGAGTGTCACTGCACCCACACTCAACATATTCAAGAGTTGTCTAGACTGCTAGAGAGCAGTAGGATTTTCAAGAGTTGGAAAACTCACTATCCTTAGGCCATCCCTTCTGAGGATGGCCATTTAGGTAAATTCAAGTGAGAACCAGCGCGTTTCTGTCAGTAAGCTGGTAATAGACCCGATACCTCTATTAGACATGTTGAATAGTAGTTAGTTGTTTATTACAAGGTGATGATCCGGAGATCAAAGATTACGTGCCATGCATGAGGTAGAATTCTAAAAACCTGTCATAATTAGCTCGTTAATGAGTATGTGTTGAGCTGCGCTTTTTTCCTTCTTCGGAGAAAAATGTTCGTGCAATGTAGTTGACAGTTCGGAATTTCCACAGACATATCACTATTCAGTTATTCAGTACCGTATTCAGTTATTGAACTATTCAGCTATTTAAAAAATAGATTGAGTTTTCCATTTTGTAAGTTATACAACCAAAATAGATGTTTCTGTTTCTATTTCTATTGAAATCGGCAATATGGACCCAATTGTAATTAATTTCATAATTATTATTCTTACACCAAGAAAGTTAGACTGGTATCCTAATGGCAGTTATTATAACCATGTACACTTGGTTCACTTGTAGTAAGTACAATGCTCGCTGAGTTTACGCGCAGTTGGATTAAAATAATTATGTAATCCTCCAGCTACAGAATTGTCTAATACGAAATCATTCCATATATAATATCTGACGTCATATTTATGGAAGAATAATGCAATTGATCGATACACCTTGATGGGTTCTAGCCATTCGTTTTCCTGCTTACTTTTGGTTATTTATACATCTAAACTGTACATCGCGTGCAGTACAAATATAATGCTGCGTTATGCGTGCAACGCAATCTCAAATATATTGGATGTAGGCCTACCTGTATACAGTCATCTGAGAATGTGATGACAACTGGTTCTCTGTATATTATTAATAACACCTGAATACCAAATCTTCGGGCTGATAAAATAATAGGATTAATATAGCGCTTCCAAGGACATCGCTTGGTAAAGTAAATATATATATACACGCCAATCCGCACTACTCGCTTAATCGACCGAACGTATACTGTATATGCATGGAAGTAATCAACGAGACTGTGTTGCGCGTTCAGCCGTCTTTTTCTAATTAGCTTGTCACATCCGTTTACATGGCAGTTGTCAGGTTCATTGTGGTCTACTCTAGTGTCAAGTGATACGGCTATGAAGAAAATGTACATCGTTACGACTGCACATTAATTTAAATGAATAGCATAAAATCGGCTACGGGAAAAGAGGTTGGAGTTGATCGAGATGATTGAACTAATGAAGGACATTGTGAAGCATATTAACCATGTAGAGAATGCTAGAACATATCAAACAAATTACATATTAGTTGTGGGATGCCGAGCTGATACAATAGAATTTAAGAGCTATCAACATTGCAATTTAGTGAATATAATTCGAACTGGAGGATACGAAAAAACACTAGAAAACATCAGATGAAAATCGTGTCATTCTGAAAGAAAGTTAGATTCGGATGGATATGATGCACCATCGGTGCACACAGGGTAGGTGGTTGGTTGTAAACATCAGACAAGCAGCATAATTTTTTGTTTCGTTTTTGGCGCATGTCTTCATCATTCTCGTTATCACACTTAGATTAGGTGTGCTGATCCGTTGGTTATGTAATATCTCTCAGAAGTGGTCGTGGAACAGAATAGAGATGTGATGTGTGGTTTTATGTTTAACTTGCTGAATAAACTAATGTCTCTTATACAAGAGAGACGGTCAATGTGACATTTGAGCATTGTGGTGTTGCCGACGAAGAACCGGCATGTGTAGAGGACAACAGTGTCAGTCTCGTCTGTTCCGCTCAAACTCACAATGTCCATCACACCATCACGGAAGATGTACTTGACTGTGTATAATTCTATTCTAGTAGCTATTTTAGTATTAGTGGAAGATACTGATAAGAACTAGCCAGTGGGGGTACAAGCCAGTACTATCTGCTGCCGGCCCAAGCCCGGATAAATGGGGAGGGTTTGCGGCAGGAAGGGCATCCGGCTGTAAAAACCGAACCTACTATCATGATGCGGATCACAAGATGACAGACCATACTAGGGCGTCCGGTACTACGGCACCGTAGCCAAGAGCGGATACGGCTGAAGAAGCAAGCTCAACGACGAAGGAAAAGCCGAGAAGAAGATACAGAAAAGACCCTAGTGGTGGCCACCTTGAATGTTGGCTCGATGACAGGGCGGAGTATGGAAATTGTGGATATGATGACAAGGAGGAACATAATGTGCTCTGTGTTCAGGAAACGACGTGGAAAGGAGAGAAAGCAAGAGAGACCGGGATGGATATAAGCTCTTCTACTATGGAGTCGAGACCAAGAAGAATGGCGTGGGCATTGTACTTGACCCAGACTCAAAAGGAATGTACTAGAAGTGAAGAGAATGTCGGAGAGGATAATCTGGATGAAGGTGGAAGTTGTAAACGTGGTGAGTACATATGCCCCTCAGACGGGATAGGAGATTTGGTGCTACAACTTCCTTGAGGGGAAGAAGAAACCATTATGGATCGGGGGAGTGGTGATCTCAACGGACATGTCGGAGAAATTAATAGCAGTGCTACAGAGTGTATGGAAAATATGGGGTTGGAGAACGGAATGAGGCAGGCGACAGAATTGTAAACTTTGCAATGACAACAGGAATGGCAGTGCTAATACATATTTCTGTAAACCACTGACCCAGAGAATCACCTACATGAGTGGCGACATAACACACAAATTGAACTACATAATGTAATTGTCGAAAATGTTAGCAGCTCGGTCAGACTGCAAGGTCCTTCCGGAGAGTGCTAGCAAAGCAGCATAAACCCAGTGGTGTGCAAGACCAAACTACGAGCCCAGAACACTCCGAAGAACAGGGGATAATGAATATCAGATGGTGGAAGATACAAGAAGAGGCTCCAAGAGGAGAGATTACAAGAAAGCTAAACGAGGAACTGAAAGAGGGAGGAGACTGGATAGACAGTAAGCCAGAACATCAGGCAAACGGCTAAAGAAATCTTTGGGGAGACAACGGGGGGAAAACAAGGAATGATAGGAGACCTGGTGGTGGAAGAAGGACGTACCGGAGGCCGTCGCAACCAAGAGGGAGTGTAAAAGACAGAGAGATCTAAACTGGTCAGAAGAAAATGCCCAAGCTTTCAACCTGTAGCAAACAGGCTGCAACACGATCAGTGGCTAAAGCAAAGTCAGCAGCTCATAAAGACCGTATGACAGCTTGGAGACTGAAGAGGGGCAAAAAAAAAAAGCACTGCGACTGGCCAAAGCAAGAAATAAGAACTCAGCCGACATCTACCAGGCCAAGCTGATAAAAGACAGTGCGGGGACAACATCGACAGATGACGACAGGATAAAAGAGCGATGGGAGGACTACTTTGAAAATCTCATGAACATTGAATGAAGACACGAGGAGTGTGCCAGTAAGAGGGGAAGAGAATGTACCACCAGTGACCTTGGAGGAAGTGGCAAGGCCCCGAAGAAAATGAAGAATGGAAAAGCAGTTGGGCCAGATATACACCGGCAGAGGTGGGAGTGTTTTTGGGTGGATTATGAGTAGAGCTGCTGACTCTTTGGTTCAACGAGATCGGAACATCAGGAAAAATTCCTGACGACTGGAGAAGTAGTACCCTGATACCCATCTACAAAAACAAGAGAGATATCCAGGAATGTGGAAACTATACCGTGGCATAAAACTCACGTCCACATACTTGAAGATCTGGGCGAGAGAATTGATGGCCGGCTGAGAGAAGCAGTGTCAATAAATGACACCATTATGGATTCATGCCAATAAGGATACAACAGATGCCATGTATGCCTTGAGACTGCTCCGAGGAACAGTACAGAGATGGCCAAAGAGAACTACACACTGCGTTTTCATAGACCTGGAGAAAAGGCATGTGACAGGGTACCAAGAGACGAAGTTTGGAATTGCCTAAGATTGAAAGGGGTATCAAAAGGATATATACGGCTGATACAAGATACTATCGGGGATGTTCGAGCTGTGTCAGGTGTACAAGTGGAGTCAGTGAATCCTTCGAGGTGAATGTTGGCGTACACCAAGGTTCGGCTCTCAGCCCATTCCTATTCGCTATCATCATGGATTGTTTGACAGAGGAGATAGGGAGAGTCACCGTGGACCTGATGTTTGCTGGTGATGTTGTTCTGAGCACAGAGACAAGAGAAGTTGCCGAGAGAAGACTTGGACAGTGGACAAGTGCACTGGAGCGAAGGGGCATGAAAGTCAAGCAGGCTGAAGCGGAGCTCTTGAATCCTGGGAGCAAAACAGTGGGTACCATCATCCTGTTACAAACACCAGTCCCAAGAGTTACAGAGTCCAAGTACCTTGGCTCAACAGTGGAAGAAAATGGAGGTTCTAACAGAGAGGTGGCAAGGAGGATCCAAGCAGGATGGTCTAGTGGAAAGTTACTGGTTGCTGTGCGATAAGAAGGTACCCTCATCAGTGAAGGGACGCTTGTACAAGCTGATAAGGCCAGCCATGCTATATGGGATGGAAGCAGTGGCAGTGACAAAAACGACAGGAAAGGCTACTGGAAGTAGCTGAAATGAGAATGCTGAGATTCACGATGGGCCTGACACGGAAGGACAATGTTACAAACAAGGAAATAAGAGAAGCAATGGGAATAGTAGAGCTGAGTGCCAAATTGAGAGAGACACGTATGAGATGGTTTGGCCACATCAGAAGAAAGAAGGGGACTATGCCGGGAAAAGAGTACAGAGGATGAAGGTGGGAAAGAGAAAACGAGGCAGGCCCAGGAGGCGCATACATGATCGTTACAATGATGAACATGAATGCACGAACTGGAGGAAGGTGACACACTTACAAGAAAGAATGGAGGAGACGGATCCGCACCGGCGACCTGTGCTATCTGTGGGAAAAACCCGTAGACTTGGAAGAAGAAAAAGAAGACGAAGGAAGATACTGATAAAGTACCATCAGGATGGGAGCGTCTCTATGCAGGCAGTGTAGCCTATATTTGTTGCCAGGAATTTCGCTTACAGTTACGAGATAGCGTAATATGAGCTCTCATATAGGGTAGTAGAGGACAATACAATTGAGGCATCCCGGATGATTACGAAGAGGTGATGAACGCTCTATTTTAGTAGACGATTCATGACACAGTATTTGTGTGGGTAACGCCGTAGAACTATAAAACATGTAAATGAAGAGTTCGCCTGGGTATTGTCAATAACAGGCGTTGAGGGCGGAGATGCCAAACACTAGACCAATATCTTCGGCGAGAAAAAAAACAGTAGACCATACAGGAAAAAAAAAATAAATTACTATTTTAAAATTGTCTCTTCAGAGGGCAGTATAACAAATTAGTCACATTCGTATGAGTCGGGGTTGCAGCCCCTCAAATAACATTTCTGCGAGAATTTCTGGCAATATGCGGAAAGGTGACAAAAATAGGGCAAAAAAGGGGAACAGTCGCCGAAAATTTGAACGATGAATGTCCGAATGTTAACTCGATTGTCGCCAAAACGCGATTTGTTTTGTGCGTGACATCGCATGCACTGCGTATTTTTCTAACATAGAACCGCAGACCCAACCTAATATGCTGGTAAATAAAAATTAGGTAATCAGCAGACAGTATTCGACGAATCAAATCGCAGTGGAGCATGGCCAGAAACTACAATATTCTGGCAGGGAAACTATTTTTTGGTATAGAAATGGCGGCAACTATATTTCAAAAAAATGCCAGAATTCGTTATGCCGTGTCTAACAATTTTGATCGAATGACCAAAAAAAATGCGCCCAAAATTTGGGGCTGTATCCGTATTTTTTCTATCCATTAGAGACACATTGGACGTATGAACCTGAAGCAGAAATTCTGCCGCTCCCAAACAAAAAAATCCCGCAAATGTATCCTACGCTTTCATTTTTCGATTCAAAAATTGGGGCAATACGCCCCAGCATACAGCGTTGAATCAATGGACTTCTCGATAGGCCAATGAACTATATTGTACCTGCATGCCACTATTAGCCGTTCTCAATGGAATGTTTGAAGGTTTACGGTATTGGGGGTATTCTAAGTGATCAAGCATACTCTAATTATTCATCTGTTGATGTCCTGATGCATGCTCGCGAGGTAATTCCACAGAAAGCAATTGAGTGTTTGCCTGATTCGCAATAAGTCTCCGATCAATTTAGGCCGCTTAACGTCGCCTGCGGACGTGACTACCTCACATAGCCCTAGAGAATGACAACTGATTTGTATTTTTCATTAGACCAGCCCCCCCCCCCCCCCCCCCACCCCACCCCTCCCTCTCATGACAGGTACGGGCAAATTGTCGTTTTCCTCCATCGCTGTGTATGTGATGGGGGGACAAACATTAATAAGGGACCCCCTTGTGTTCTTCCTTTGTGATTTGCTGTAGATACTGCGTTTGCAGCTCTTCGTTTCCGTCGAATCTATCTGCGTGGGATGAGTGATAAAGTGAAGGATCACAGTGAGAACAGGTGATCGGGTAATTCAGGGCTGAATTTTGACCCAGGGCGCTCCGCACTGCGAGGACTAAGTGGACGGCTTGTATCCGAAGGGTAACTAATATCAATATTATTCCAATTATTCATCATCACATGGTCCTGTATTTTGTGCAACAATTCAATTTCAGAGCTTTTGGTTATTCTACTGTTTGGTAACTATATAGATCCCGATTTTTTATTCCATTTTCATAAAAAACAACACCATGATAAACCTACACTTATACTCTGATCATTAACGTTTTGTCGCGTACGCTGCAATGCTGAGGGGGAAAAAACAAAACAAAACATCAACAACACAAGTGAGGGGGTTTCAAGGCGAGAAAACTGGCTATCATAATAAAATGAGTAATAATTTTAAAAATTGCTGTTTCAATGAACTGTGGCTATATCATATTTTCCATTTTTGCTTGCATGATTTTTCTGCGCCATTGGGTTAGATGTGATTCACCGTCATTTCAAATAATTCAGATACTCCTGATTGTATGTAACAATAAACATTTTTTATGTCTTGGCATTCAGACCACAACACCTTCCTCTACTTCAATTTAGTTTCATTTCATATATGAATCCTTTACATTTACCGGGGTCAGCCATAACTTATTGTAGTCCGATAACATTCAACAACACGAGACTTGTTTCATAAGATTTTGCCAAAAGAAGTAATACAAAATGAATAAATGTGAAATGAACTCCAACAATAGGTATTAATTTGCGAAGCGTGTATGACTCTTCACATCAATAAGATGTTTCACAGCCGTAATAGAAGTAAGCTACTCTACGACATCTGTGTCCCATGTCAAGAGATCTAAGTTGCAGTTCTTATCTCCTAATGATGTCACATTGAATACAGTACAGTAGGGAGGGCACTTTCAGACTCGCTTAATCAAGCAATCTCTGAAGTGCTTCTCGCCAAGAGAGGGCCTTTGCGATATTCGGCTAGATATGTTCGTACAAGAACGCATATCTTGTAAAGAAGTATTTGGTTTCGTGCTTTTTCCATGGAAGTATGCACAGCTCCACAGTCAAGTTTTGATGTAGGTATTAGCACTTTCATCTGCCAATGTAGATTTCTTGACGTAAACTGACCTTCCTACGACAAAAAACATGGATTGGACATTTCATTTAAGATATGCGCAGTAATGCCAGCCGCTTATCAAAGCAAGGTTTGGGTACGTAGTCGCGGTCCGTAAGAAAGGAGAATGAATGTCATATTCCGTATGAACGACCCTGATGCCTCAGGGTTAACGACGCTCAAGCTGTCCAAAGACAGAACATCTCTGAAAGCTATTGCAGTCATTAATCACTAACTTGTGAAAAATATATGTTGCCGAATCTGCAGTGCTTATCAGGCACCCCTATGAGTATAGTGGCGTTGGGCAGAGGGCGGTGAGCGGTATCACAGCAAGAGGTCATGGGTCTCATTCCTTTCCGCACAGACAAACCAGACGTTTTTCGAGGTGCACCTGGATGGTCGAGTTCGTGGTCTTAGTTCCTGGAATTAGTAGCATATCCCGGCATGTTTAATAATTAATCCCAAACGCTCTTCTTTCACTTTTCGACGGTATCTAATGACCCCTAATTTAAATTCACAATACAAAAGGTCCTATAGAGGGACGATGAAACATTCGAATTAAGTTCAAACTTTTACGGCGACTCATACACAAGGCGTAAATCACGAAATCTCGCATATTTAACAGACTAGATAGGGTTCTTCATTTCAGTTCGGCCACCTCCAGTCTCCGCCTATACCATTCCTGATATTTTTTTTCAATATAAGAGATCAGTTCTGTTTCTAACAAAATTAATGAGGAGTCGGCAATATGGTCAAAAATTGAATTAATTTTATTGTTATATTGACACCCACGAGAGTTGGATTGGGACTGGTATCCTCAGGGCCTATCCTCACAGACTGTTTAATTCCCCCTCTCCAAGCGGGTGACAGCAAGTAGAATCGAGATTTCTAGAATACTGTAAAACGTGAACGGTACTGTACTTTCGTTTGTATTTTCGTTCGAGTCAGGAACTAGCAATTTAGAAATTTACAAAATAACTGTTTTCAGGCAACTGGTAATATTATATTTTCCATTTTGGCTCTGCCATGTTTTTGCTTTGCATGTGTATAGATGTGATTTGCCGTCATTTAAATAAAATCCTACCCTCCTGTCGTTCATTACCATTTTTTATGTCTTTGGCATCTCAGATACGACAACTTTCTTTCTTCTTCAATTCGTTCCATCTATATATAATCTTTACATCCACCGGGTCCGCAATACTGAAGACCTTATTGTAGTTACGAGAACTGCCTCATTAGTATTAAAATGATAATTAACTTTCAGCAGTCGCCTAGTCGATTTACGAGCAATGTGGTAAAAATGCCGGCTGCTAGAGGCGTCTCTTAGAAAATCACTGTCATATGCTGTTATATGGCGTCTATATTGTCAAACTCACGCGTAAGTGAAATATAGGTAGAAGCGGGACATTCAGACATGGATTAGTGGATGTGTGTGTTATTTGATCGTCGAGCTAGAGAGGCCTATACAAAGATAATCGTTTGTGCATTAGTTTTCTCCGCGTTGTGCAAATGTACAGTTGGATTAAAGTGGTAATTGACGCATAGGAAATTTAGTGTATATGTTGTATGCACAATTGTCACATGAAGTCCCTAACCACTATATCCCTTCAATGCGCTTTGCAATGCAATTCACTTGAACTGTAAAACGCTGTATTTTAGGGATCCATTTTTTGCCAAGGAGGAACAACGGAAATGTGAATACATTTCATTTTGACTGTAGTCGATTCTAGATTCCCCCCCCCCCGAATAAAAATATATCAATGTCTATAGAGTTAATAACTAAACAAAGCTTCCAAAGCACTCAGTTTGTATCATGGGTGTGCACGTGGGTGTGCAAATGGGACACACCACCAAATTTGAAATCGAACGAGAATTGCGTGTTCCGAAGAGCGTTTGAGGGTAATTAATGTATGAAATACTTCAACATCAGTAGAAAGAATTAGGTTGACTGAGATAATTGCGCTGTGTAGATAATTAATAAACAGTATTGAAAATCCCGAGAATCACTCCTCTTGGTCTTTCGAAGGAGCTCGCACGTCTTCACCACTAGCCTAACTAGAATCCAGAGAGTGGCGCAAGGTTGGCCAGGTCGGAAAAACATGGTAGATGAGGCGTCGTTGTTCACCCACATCATTGAATAGCCATCGGAATTTCCGCCATTTTCAACTGTCATCGCAACTAAAAAGTAAATTCCCTCTGTGCGGGAGTGCACGGATGCAAACGTTCAAGGTAAGCCTCCTCCTTTCTTAATGTATGATGATGGGAGCGCAAGGATTAATATTAATTCTAATCAGTGATTCAGCGATAGAGTTTGTTTCGAAACTGTGACTTTGGAAATGGACATCCGCCGGACATAAATCTACAAACTAAAGTATTTTAAAATCATCGCATCCTATGGACCCTACATATTGCCATATGGGCTCAAACGCCATTGTTACCAGGAGGTGTACGATATGGACCAAATATAGCAAGAATGGATTTTGCAGTAATAATCTCCCTCGATTTGCCTGACTGATATTAGTGATCAAGATATCGATAGAAACATAAATCCGAGGGTGCCGAGTGAAAAATGAGTTCCAGAATAGGTTTGTTAGCGGAGGAGGAAGCTTCAAAACTCCATCGTTTTTTTACCTTTTTGCATTTGCCTCTTCTGTTATGATGGTCAAGCAGCGCGACCAGCTTTGGTATATGAGAACTGGTCAGGGCCCAGATAGAAATACGTATACAGTAATATCTTTTCACGAGGGGCGGAGTGGCTGGGAAATACCCCTCACTATACAGCGCTCAACATGGAAAACAAAGCCCATATTCAATTAATGAAAATGCGAACACAAAAATTGAACAACGTTTGGACTTTAGGACTTTTTGCTCTATCTGCTAGAAGAGGCCCATCATATCAATATGTCATGAAAACACTGAAAATAGTATTGAACTATTGAACCCCCCCCCCCCCCCCCCCCCCCCCCCCCCCCCCCCCCAAAGTAGTATATGTCTGATTCCTAAATGAATGTAGTCAACGATCCATATAGCAGGGGCGCCAGAGTTTTACGATAGGGGCAGATTGGCATGGATGTCTGACAGGGAGGGGGGTCTAAGGGGAGGGGGTGTTCCCCCTACCCTTTGCCATTTTTTGTGCCCGAATCCTAAACATGCCGATTTTCATTGCAGTTCGTGGGTGAAGCAGGCCATCGATACACACTGCGCGCGACGCAGCGCCAAAAATTTGACACTCCATGGGGCAATTGATCAAATTTTCAGACATTTAGTACAAATCCAGACATCTTTCCACTTTGCCTTGCCACTCGCATGATTTTCCGCCCTAAAACCGAGGTTTCATTAAGTTCTGGGAATTTTGTTCTTGATTGTTTTCAGCAAAATGGATCCGAATCAGTATCTCTGGATATAGGACCAAATAGAAAACAAAAAAATGTCAAAAGAACTGAAAATCATGCAATAGAATGGTCAAACGTAACGTACGCCTTCATTCCCCCTTTTGCCGAAATACCGACAGACCGGTCACTCGTCCAATTACAAACGACGGCGACGGGCCGTCAATCATCTAATTTTTGCCGACGTGTCAGTCTCTGCGACGCTGAAGGGGTCAATTCAGCTGAAGGCCAAAGTCGAAATATCCGATAATAAAGTCGGCTTCGTGGTTTTTCTTTCTCTTCCACTTTCCATTCCCTATCTTCCCCTCCACTCCCTCTTTCTTTTCCTTTCCCTTCCCCTCTTGCTTTCTTTCCCATCTCCTCTTTTCCTTCTCTTCCTCCTCTCCTATTTCCTCGGTCTTTTCTTCCTTTCTCATTTTGCCGCAGACGAAAAATGGCCGACGGCATGAACTTATTGCTCGATCGGGCCTGGTAAAACATACGCACATTTGCGAACGCATATTACAGCAACAATTTGAGTCGATGAGTCTCGATGAGAACGAATAGAAAAAAAGTTGGATAACGTATTTGAACACTCACCCCACCCCCGCGACGACTTGTGCATTAAACTCATCTGTCGATTTATTCGGGCCCCAAACCATAGGGGGGAAGCCCGCCCTCCCTGCCCCCCTGCGGCTGAATTGTGAGTGCCGGCGGCCGCGGCGAAACGCAACGGTAATTTTGTCGAATTGAGACGATAACCCTCACTATCCACATACGAAATGGTTCTTGCTCTTACAGGGTACATTATTGTACATACAACACCCTTCATAAGATCTTCTCGAGGATCACGAGACTAATTCCAAATTACGTGACGTCACCAAACGTCGCCGTCGATGCTCGCTTAGTTGCTTACAGAGACAACGGCCTCGTCACCTCGGAAGAGAGAAAAAGTTTTTTTTTTCATATTTAGGTCCAATTATCCAGAGAAAGCTCTTATCATAATTCTTGGATGGAACTGTTTTCTGTTAAATTTTCAGGTACCAACAGAAATCTGTCCTCGAAACGACCCAAAAAATTATAATAACCATTATATCCCCACTTCGGGGACATGATGTTTTTGGCTTCGCGTCTCCGCCGCGCCGACTCCGCCGCCGCGTTTTTTTTTGTTAGCGCATAACTCTCCACCACTTGTCCTTTTGGGCCGAAACTCGCACACATGAACCGCCTGAGTGAAATCTCTAATGATTTCAAAAGTGGCGTTTCGCCACATGAACGGGTCCCCTAATATGCTATTTTCACGATGGAAGATTTCCCCCATTAGCGCATACTCTCGCCAAACAATTGTCCGATGGGGCCGAAACTTGGCACACATGTCAGCCTAGTGAAAATCTCAGATGGGTTCGAAAGTGATGTCGCCGACACTGCAGGTCAAGCTAATTTATAATTTGTGCAATTTTCAGAAGTTGGTCAGATTTCCACGATACTTGGTCCTTGGGACATGTTTGGGTCCGAGAAAATTTGAAGCCAATTTCAAGGTCAAATTAACGCGAGGTACAAACGTTTGTCGTATTTCATGAAACTTAGTAGGTGTGGACATGTTTGGTCCCTCAAAAAAGTGGAGACATTTTTTGTTCGGGTCATCAAAGGTCAGTCACGCTAATTTACATAATTTGCGCATTTTTTTGAAAGTTTGTTTGATTTCCACGAAAACTTGGTAGGTGGGGACTATAATTGGTCCTGAAAGAAGTGAGGGCGTTTCAGGTCAATAGAGGTCAATTAAATTACGCGAATATCGAAAGTTTGTCGGATTTCAACGAACTTGGTAAGGTGGTTTTTCGTCCGAAAAAGTGGATAACATTTCGGGTCACAGAGTCAAGTCCCTGCTCATTTTGCCCAATTTGCACATTTTTTTCTCGAAAGTTGGTTCGATTTCCCACAATCCACATGAAAAACTATATACTCTTCCCCGCCACTGATCGCTGAGGTGGGGATATACACGTTGCGGTTTACCCCCGCATATTCTATTTCTCATGTTATTGACAATTCAATTCCGTTTAGAAATATGCCAGAGTTTTTTGTCTAGGTCTAAGGAGCTCTTTATCGTGGATAATCGTTTCACGTCTTGAACCAAATCGGCAAGAGCTTCCTTCCACTTATTCACTTGTCACTGACAATGAGGTTTAACAACTATGCTACCTTAATACTTAGTATGAAGTAAAACATTCCCACTGTGGCCCACCCTTGTCCTAGAGACATATATTCCAGTACGTTCGGTAAAAGATTGACACTCGTTGATTGAAGCAGTTCTACCTAAAGTACACTATTTTACCGCGCTGATTTCACTCCTGGCCATTCATTGATAGAATCATTTCAATGCATAACGGCACTTAGCCTGTAAACGTGAATAACGCCGAACCATTAAGGCTTCCCCTGCTTTTGTTTGAGCCAATTCTGTCATAACTGGTTTGAATATGATACTGAAATGAGATGAACCCTCAAACGTGCATTGATTAGACCAAGACACCTATGCTGCACCCGACGCGAACCTTCATAGTCGAGTATCCAGGGTCGTAGCCGAAATCAATGAAACGAGGGATGGAATATTCGAAGGTGGCGGGGAAGAGAGTCGTTGGAGCAGACATATTAATTATACTATGTACTTGTTCTTATTGAAACGGAATATTCTAACGAGAATATTACCGCTTAACAAAAATGTTATAGGAGTTTTTTGTGTACCCTCCCCGGTATTTAAATGAGTTTACAAGTACACACCATTCCGTGTATCTATTCTGTCTATTCCATAAATTGAACACACGACTTGTTCCATAATGTCTCTGCACAGAAATACTCACAATGAAAACTATGAAATCAACTCCATTACTCATACATTAGTAAGTTTACTGATTGAACGTTGTATGACCCTTTACACACGCAGGATGTTTTCGAAACAGTAATCACCATGGATTGCCATACTCTAAAACCATCCTATGCCTCATGTCAAATTCTCAGGGCGGTAACCTGTTTGCAATGATTCCACATTAAATACAACTATAGCAGGGAGGCCATATATTTACAACTTTTCAAGTCGAGCTCATATATATTCCAATCTCTGAAGTGTTACTCGCCGAGAGAGGGCCTTTGTTGCGGTTTCTGCAACCCTATGCTAGGTTGTATAGAGAATCCAGGTATTTGGGTTTATTGCTTTTTTTCATGACGAATGCACACCTTCACAGTGCAAGCTCTCATGTGGAGGTTATTATCACTTCCTCTGCAATGTAGTTTCATTTGACATGAACTAACCTTTCTACACAAATGCATGCATGACAACTTCAACTAATATATGCGCATAATGCCGCCACTCATCTAAGCCAAGTTTGGTTATGTTAGTAACGGTCAGTGAGAAAAGGAAATAAAGGACATCGTATAAAAACCGACCCTTTGCTTCAACGGCTCAGTTTGTTCTCAAAGACATGAATCTTCTGCACAACGCTATTTTAGTCATTGATCATTGTTTTCTTTCTGAAAATATATTTCCGAAATTGTTTATCTTCGAAGTTTAGGTTGCGGAGGTACCCCCGTTGGTTGTGGCGTCAGGGATTCAAAAACGTAATGCAAGGATATGTTCATCGAACTTTGACGATTTAAAAAACAAGAACGCAACACTGCGTAGTGATTTAGATATCCCCTCTTGGACCATAACCTATGACCATGTGCTCTGTAAGGTCTACCCATATGCCATTTATGGAAATGGCTACCGGTTTATCAGCCTCTTGACCTCCTGTTGATTTAGATGACCAGAGATCAGACCCCATTTGGACCCTACGGTCTGTCCTCATGAAAACACCATCCTTGTTCAAAGTATTGATCGATTACTTTTTGTAGACCATACATGACCTTGAACAGCCTCAAACAAATGGATCCTGGCGCTCCATATGATCACCTACATACATGTCGGATCCCTTACAAGGGTTCACAATGAATTTGTTGTCTGTATAAAAGCAGACCCTCCCCAACCCTCCCCCCATATCCGACCAGAAGTTGATACTGCGCACAAATCTCAAAATAGTCACAGATGTCATTTGAACATCACACAGGCTTGTACCTCCCTATCTCTACTCAACCAAACCCCCACCATAAACGCAATGTTTAAGTGACAGACAGATAATCAGCCCTGTTTACAATGACTGTCTTTAATTCAAATCCTCCAGGCCACCCCCCCCCCCTCCCGATGGGATAAAACTGTCCTTTTGTCATCTATCCATCAAGGCAGTATATCCGATCTTTGATACATGCTTGCGTTCTTCAGATATCGCGTGAAAACCATCTGTCCAGCGCATACCCAACACCCAACACACACATACACCCTACACCTACACACACAGAACATATTGCATGAATTTTCCTTTCGGCTTCCCAAGGAATACAAAATGAGTCACCGGCATTCTGCCTGCAGTTTTCATCGATGCCAGACAATACGCTTCACGAATATGTCGTGTAAAGTTACTCTCACTGGGGTCGTGTTTGAGACATCGCAAGCATTCCTTGAAACTACGCAGTTCTAATAATTTTGGGGAAAAAGTTGGCAGCTTTCATTTATCTCGGCACTTTCGATAGTAAATCTGCCTCATGCGAGCCCGGGGTCACAGATTCCTCAGACTGGCTTTATGGGAGTCATGCTTATGGTGTGTTGGGGTCGCGTTATCTGACCAAAGACGCTCACAAATGTGTTGGTGTAAGTTACTCTGTCGTTGTGTCGTTTCAAAAGACATCAGCATAGCGATGTCTTTGGAACTACTCTTTCCAATCTTTGGAAAAAAAGTGCGGTGAATCCCTCTGATAGGGAAATATTCTGGTGGTCCGTTTTGCAGCTGACGGCTGTTAACCCACCGCGGTTACCCACCGAGCAGCACGCCGAATGAAAGTTCGGGACAAGGTCCTCGGGATTCCCGAAAAGAATGAAGACCTCGCTGTTTGTGGTCCGTAGTGGTGATTTTTTCTCGTGGTGCCGAGGTGTGGCCCACCCTTCTCACCCGGTCGCCCTGCTCCATTCGAGGCAGGCGTTCGGGTTTGGATCCTGGAACATTCTCTCCCTTCATGAGAGGCCCGTTGTCCTGTCTTTGTCAGGGGAAATTGGTAGGCTGGGTATTGGGGTTCCAGTTCTTCTGAAATTCGCCGGCCGGGTTCGGGCGAGATTACTGTAGGCAGTTACACCTATTACGAGTCTGGCGAATCCGCATATCGGGGGGTCGATGCTGCTGTGCCAACCACCTTGTACCTTCATATCACAGGTAACACTGACAAAAGACGTGTAATGCGACTGCGAGCTTCTGAATCGAAGGTTATTATGGGTGATTTAAATGCTCCATTGGTGTCAGTAGGAATGTCAGTAGGAGTCGAGTCTGGTACCTATGATGAAAGCAGTTTCAGGGCACATGACTTTGCTAGAAGTTGTGATTTTGGAATTGCTTGGCTTGGATCCAACTGCTATACGAATTCGAAAAAATTGAATGATGACAAGCTTGAGCAGTCGTTTGTAGGGCAAGAAAACAGCGGGCTCATCCTGGAGCGTCCGTCAAGGAGAACCACCCGGAGCATTTTCTAGGGAGACAGTCGAAACAATCGAACGGAGTCGCCAGGTCAGGCTGAATGTTGAAACTCGACTTTCTAGGGAGAATCGGCACATGACACTGAAGGCATTGAGACTGTGTGACCGAAATCCATTGCTTTTGTGTGTCCGTGAAGAGACATCTGGCAACGGGTGTAAGGCCGACCCCCCCCCCCCTTCGTCCCCTCCCAGCTTGGAAATTCAGATAGATGGTGTTGCAGCCCTGGTAGGGAATGGCCTGGAGATAGAGGAATCTCACAAAGCAATGGAACAGTTGAAAGGCGGGCATAGCTCCTGGGGTCTGTGTCATACATCCAGGTATGCTCTGGGCTAGTGGCCAGGCTGCTCTTGAGTTGTTGCATGGACTCTACTGCTCTCATTGGAGCACTGGTGTCGTCCCAACTGACTGGTAATGGATATTTTTCGTTCCAATCTGGAAAAGGGGAAAGGGGGAGGGTGGTACTTGGGACCGCGATTCCTTTAGAAGGTTGTACACTCCTTCCAGTGCCTCTCGGTGTCTTTGCTAGGATGATCATCCTGAACAGGATCCGTTTACAGCTGCCTAAATTACGTTGGCTCTTCGTGTCCTGTCTGAGCGGATGCGGGAACTCGGTGGGGGCTTTTACCAACAGGTGGTGTGCCAACTCTTCGCGTCACACCAGGATACCCCTTTTGTATTCTGAGAGTGCTGCGAAGTGTGCTGGTGGAGTCTCAGACCTTTTCCTCGTTGTCACGGGTGTGTTAGGGAGGTGTGCACTGGCAACCAAAACTGTTCAACAGTGTATGGACTGGGTTATGAATAGTAACGACAGCGGGGTCTCAATTGGTGGAGTCAGGGCTTCTGACTTGGACTTCGCGGATGATGCCGCATCACTTGCTGAGTTCGTGGATTCTCTGGTAGGTACCCTTCTAACATTAGTCGAGAGGCAAATCCGTTTGGGCTTCAGATGTCATGGACCGAGACTAAGGCCCGGTCTTTTGGTGGAATCTTGGTCAGTGCTAGGTCCTGTTCAAGTGCGGACGAGAACGTGGAAGTTTCCATTCGTTTACCTGGGCAGTTTTATTAGTGATTCTGCTTCATGCGGGCCCGAGGTTCAGTGGGGGGCGCCTCAGACTGGCATATAGAGTCACGGATAGTGGTGTGTTGCGGTAGCGATATTTGAGCAAACGAACCAAGCTCCGTGATTTGGGCTTCATTGTGCTTCCATTCTCGCTAATATTCAGTGAGGCCCTGGTCGCTCACTGTTTGGTGAGACGGCGATTGAATTTCCTTTCGACTTATCTCTATCCACTGCCAGGTTCTCAGGAATACGGGGATCGTGAAAGTTGTCTGATTTGCGATCTTCAACTGCGCTGGGACGGCCTCGTAGCTCCGTAGTGTTGTGTAGCTCCATACAGTGAAATAACGTTCGATCAAGCCGATAATCCACAATAATTTCCCCACATATATCGTACATTCTTTTTCTTGTCCTAAAAATGATTAAAAATGCACCAAAATATTACATTTTTATAAATTCATCTGATAAAGTTCCGACAAATCAGGCTGAAGAAAGGCTGCGAGTTGAACCCATTATGTAATTATGTGAGTCGTTATCTCGATGAGCCATTTGGAGATTACATTGAAGCCTCTCAGAATAGTCATCTCAATGTTGTGCATGCAGGATGTGGTGTACCAGGTGTACGGGGTCGTGTGTGAAGGCACTGATCAGCACAGACGATCAACCTATGTAAAGCCCATCAGCTGCAACTGTTAATAACACGATCGTGATCAATCAGGATATAGGATGCCTCCCAAAGGCGCGCAATATCCATTCCCATGACCACTCAGCCAGCTCGACGTTCAAAGCAATTAGAGCACTAATCGTCACATATCATCCGATACTTTTTAACCAATTGTAATGTCATGTATAAACAGTGTGCGTTGTACGATCTATCCAATATTGACTCCTGCCGTAATAGCATGAGTTATTAAATGCTCCAATTCTACTACCTACTGCTACTTATTACTTAAAAAATAGAGAAAAATAGGTATTAACCTTTGGTTTCCATATGGTGTCAGAACATCGAATGACAGTTACAGATTAGACATCATTGGCAAAGGAGTTGTTTTCTTCTTCCCATTCAGCCGTGTGAGGATGAGAGAAGAGATGCCAACAAGACGGCGAGTGCAACAAATGGACGACAGAGCGACTTTCCTACGTCCACTACGAAACCTTGAATCAATCCTGACTGTGTGGTACGTACATGTGGTCAAACGTTTATCACCCCACGCGCGTGCGCAGACACAAAGGTGAGGCAGCTCTCAGGAGCATCCATGGTCATCAATACCTTCGTGTCAAGTTTATGGTAATTAGGGGAACCCCCAGAGGCAATTACCTGCCTTGGCTAACCTTGCTCGTAATGCTGTTAGTTTGTAAAATCGATCCCTGTTCATCACTGATAGCTTTGGGTAGTATTCGCATTTCTCGTACGACCCGTACACGCATCTGAGTTTCAGCTACATACGAGAATATCAGTGAAGTGATACCATATAGAATGATCATTCAACGTTTCTCCTGTTACACAACATGCTACCCACCAGCCCACAGGATTATTTCGGATGAGAGCGTTGAACTAGTAAAAGGACAGTATAATAATATTACGTAACGTTCCCCTTTTTTGCTTTCCTAAAATGAAAACAAATATTTTCAAATGTTGAAAACAATATTGTTCACACCTTTTTTAATTTAAAGGTAGGGTTGGCTCGCCCTTTGCTACGACTGCGAGTCACATTACTACTTTACTGCTTAGGTTGGCATCGTAACATCACAAGATGCATTTCGTTTTACAATTGGTTTCTCACGTCATAAAAAACACCGATAGGAAAGATATTCTATTCAAATATTGAATACCAACGCAAGGTTCATCAAAATCAGGCGTGGAGTGGCCGAGATTCGGGCATTCGAAGTGACTCACTCCATATTTCACACTTTGAGGGAACCTTCCTCTAACAACGATGAGTGAAATCATTCAGCCATTTACCCTAACGTTTCAGATTGTTGGTCACGCCCCTCATGAATAATATTGAGTAATAAATGGTCAGACTGCTGCTGGTGATCTGATTGAATGTTGATCAGAATCAATAGTACGATCCGTTGATGTAGCTCAATAAAGACAGACTCTTGAGCCGAGCCCACAAAATAATGTGCATGAGATCTGCACGAAATAAATTAATCCATAAATTTCCTAAGACCTTTTGCAAGGAACCCAAAGAGGTCAATGGAATACCCGAAATACTCAGGCAATTCGTCTCATATTCTGCGATGACCCAATTTCTGCAAGCATTAAGTGCCATCATTTACTATTGTTTATTCGGATGCATGTACTCGAGTAACATTTGGTAAAACGGAAAAAGGAAAGGTTGATGAATGAGGATAGGTATTTAGAAAAGATCGATGTGGCAATTCGATTCAACGCGACTGAAAGTATCCAAAGCCAAACCAATCACCTATAATACGAAGGCAACTGTATCATTCTAATTACATCACGTTGATTGAACCGTTGAGATTTTTAAACACAGAACAGCTTCATAACGTAGATAAACCCAAGGACATGACTTTAGAGTTCAAGCACACGGCACACGCGTGTTTTATATATAAGCATAAATATATAGCGGGAAAACTTTGTTTCTGAAAGAACTGAAACTAAAATAGCTTGGGCTGAGGAGAGACTTATCCCTCCACCGCGCCCCAGTCCCTCTCTTCTTGGAGAAATTGTAGCAATTAGCATATCTTAACAAGTTATATACGATTGAACCAAAACCGCTCATAATGGCCTGTCAGGGATGGGTTCAGGTTTGTGAACTTTGGTAAACCCTAGACGGCCGAAACCATGGACTCCCCCGGATGCAGATTGAGCGCCCTCGGGACAAAGCAGTCAATGATACCTTCTTGGTAGAGAATGTAGGTGGAAACAATCACTCTCTCCTCGTACCCGCCTGTCTTGATGTCGCTCAACAGGTCTGTGCAATTATTGTTGGTGGAGTCAGGGCTTATTGTATTCGATTAGGACCACTACACACTTGCTGTCGTCCTTGTGGGTATCTTATGAAGCCATTCTCTCATCCTTGTGATGTATACCAGTGGCGTCCTGGTGTTGCACAAGGTGTGACTGATATTGCTGTATCAGAGTCCGCTCTGGATTTATTTAGTTGTGCTAAAAAATAACGGATTCTGTCACGGTCACAATGTGTGCAACCGGAGCCGCCTCTGGCACAACAGAATAATTGAGAGTGTTAAAATTGAGTGAGGAGCAGCTAACCAATGCCCTGTTTTAGTCGTGGCAGTTACACAACATATCGAGTCAGAGAGCTGCCGTCCGTGATCCTGAGACAAGAAAAATCCCTCAAAAGAACGGCATCGACAACAAATGAATATGTCTGTTCCCCGAGCAAACCCTCATAGTCAAGAGTCTAGGCTCGCTGCGAGAATCGTTAAAACGGAGGGCGAAAAGAAAGAAAAAACAATCGAAAAGTTGAGGCGACAGAATAACAACGTCAACAACAGGGTGATGTACGGCCGTGTTAGTGAGCTATTTGGATGCCAAGGTGTCACTTTCCAACAAAATGCTTTGGACTATTGTTCATACAAATGCGTTCATTGCGTGAACTCCAACTTAATACAGCAAATTATTATGATGAGCTTACTAGTATTTCCAAATCTTGCTAGTAATACTCGACAAATGGTTTCCAATTTCTTACCTTCCTTTTTCATTATCTTATCAGTACAGCCGAGTACTTCTCCTATGATCGTTGAGTTGATTGTATTATGGAAATAATAGGTGTCCTTCGGCTTCGTATTCAATACCATGACGACTAATTAACCAAAAGCTAAATTAGAGGGGATCCTAATTCATTTAGATAACTTGACTACATCCGTTATGGGAAACACATATACACATTTTCACACATTTAAAGTTACCACTGACAACATTCGTCTCCATTTCTACACCACACCTTTACCCTGTTTTTTGGGCACTCCGGAAATGTGAGAATTACTTCGCCCCCCCCCCCTCCCAATATATGTAACCTGTTGACTCTTGCTTAATAGCGATAGTTTCATAGAGGTTATTAGGGTTCAGATTCCATGTGTTTCCTCCATACTTGTTACCGTGTGTTTCGAGGTGACGTTTGCAAGCGCCAACGTATCAAACACTTAAGACACGTAAACGACTTCTATTACTTAAGCCAGAATTATGGTCAGGAAACCAGATTATCCTATTTGATTATAGCTACCTCTGATGAGTTGCTGCAGCAGGTTGGCTAGGAATCTTGATCGATCCTCGGTATCATCACAACAGGTTCATTGCCATTCGTCCCCTGTGTCGAGTTATGGTAATTAGGGGAGCCTCAGCGGCAATTACCTGCCATCGGCATGGACCTTCCTCATTATTGTCAACTAATCAACTACAATGGATAGGTGAGTAAGGTGAGAACTGAGTGGAATAATTATCTCAGTGCTAGATAATGCGACAACTACTATGAAGTGTTATGGAAGGTATGATTACACCCGTTAACCATAACTTTTCTCTTTAAAATTCTAAAGTTTGTGGACAATGGTATTATTTCCCGTATTCAGTCTTTTGATGCGGTGGGGGTGTGGCGCTACTTTCTCGATTTCGTCTCTCTCACAAGATGAGATCCCTTATGGACTGAATGGATATTGTTATTTATTTCATCGAATCTAATCACACCCAAGCCCTGACTTAGCCTCGGAGGGCTGCCAATCGCCAGATTTCAACCGGATCACAAAAAAAGGCGAACGGACTAATGAACAGCACGACTGAGACATCATGACTGCCTCAGTTGCTATCTGCAGTTAACAATAGCTCTTATTTCTATATGATTTTATACGTGCCTATATGGCGCTTCACTATTGACTGACAGCAATATTAATGCAATCGGTTGGCAAACAACAGAATTGATTGTTTTACGCCTTCTTATATTTGAAGTGACTGTGGGACTGAGCAGTGTGATGCTATAACACACCTATCCCAACGCATTTTTCATAACTCTGCTATATGCTCTAAAACGTTTAGTTTTAAAGATACCCATGGGCCTATGATTTCATGAATATTTAAATCACTGGACAAACTACGCAAAGAAAAGAAAAGCAATCACAATTGTTTATCCCCATGAAACCCATTCGACTGCACCTTGGAAATGCATGTTTTGTGCTGTCCTTTGCAGCGAATGCTTAGTAACACCGAGCAGCTGATACCGTAGCCAAGTACCAGAACTCTTGAATTCCTCTGTCCTCCCTGGCACTCCTCTCCTCACGGCCTTTAGGTTTTTAGGGGCAAGAAACTCTTCGTTATCGTTGTCCTTTGCCTGTCATCCTCCCACTGAATGAAGCAGAATAGGAAACGAGCTCGAAAACGAGCTACCGCAATTGGAACAGGTTGGTTCTAGTTCGAGTGGAGCTGCATGGTTTGGAACTAGACTCTATCATTTTTTACTGCTGACTCCAGGGGTGACTCGGTGTGAGACAAGGCGAGGTCTTTACTCGTTATTTTTTGGAAGTGAAACAAATGTCTAGCACAACCGAACTGCTTCTTCATTTTTGTGAGGAGACATCAATTTTATAGCATTACTAAAGAAAAAAAATGAACACAGTGCTACAATCGCTCCAATGATCAACAGAACGATTCTTTATCTATTTCAGATAATTTGTCTTACCTCTGATAAAGTCGTTCGCGGAAAGACGCTGATGTGATTACACTTTCGTCAGCGATGGTCCACACCAAGTTCTTGAAGGTTATTCATGAGCGGTCAAATCAAAGTAAAGTATTGGTCCATTCGCTGATCACCCAGCTAGACTAAAATTCCATATAAACGGATGTCGTATGCAATGGTGAGACACCATTGAAGCGGATTTTGGATTAAGTGAGTACCAGCATAACGTCCAAAACTGCACAGAGAAGGGCCCCCCTTTTTTTGCAAACAAAAACCAAAAAACAGGAAGGGGAAAGTACCGCGCTAGATGCCGCATTACGGCAAGTATATTCCATTGATAGCTTCCTCATAAAGCAATTTAGTAACCCTCTTCATAGGTGCTCGATATTTATGGTATTTGCTCTATTTCAGTCATAGTTTAATCCTTCTTTAAAAGTCATCATCCTCGCAGCGATTTTACTTCCATATCGTACCCTTCTTTGCATCTAGATATGTTCTTTTCGTTCCAATGAGTTGCATGTTTGGTACTGTATCTTCAAAAAAGCGAGCACAGCCACTGATTCTAGTGCTCATTATTGAAATATATAAAATTATTTATTCAGGCCGCGTACCTAGAGATGTCTTGGGGGGGGGGTGGTTAGGTCGGAACCAGGAGATGTGGTGCTCTCATGAGTGACCCACCCTTCCGATGGCAAATAGGTATACAGTTGATGGGCCCCTAGACCGATGCTGCTGAAATATTCGCCAAATAATATCTGGCAAAAACCTCTACTGAACTGCAAAAATCCAGTTTTTGTGTTAAAAATTATCGATCACTTGGGGTCATAGGGTTTGTGACACCCCCCTCCCACGACCCCCCTCCCCAGTCTGTACGCCATTATTCTTATGCTGCAAACGGATCAGTACGTCATCTAATCAAGCAACCTACAAATCAACCTCATTTTAATACAAGATAATATGCATATTCAATTTCAGTAAGCCGTCACATTTCACATGTTATATTTTTGCCCAGTCATTTCCCCACAATCTTCGGATTCACATCTAGAACGCGGTTGCAACCGTCTGGCCATACACGAGTTTTGTCCCGTTTATTACGCTTGAAATTTTTTACGAAAAAATCAGTTTACTATCCTGTACAGTACGTAGAAAATCTTCCATGCAGAGTTTGAGATTCAAGACTCGGCTTCATTGTTGTTCTTGTTCTACTTAAGAGTTTTTTATTTGAAGTTTGTTAAACTCTCGATGATGTTGGAATCCTTCAATCATCAATTCCTTGAAAACTGTAACTACCTGCTGACCGTCAGGCCCAGAGAATATTCCGATTAGTAACCAGACACTAGCCGGATAGCCTGATACCGATATCCTGATACCGGATAGCCTGATTACTTCAATTTCCTCTTTTTACCTCCGGCGTCTTTCCGAACACAGAAAATTAATCTTGGACCCTGCGGGTTCCTCACACTCTTCGCCTATATCTGTATGTAAAACTAAATTATTATTCTTAGAAAAAACGAATGAAGCGACTCATCAAATCGAGGTCCAATTCTGTAATGAATAGCGATGTAAGATGTTGTGAATATGTTTTACACTGGAAAACCAGTGTAGTGCGACTGACCAGGAAGCATTATAAAACGTATCCTGAAAAGTACTGAACTCCTGATTAAGTATAGGCCTCCGATCAATATAAAGTACCCTGAGCATGAAAAAGTACCCGCCCATCACCCGTGTTCTGTTTCGAGTGAATTCGAGGAGCACGATTAAAGGATTACATATTTAGAAGAAAAAAATCAATACCTAGTTCGATTTATTACGAATGGGAATTTTGTCCCATTAAACTAACGTATAGGCCCATGTTAAAAATTGAGACGAAAAAACGTTTAATTAATTAGCTCTTTCTTTAATTAGACCCACGCTCGCTTTACATGGGCATGGTTGTGCTTCAAAACGAATAACCAGCAGAAGCGCACCGTGATAAATGTTGCCACTCATCGTTTACTTACTATACTTCTAATATATTTCTAATAGAAAATTAGCTTTGGTAAGGCAGTAAGGCAGTATACCAGAAATATCCTAGGGCTGATCGCAAGAACATCACATCTTCACCATTGAATGAAATGTTAGTGTAAGGAACGGAGCTGAGAACAACACAGCACAGCCAGTAAACCAGAGTTTCTTATGCGGAATAAATTATATTATATTATATTATATTATATTTATTATATTATATTATATTAATTATATTATATTATATTATATTATATTAATTATATTATATTTATTATATTAATTATATTATATTATATTATATGTATATATAATCAGGTTGGTCCTGGTTCGAGTGAGCGGAAGTGAAGACGAGGGTCGTTGTTTTTGGAAGTGAAACAAATGTCTAGCACAACCGAACTGATTCTCATTTTTGTAAGGACACATCAGTTTTATAGCATTACCATGTGAAAAAATAAACACTGTGCTTAGTTCATTCGCTCCAATGATCAACAGAACGAATATACTTCTTCGAATATTTTTCGAATATTTTGTCTTACCTCTGATAAAAGTCGTTCCGGGAAGGACACTGATGAAAATGTATTTTCGTCAGCAATCTTTAAATAAGTTACAAAAAGTTAAACAAGAGGGCAAACCCTGAGTTGCAGGATCTCATCGGCAAATGTGGAATATTCATTTGTTTATCCTTGCTCCATTTGACAGTTGCAAATGGACAAAATTTATCAAAATATGTCTGAGAACAGCCATTTTCCCCAAAAAAATTATACATATTCATGGGAATTTCAGTAAATTTCCAGCCTGATTGCTGGGAAACCCTTTGTTTTGATACTTTGTACCTCCTTCTGAAATTGGAATCATTCGTCCTCCCAATCTCTAAATATACCAAAAACTGAACAGATATTGTTTTTTTTTTTTTTGTTCAGAAATCTCAAATTTGGCCCAAATATCACCTTTTCGTATTACTTGACATTTGGTAATTTTGGGCTGATTGCTGGGAAAAGTTGTGTATTGTGCCTTTTACGATGCTACAAAGTTTGAAATCGTTCAGCAATTGGAATGGGCGGATATCTTGAAAAAAGTGAAAAACCTGGAAATGAGGAATTGCCCCAAAATTTGTCCTTTTGCCTCCTGAATTCCCGAATTCTGATAGTTTCCGTCTAATTTGAGAGCAATTATGTTCAGTGACTATTCAAGCGTGTGCGAAATTTCATTTTGTTCAGACACTCCAAAATGGAGATATTTGCGAAAAACCATCAAAAATCTGACGGACACGCAAACGACACACCACACACACACCACACACACACCACACACACCACACACACACACACACACACACACGCAACCAAAAACCGGACACTTTCGACCAAGTGCACCTCATTGCCGGAACCCGGCTCCCTGGGTACCCTCACCAATGGATACCCCTCAGTGAGATAGTACCTAACCACCACCATGGTTACCATAGCAACTGTTGCTATGGCAACCAGCAACAGATAAATATAGGTCGCTGAATGGCCAAAGGGAATACAGTATCTCATATGGGCCCTTCGGACCGATGAGATAATAGAGAGGAAGTATTGTGGTGATAACATCTACAACTGTGCGAGTGTTTTATTCTGGAATTAGCTATGGGGGTGGGTTTTTTTTTTGTTGCGAGAAATTAGTTGCTGTCAATAACACACAGTGCCTAAGTTAGAAGAGACAAATTACCATCGAAAGCAGCGATAACACGAAGATTGTTATTAGCCTGAGCAGAAATAATAAAACAGCACCTTGAACTACACTCAATAACAATAAATTATTCACTAGCAGCAGCAGCAATACTTGGATCTTGTTCCGTTGTGATCTTTATGCCCTACCTATCACAAACTTCTAACTAACCTAAAACCAACCAAAAAAATATCTGATAAACTGTTAATATTAACTAAATTTACCATCCTACCGTGATAATGACGGGATTGGGTGTATGTCCCTTTAGTTGTTAATTCCCTCAATTATGCCTTTGAGCACAGTTCCCTTTCTGACGAACAAGGGAGGGCCATTATTTCTCTGATCCCTAAGTCTTCAAAGAATTTGAATTCTCTAGATAACTGGAGGCCCATTGCAATACTGAATAACGATTATAAGATTGGAGCCAAATGTGTTAGCTAATCGCCTCAAACTGGTTTTGAATAATGCCATCAGTCCGGAGCAATCCGGTTTTCTCAAGGGCCGTTATATTATTTGGTGAAAGCATCAGACTCGTATTAGACACTATTACCTATTATAAACATAATGATGTTAATGGAGTCTTAATTTTCCTGACTTTGAAAAAGCTTTTGATTGTTGTTTAGACTGAATTTTGTGTTTCACTCGCTCACTCATTTTGCCTTTGGTCCAGATTTAATTAAGTGGATAATAACGTATTACTCAAATTCAACTGCCTGCTCACCTAACAATGGTAATTATTTCTAGATTATTTCCCAATTACTCGGGGAGTTCGCCAAGGCGGTCCTCTCAGCCCTTATTGGTCATTTATGTTCTGCAGTTTTTTTTAATTTGGTAAAGTTAAATAAGAATATTATTGGAATTCGCATTCCAAATAGAGAGTTGAAGATTACTCAGTACGCGGACGCTATTGTCCTTTTCTGCGATGGTTCTAAGCACTCTATCAACTCAATTTTGAAAGTTATACACAGTTTCGGTGGGGTCTCAGGTTTAAAGATGGATTGTCGTCTGCTAGCGTCCAGCAAACAAGCGACGGCGAATTTTGCATGACGTCACGGCAAATATCGTAATGTGCAGCACAACTCGGTAAATCGGATATTAAAAGTATGTGATTCCGATATACCGAGTTGTGCTGCCCACATTTACGGATTAATTGTCGTGACGTCATGCAAAATTCGCCGTCGCTTGTTCGCTGGACGCTAGCAGACTACAATCCATCTTTAAGGGTTAACTGTGCCTAAATCTTATATTTTGTTCTTTGGGTTAAATTTTCCGTGAGGGAAATTCCTTTCCATATTTCCAGTTACCAGTTTCCCATCAACACGGGACCCATCCGCTACTTGTGAATTGTCATTGGAAATAATGCTGACGACTTTTTCCGTCTTAAATACTTGCCTAAACTTTCAAGATTGAAAAATATTCTTTGCCTCTGGTCTATGCGTGATTCATTGACATTAGGAAAAATAACCTTAAAGCGACACTCTCGCCAAAATAGGGGGCGCGCTTCATGTTTTCCCAGACCCGTATTCAATTGTTTTAGAGTAGCGCCCTCTCGTCGTGAGCGCTATCCCTATGGCACGTGACTGCCATAGTCACTCAACCATAGACATATATACTACGTCTGTGCACTCAACATACACCGTACCGGTGACTATTATTACTATACTCGCCGTGTTTACTGCATGTTCGCTACGCTGTAGCCACGTAACATACATACTAGTGATGGTATTGACACATAGCCAACGCGGACTGGATCGACGTATATCGCCCGGATACAGTTCGGGCCCAAGGCAAAGTGGCCTCAATCACTGCTGGAACATGAGTGTTGTGTGAAAATGTATTCATCGAGTCAAAATGGCAGAAATAGACATGCGGCACCTTCAGTGTCTCAATTTTATTCCTTAAGTTAATGAGAAATTGCCATTCTCCCTTCCGAAAAAGGTGTAACAATCAGTTTTCGGCCATGGTGGATGTACCCGCCAAACTAGAAATTACTGTAAATAAACAGAACAATTGCCTCCCAAGGGATTTTTTCACAACATTCTCCAAATTGGCAATTTATGAACCACATTTAGGCTGATATAGGCATTTTATATTTTCAAAAGACACAAAAATGACATTTGTGAGGCATAAAATCCAATGTTACATGCCATGGAGCGTCATTCCTGAAGGAGGGTGGGGGGGGGGGCGACTTTCCCCCCCCCCCCCAAATTTGAGGATGCTACCTTTGGACTTCATTTTTACACAGTATTTTTTTGGCGGCGAGGTGTATGTCCCCCTCACTTTGCAGTACACGTCCCCCCCCCCCACTCTGGAAGATGGATTGACGCCTAGGTAGCAACTAGTCAGTTCTCGTGGGCAGATTTGAACTGACAAATATGTCAGTTTTAGCTTGCAATCAGTTGATCAAGTGACTACTCTGGAGAATGTGACTAATTCAACAGTACATCATCAAAAACCCAATTTCCAATGGAATTGCTATTGCTATTGGTTTGTCACATTTGCATTCAGTAAATATGCGAAAATGCTATTTCAGGAAATGAATATGAATGAAAGGACATTTCTTTGCAAAACTGCTCTTATATGTAGGTGACTAGTGTGACAGGCTCCAATCCAGGAAGAATCCAATCAAGTGTCCCATCAGAATTGGCAATCAGTGCATATCTAGCATGTTTTGCTGTCGGCAGGAACTACATACAAGTAGACCTTGTAATACAGACATCCCAATGTTAGACAATAGTCAGCAGTGGGAAAGTTGACTACAATGCAGGAAGATTGGACACAAGTGAAACTTGCCTTTCCTACGGTGCATCCATTGGTCGAAACTGTGTCACCGTCAGGGTGGACACAAGAATTTTATTTTGGGGGAGAAATCCATCGAGATTTTTTTGTTTTTTTGGGGGGGGGGGGATCGTGACAAAAGTGTTGGGGGGGGGGGACTTAGAAATGTCAGCCCACTTAAAACCCAGTTTTTATGAACAAATGTATGCAGGTCTGTTTCTCAGAATTATTAAACAACAGCACGACAGAAGAAATGCATGATGTTTGATTGAAAAAAAAAAAGGTGAATGAGCCTATATAGGTCCTTCAATCCTACCCCCACCTCTTTCTTTGAAATTCACACTCTTGCACCCCCTCCCCCCACCACATCCCACTCTATTGAAATTTCTGTGACGGATCATTGCACACTGACCCAACCAGATTTAAGCCTATGGTCAGCGCGAGATCCTTGAAACAATACTGTAATGTCGAGGAGGGATTCTAGGTTTGTCCCTCGCTCCAAAATGAGTGCCATAGCATATTCACTCATCTCGAGCGATGAGCCAATCTCACAAACCAGTTTAACCCCTGGAATCTGTTATTGACTCCCCCCCCAAAAAAAAAAAGCAAGTTAGCAAGAATCCCAACACATACAAAATTAGTTTGAATAGTTTTAGATTTAGCTGAGCCTGAGCCCTAGGGACCAAAATCGGAAACAATCACCACAACCGGAACCAAAAAAAAAATGGGAGAGCCTTGACTAGCTTGCAGGACTCAACACAATATAGTAACCTACTCATCTGCAATAATGAGTGACAGCGCCAGTTGTACCAGAAGAAATACTAAGGTCCCCCAATAGCACATGGTAGAGAGGATGCATGGAGATTGAAGCGGAAAGAGTCCTTCGGCAGGATTGCCAACTCGGGATTTGAACTCAAAACTCAGAAACAGTAGTTCAGAGCTCTTACGGACTGAGCTAAATCTGATCTCTAAACCAGAAAGCCAAAAGGCCCCCTAGCGATTTCTTGACTTTATACAATTATTAGCAGACACAAGGACAGATGGGAGAGTGTACCAGATCATTTTTGGAACACATAATGTCTGACAAATTTTCATTTGTTTTACCAAACAATAGGTAATAGCGGTTCCTATAATCTTGATAAGATAGCTAAACATAATTTCAAGTTTCAGACGTGACTTCTGGTGACCTCAAAAACAATATGGTCCATGTCCTCATCGTGGGACACACATACAAGTATGAGCAATCGTCATCCAGATGGGTTTTCACCGATCAGACAACCATTCGGACTTATCATGTTCAAATGAAGTTCTCAGACTGACCTCTGACCTGACCCCAAAACCATAGGGTGATGTACTTTTTTCCATGGGGAACACACACTACAAGTATGAGATCCATCCATCAGGGTGGGGTCGAGGTTATCGGGTTCACAAGCCGAAAACTTGGGCCACCCAAATTATTGAATTTTCACAAAAATTTCCCTTTTTTTACCAAAATTCACACCCCCCGACCTACACCAAAAAGGATAGGTTTTATGTATACTCCCCATTAGAAAGCCCCACAACAAATTGAACCGATCCGACCAACCATTCTGGACATATCGCGTTCAGAAGGTTTCTCAGTCTTTGACCACTGTTACCTCAGATGACCTCGACCTGACCCCAAAAAACAATAGGTTCATGTAATCATTCATGGGAAAACATAAATACAAGTATGGCTTCATTGAGCCAGGTGGGGTCGAGTAATTGTGTTCACAAGCCGCCGAGTCACACAACATACACCACACACACACCAATTTGGCAGGACTGCATAGATTCCTCGGACTACGTCGAGGAATAATCAGTCATGGGACACTTGTAAACAAGACACCTGATGGATGAGTTGTCATGTAGGCAGCATGGGGGGGGGGGGGGATTTTGGCCAACTTGTTTGGGGGATGGTTAGACTATCCAACGATCACGGTCATCACCTGGCCGGTGGTATGCGTGCTGCAGTTTTCCCTGATGATAGCAGATGCATCATCCTGCCAAGGCCATCATTTTGATGGACCGACTCCATAGCTGCTGTCATCTGCAGGTGGGCTCGTGAGTCACGGGTAATGCTGCAATAACAGCATTGATTCCAGGACACTAAAATATGAAAATAAAAATTGAATGTGATGTTCTGTTGCCAAACAGAATATATTACACCTTCAAACTACTGCAGCAATGCTCATGCATTAATATAGCATGAAAAATAGTGAATGAAATAGGAGTTGAATGATATGGAGGATGAGTATGAATCATTAGCCACAGTGTCATTTCAAGACAATCTTGTACGATCCCAACCATCAGGAAATTAAACGGTAATAACCAGGTTGAATTCAGAAAACCATGTCATTATAAACGGTTGAATAAACCTCGGGCTGACCTCAGAAAACATGTCATTATAAAACAGTTTATAAACCACGGGACTGATCTCAGAAAAACATGTTATTCCCTCTTTGTGACGAATTACAGAATTCAAAGGACTCGGAAAGTAAGATGGGCCACCTCAACATGTAGATTTCCAGATGCAGCGGTCTCTCAAGTGGAGGATGGAATGGAACTGAGCACTACAGGGGACAGGGGCCATGTTAGTTCAGTGGAAGTTGCAACTTCCTGGTGTTGAGGAGGAACCTATTGGCAGGGGGAAATGAAAGAAGAGCGGATTGTTAAAATGTTATCAGTCGCAAAATACAATCTGTCATAATGTTGTCTTATGACAAGAGTTTCTAGTATGGTATTGTACCTCCAACCATTTCAACAGCACCCCCAATCACCTCCTGCTTTCACCTGAAGCCATTCATGAGAATCCAAAAGAACAGCACGGGTTTGTGAATATGCAAACTATGAATACTCACCAAATATAGAAACCCAGCACCCACCCCTTGCTGGTCTTGCACAAGCTGAGATTCATGACGGGACACAACTCAGCACTGACAAACCCCTCGCCCTTCTTATTGTCCTAGTGTCAGCTAAAGTTTATTGGCTTCAAGTTTTCATCTGTCGACAATAAGTTCTGGCAAAATGAGAACGGCGATGGGGTTGACAGTTCAGAGTTTTGTTGCAAGGAGCTTGGCTTGTGCAAGGGGGGGGTGCAAGGTTCCTAGATTTGGCGTGGTGTGAATTGAGTGTGTGATTAAGTAGACCTTACTGGAGGTGAAACAATGTGTTCATAAACAGAATAGTCCCGTCATGAAGAATCCTGCGAAAATGTTAACCCTACTACTCTTCCTGGGTTTGGAATACCTTTGTATACAAAAATACTTCACGTGATGAAGTGAATCTGCCAAACATTATTCATTCATTGGAGTGAAATTTAAATAAAATACGGTTTTCTAGAAGGATTTATAATGTGGGATCTCTACATGTATACATACATACAGTATAGTACACATAGTGCCAAAAAATAAAATAAATATCACCATTTTCATCTTACCCCAGCCTACAGATAGGTGGCTATGGTAATCATGCAGAACTAATTCTAATGTCCACAATGTATTCAAATGGCTTGAGTACACCACAATGACATTGACAGATCATGGATGAAAAGTGGCACAGTGATTGCCACAAAAAGGGCAATCGGGATGTTAAACCAAATAACATAATGCTCAACAATTTTGGTCCATTCATGCTAGGCCTAAGGTTTGAATCAGCTGATCATGAAAGTTTGGTCATATTATCGCTATTATCGCGAACATACAGGGTGATCACAGAGTTGCAGATCCACGCCATAGGACACTTCTCCCCCACATATTCAATTGAAACATCATGGTATAGTTGGTCAGTATCTAGTAGTTATCATTGCAATGGTCCATATTTCAGGAAATTTGTGCAAGATCATTTTTGGGGTTCAATTTGGGCCATTTGGTAAAAGTATACAAAAGGCCAACCTCCTTCTAGAGTTAAAAATCGATGATCAGGACAGTATGCTTATTATTATCGAATGCTAATGCTTCATACAGGGTTTTCGGGATTTGAGGTCAAAAGTCATCCTAGGGGTCATCAACTCATCATTGCAAATTGCTTCATTAATGTCTATGAGAATACTGCTTCTTATCCTACAGATCGAATTCGATGATCATGAGAATTGACCACTTGAATGTAATACCATTGACCAATGTTACAGCAGTAATGGGTGTCCTGAAATTCCAGGCTGAGGTCAACCGAGGGGTCACTTTCAGCCATTTGGTTGAATGGTCAGCGTTTTTAGCTGTGGGATGCACTCAGGTGAAACTTTGTGGGTGGAGAAGCAATGCACTGGCTAGGCTGAGTTTACTTTTTTTTTAGCATAGTGTGATCAGATTTTCGTGATCCAATTACTTACCCCATTTTCTATCCACTGCAGTCTCCCCATTGAAATCTCTGTGAGGTGGTTTTGTTTCACATTAAGTGGTACTCATTGGAGCTATCCGGGCGCGCCCTGCTTGTAGAGGGCCGGACTGTGTTTACTGTGGGTCTGCAGCAATGAGGGTTGGATTACAGGACATTGGGGCTGAGAGGGGGTACAGGCATTCTGTGGCAAGATCTGTCATCAACCTTGGTGTTGGCTAGACTTCCCATTGTGGACCCAGTGTGTTTCCACTGGCCACTGCTACAGGCCTAGAGTTTGCTGGATACACAAGTTTTGTTGGGTACATGTAGCTAATACACAGGCCTAAGAATGAGTTAGTTGGGTAACTTTGTGCTGGGCACTGTGGGCAATTGGGCAATATTAGGCTAATATGGTAGACATGTTCCAAACAATTCCAAGGTTATGACAGCTGTCAGTGAAGGTCAATTAATGTGAACAAACAATAAATGTGGATTGGTGAAGAACATGCAGTGTATTCGCACACAGGAATTTGCCGTTCGCAGCTATCAAGATGTTTGGACTTGCGAATGTTACTCTCACAATATATGTCGATGATCATGAAAATTGGTCTTATAATCATTGATCAATGGTCCATGATTTTGAGCTCGAAGGTCACTAGTTTAAAATTCCTGCATTTTGTTGACGGTCAGACAGCATTTAGCCAGCTTAATACTCCGATGGTCCAATTGACAATACTGTTTACAATGGTACCTGTCCATGCAGGGTCTCCATGAATTTCAAAATCAAACTGTCAAAGGTATCTTGTGTTCAAATTCCCCAATCATTCCAACAATCAAGCGACCTTGACTCCACAGAATTGTATAAAAGGGGAAGCACTCGCATATCATTGAGTACTGTTGTGTTTATGAATTTGGAGTTCATCTATTTCATTTTTAATGATCTGCAAACTGCAAATTGTACACAATAATTCACACTGCCCTTCTGCAAATACCGTTGAGCTACTGTACCATTCATTTCCTGGTGTAATAAAACACCATTCACGTAACCCTCCATTTTAATTTGAGCACTGTGTCCGGGCTACTGTAATGTAAACCATGAACCTATTTGCACAAACATTTCTGAAAATCGAATACTCACCGATATTGGCTGCAATTGTTTCTCCTTGTGGCATGTGTCTGCGCTGGTAAAGGATCGGTTGTGTTCCCACTTCCTGAACGTCATAGTTGGGGAACATTTAGAAAAATGCATACATGGTACAAAGAATCAATTAGCCCTGAGTAGACCTATCTAGAATAATGTGTTTCATGAATGGATTCATAGTACATCTTTACTGTAGTTTAGCCTCAATATGGGATGCTTGGTATACTGTAAGTTTTTGTGGGGGCTCACCAGGATCACCAGGCAGTTGTAATTTTGAAATACAAATTTGTGAAATGATGCAGGCAAATGAGTAAACCCTAATTGATAGGATCCATTGTTTGATCTTCGAAGTCACAATCACCTCAAGTCCTCAAGTTACCCAAGTGTCTCAAAAGATCCATGGTTTACATTACAATACATAAAAAAGGGGAATACTTTATGCGTGTAACGTACTGTAGACGGAAGCTGGTGCGTTCGCCCATTCCATTCTCCAAACCTCCTATACGCACAGTTGCATTCTGGATTATTTTGCAATGTTTGCATGTTTACTAGAAAAGTCTGAGTGCAAATTGTTCGAACTATCATTTTTGCCAAACTTGCCTTCCGTATTAAATAGCCTAATTGCTAGCCTAGTTGATGTATTAAGAAAACGTTAGACGCGCCGAAAAAACAACCTATGTAGTTAGAAAAAAGCCAAATTGAATCAGAATTGCTGTGATTGTCATGTGAGGTAAGTTTTTGGAAATAAACTGTCAGCATTTGGGATCATTACCCAAGTTTTAGAGAATTTTTAGTCCAATTTTATTTCCCATGAGTAAACTTAATGTAGCAAAGTGTGGTTAGCCCTATGAAATGAATTTCGCATTGCAATGATAGATTGGAACTTGCCTCAGGCATAGGCCTATTTGTAAAACATTTTTCAAAGCATGATTCTACTATTGTGGTAAACTACTAAGTTCTCATTAGGCTATAGGCTAGTACATTTTCTGTACATATTAGCAACAAAATTGATTCCAAGAGAGGCATGGCTGGGCCCACATATGGTTTGGATGGGAATGCAGAGCACAAGAACCAGTAGCTAACTTTCTACTTCAGAGATTTTACAGCTAAACTGATGGCTCCTTTTCTGCACCTTGCCTTGAATTGCATGTTACTGAAAAAGCTTGCTAGGCTTCTCACCATTGAAATGTGTTTTCTAACGTTAGGACTAAGGCAATGGTCGAGCTCCTGTGCTAGGCCTAATAAACATGTTGCAAATCAGTTTAGGCTAGTGCCTGGGCTCACCTTACTCCTTAGCCTTGTGTGATCCGCAAATAGAGGTTCCGAGAAATCAGCATGCGTATCGCCCATTCGCCCTTGTCATGATACTCGGCGAAAGGTCCTCCTTCACACTGCCAGTTCGACGTTGCAGCGATTCTCAAGTTATATTTTTCGTTGCATCGGCTTGTTTCTTGTGGCTGCCGCTTTGTTGCGCTTTTCACGTCTGGTCCTCAGCAACGGCTGCGGCTCCGCCGTAAAACCAGGCGATGTATTCTCTCTCCTTACCGGACCATCCCCTTCGCTACTGCCTGAGTGCCTTCAGCAAAGCTGCATGCTATGACTGATAATTGTGTGAAACTCACAGTAATAGATACAGCTAGAGCCGATGCTAGGCTACCAGACAGTAAGCGACAACAATATAGCTCCAAGGTGACCAGTGTTGTTCAATAGTAGCTGATGGAGCCACAGACATATACGTCTATGCATGGAGCGGAGCCAGTGGTCGTCATCGGGCGAAAAACGTTCGACAACACACCCTGAAAGTTCCGCTATCCCATCGTAACGAATGCATACCAAATTTGGGAGAGCCTATGCAACGAGGGATTCCCTGTCTGGAGGTTTTGGCCGTCCTACAAAACCTCCCGAAAATTGAAAATAAAGCACGCCCCCAAGTCAACAGTGTTGCCGCGAGTGTCGCTTTAATAAAATTCTTTGCTATTTCCCAGTTAGTCTACGTATTCACCGTTCTGCCTAATTCGCCCGATACTTCCATCTCAGACCTAAACACGATTTGTGTTCATTTCGTCTGGAATAATAAGCCTGATAAATCAGACGCTTGACATTAATCAACACTAAAATGAATAGAGGGCTAGATATGATTGATGTGGTTTCATTTGTGGAAGGAAGGCTTGAAAGTAGCTGGGTCAAACGTTATGTTGATAACAGAGTTTCTGATTGGAAGTATTTCTTCGATTTTTATCTCAACTCCTTTGGTAAGCAGTTCCTTTTCAAGTGCAGCTTTGCGAATGTTACAGTTCAAATGTTGCTAATTCTTTTTGCAGGGAAGTATGTGAGAGATTCATTCAACTTATATACTTTAGTAATGAGATTATCTTTAATAACGCCCATATTCTCATTGATGGAAAAAAGAATATATTATAAGAATCTGTTGATAATGATGTTATTTACGTGAAGTGTTTTTTCGACACCAATGGGAGTGTTCTCTCCTGCAATACATTCATTCAACACTATTTGGAATCAAGTTCCCCTTCACACTTTATTATGGTAAATCAAGCAATTCTCGGTTTTGGGAGACGAATTTGACGCACTCTGGCAACAGCCCTTGAGTCTACAGAACTATCACTGTTGTGACCGCAATAATAAAATTTCTAGATTGATTTATCATAAGATTATCGGAAAAAAACAGTCGTCCTCCAACTTGCATCCATTACTGGAACTCATGTGCGTTTAACGTGGACCTTGTTCGGGACAAAATATTTGCTTTACCTCATCTTGCCGTCCGAGAGGCTGCATTCAGGTATTTTCAGATTCGTTTCCTTCATAAATTCTGGGCCGTTAACTCCCGTCTTTTTAGAATGGGCTATGTTGGTTCACCCACTTGCTCCTTTTGCAATGTGAAGGATGAAACTACTATACTTTGCTCTTCGATTAATCACACATTATGGAACTACTGGGAAGAAGTAGTACTCCTTTGCATCAGAAATGAGTACGCTCCTTCAAAAAATGATATATGCTTCGGCTATTTTATTGAGCCCAAGCACCCGATAAACTATTTCTCTTGCATTCTGAATATTACATTTTGGTTGTAGAAATAACAACGTTATTCATGACGCTCATGAATTTCATCATAAATTTCATTTCAGTTTAGATGTGGAATATTTGATCTCTAAAAGAAGCAAGACTTTGTATAAACGTGCCAGGTTCTTCGAGTTGTTCCTGTAGTTGCTTCTTAAAAGTTGGAAGATACAGACATATTTATTTATTTATTTCCATTGTTGCCATTCAAAAAGCCTGGGAATGATTACTGCCTTGTTCGTTTACAATCTTGAAATGAAGAAAAATAAAATTGTAGAGAATTTTTCTCCATTACTGCCTATCACAAACTTCTAACTAACCTTAAACCAATTAAACAATATCTGATAAAGTTGTTAATATTAACTAAACACCATCCTACCGGGATTATGACGGGGGGAATTAGGTGTATGTCCATAAATGATGTGACTGATGGTTCACCGCAGACCGTAATTGGTGCCATCGCTTTTCTTGAACTGATTGGACGAAACTCATTTCTGTCTAGTGGGGCTATTCAGAGGTTTAATTAAGATCTAGGCACTTCACACAATGTGAATGCCAGTTACCATAGGAACTCATGATATCCTCTCCGTTGTGTGGCGGACTGCTTTCACTCTACTCCCAATCCGAATTCGCGGGCTGACAGTGAAATGCAGTCTCATCACCGATTTTCCCTGAGCCATGTTTACACGGACTGACGAATATTCAGAATATTCCGGCATGCTGTCCCTCGGACCATGAGATTATGAAGACAAATGATTGACTCAACCATTAATAATTGAGAGATGTTTAGTTTATTATTCTTCCTGCCTCTCTATCATTGATGTATAAAATGAATACCATGCAATCATCATGTCGATTGAGGCATATACAGGGATTTCTACCTGTAAAACTCATATATGTAAACTAGCTACGAAGTAGTTGATGGTTCGCCATTTACATGGTATATCGTGTGGGGGGTATCTTGAGTTCCGACCTCGAACCCCCCCCCCCTGACCAACTCATCGGTACGCGGCCTCCTGACGTGTAATACCGAAGAACTAAACATTTTTTTCTAAAACGTCTGTTAGTTATCGGTAACTAAACAGAATCTGCCGAAGCTCGTTTACCCGGGATGACGCCTAACGGATACTTTAGGTCGCGGTAAATTGAATCAGGCATTGCGTTTTCTAAACACATACCTCATTATCAGCATCTCAGATTCCAGGCACGATGGCTTGTTGATATATGTGATTGCCTCAGAGACAGAGTACGTTACCAGCCCTAGGGGGTTTCCATAAGCAGAAATGTTTTTATCAGATCTTCTTTTACAACGTTCCATTAAGCCTTCAACAAGTTCTGGCATTGTGTCCCGCTCATTTCCCCGCAAAACATTTACGAGAATATACGGGACTCTATAACAAAATAGTGCAAACTGTTGTCCCCTAGTGTCTCCTAATTTTATTGGTACTCAGTCATATGGAGGGGCAATAGTTGCTGAAGATGGTATAAATCGACGATCTAAATTCACGATTCACGATTCTTCCAGTGTGTGCTTTCGTTGGTTTTATGAATAGGGACTTAATATTCTACGGTGTGAAAGCCTCATCTTGCTGTTATGTATTGGATGTTAAACCTGATACCAAAGTAGTACCAGGCAAGGTACCCAGGCTGACTCTTTCTTTAATTTAATTCTACTCAGACAGCAAGGCAGTTATCATCACAAATTTTAGACATTAGAAAAGGGAATTCAGGTATATTGACCGTCACATGTATAATGTCTTATTCCGTGTCTCAGTGAAAGTTCTAAATGAGCAAGAACACATAGATACATACACCCACATACACACACGCCAACACAGATGTCTGGATACATTGACTCCATGCACTACCCGGTGCTATCGGAGGTTAATAATTTCATTTAGTACGGAGATTCGGGTACTAATCAATAACGGCATATATTAAGTGCCGCGAGACATTGATTTTCAGGAAGAAGTGATTTGTTGGTGAGAAGAGGAGGTGAAAAAACAAAGTCATATAATTAGTGATTGGTGAATTAGGACCGCCCTTGAGTATTCTAGAGTAGAAGGGAACAATTCAATAGAAAATAACAGGTCCGCCAAGCGTCGGAGACTTTTCAATGCAACGATTTCAGAAGTAAATCATACGTTACCTATTATATGCTACATTAGTTCAGTAAGGGAAATGACCAGATCTTCTGCACAAATTATCCGCCCCTTTCCAAAAAGTGTTATGCAAAGCTGACTATAAGAGGCCAGTGGACTATAAATCAATCATTCACCCTAGGTAAATATCCAGACGTTCTTTATACCTGTACATGGTTTTGAACGGGTTATCAAGGAACATACGCTTTCTTACAAATATAGGCTCATGTCGTTATAATATAATATTATAACATAACATAATTATTCAGGCTATGGTCGCATAAAATTTCACCAATATGCACATTCTTAACGTTTTCTGGGGCAAAAGAGGACCAATTTAAATCGTTCAGATTCAATTTATAAGCTCCGAAATGCCGTTTCCGGCAATCTGAGAGAAACCCATTTTCTTCAGAATTGGATGTACGCTCCGCGCCAACCATTGATTGTGCTCCGATTAGATACTCATTACCAACGTATCCCGACCCCATATTTCAAAAAGGATGTGCGTTACCGCGGGAGAATCCTACGGAAAACTCAATTCTGTGTAAGTCAGTGATATTTCTACACTCTTAGATAATACCAAACACTTATCGTTACTCTTCTCTTGATTACACTATAGTGCGTAGGTTCTCATTCAACACTTGTTTCTCGATAACGCAGTATCGAAAAGAATAACATAACGAAACGTGTGTCTTGCAGTAAACAGCCGCTATAATATACTAACATGAAGAATAAACGAATTGATCTAATTTCCTCTGAGAGAAACCGGAGATATGTTAGAGGTTCGTGAACGCTCTTAAAAAATAAAGTTGAGTTTGTGAGCAAAAAATGAGTTCCACCTGGATGGTTAAAATTAATAATACCCACGAGAGAGTTGGTGCACTCCTTTTCAGCGATAGCTTTATGATGAGTTGTTAGGTTATTGACGGCGCCCCCTTCTTGGCCATCATCCTAGCTGAAACGGCACAGGCGTTCTTTGTGGCCAAGTCGGAAGCATCTGCGACATTCCAACTTGCCTTCATGTCTACAGGTTCTGGTGTGTGCTTCGAGTCCCCGCAGTTGTAGCATCCCCCTTCGTAACTAGGTTGTGATGTGGGGTCCATTCCAGTCGCAGCGTATATGTTACGTTGTTGGTAGTCTGTATGATGGGGAGACCTGTAGTGATCCCGCCGAGGAGGGTAGTGTCGGCGGGTCTGCCCAGAAGACATCTGATGGACACGGGGGGGGGGGGGGGGGGGGGGGGGGGGGGGGAGTGATGGTAGCGAGACGATCTATCCCTGGAACGTGCCGAGGATAGGTACCGATATCATCGTTCGATATTGTCTATTGGTCGATGCTTGTTGGTTCGATTGTCGGCGAGTACATGAGGGGTATTGCGTATACATTCAGGAGGCGCTTCCTTCCCTTCTATTCTAGGTGGACATGTCACCGTACATCGGTTGCCACACTCGAAGTCGGCGACTTTAAAACGATAGGCTGTTCTCAAGATAACGACAGTCCAATTTCTTAATTAGCTCACTTAGCTGTGCGTCAAGCCCGTTTGCTAATTTCGGCACTGTCACTTGGAGAGTGGTGACCAGGTCTTCAAACTTGGACAATATATCAGGCAGGTCACTCCCATTCGCAAACGTCATTCTTCCTAAATGGATATAGGTTCTTGCAGGTTGATCACTCCACATCCTCGCAATTAATCGACGTATATCGTCGAATAGGACGCACACCGTACACACTTTATGATTGTGTCCTCGTAGGTCCCATCGTTGAGATCTCTCAAGATCGAGTCTCCAATTACCAAATTAGGGCGCTTCTCTTGTTGGGGTTTCTGGACCACACTTGCGTATGACTCTCTTTGGCCATCTAATTTGGGTTGTATTTCTGTGTTGGTGCTCTCTCTTTGATCTAGTTGGAGTTTGAATTCTTCGATCTCTTTGAGGGCTTTGTTCAATCTATCCGTTGTATCTTGGAGCATTACGTGTAGCTTACGGCAAGATTGACAAATCCAAACTTTGTTTTAGGTGGATGTTTTTTTTCCAGTCCAGGACACTCCAGGTGATATTCGAGTTGGCAAAACGCACATATCACATCACTATCAGAACCGTCGGTAGGTAATCTGCACTGAGGCGAGCAACTGGATATGGCTGGATAAACTTGAAAATCAGTGTCCGTGTGTTCTTGAGAGCCTGCCAGCAAGGGAGCGATGGATTAGACATAAACAATAGGCCCAATCCACTCCGGCGCGGGTATGCTGCAGGGATGTAGTCGAGGCCGGCACCCCCGAGGCCGAGCCGGCTTCAGCTTCACCTTGTACATGTCGGTATGGTGGCCTCGGAAAAAAACGAGGCCGAGGCCGGGGACGAGGCCGGCAAAATCGGCCTCGAAGGTTCCGGCCTCGACTACAACACTGGTAGGATGTACAGTGTATAGGCCCACTTTGGATAGGCTACGCAGTCTCCAATATAAGGGATGGTACTGTTTAGGCCTATAAAGAGATTAACCCGTGTCGTATTATATAAGCAACGGTTCTTGAAAGTCATGTAAATAGGATCCCAAATGATCGGAAATCGTCCACTCCGTGGGTAGAAACGTTAATAAACATGAATAGTTGACGTTAAAGATTCGAAATACTCAAAACCTCAGCGAAATCCGAATAAAATTAATTCCGTTCCGAACATTGATTCCTCTTCCATTTGAGCCCCGTAGGCGTTGATTTGGAATGACATAAAGGATGCGTTTGTATTTTTTTTCACGCAATCTACATTGCAAATGAAACTACCAATACCCTATCATATCAACCACATATGAGCCTACAGTGTATGGTGAGGTAGTAAGAAATCACATATTCTCCTATGTCTGGAGAGTCGCGTTCTCGTACAAACCTTAAATATCAGACAATGTTCTTCACAACCGGAGGTTCATTGTAGGTGTTAACAGAAATCTGAAAAAATTCACTCACCATTCCCAAAGAACGACTAATTTTCTTCATTCGTTGGGGTTTCCACAGCGGTGATCTTTCTCATGACCCATGGATGTGATCCCATCACTTGTAGCGCGATGTGTCTCAGTTCAGCTGGATATTGCAAGAACACCTTCATGTTTTCATGTGGTGGAAATCTTCAATGGAGAGCTACGTACATCCAACACGAAAGAATGCTAGCCAAGTAGTTAAATGCGGACATGGATGTATAGGCCATATAGAGAAAAACCATGTTGGATGTCGTTAACAAACCTGCGTCTGCGACGATACCATCATCTGTGTTTGGATTGCCTAATTCGATGACCCTTTTATCCGCCAGATCTACTACAGAGGTACTGATCCCAACAAAACATTGTTGTGGATACGGATCCATCTCGCATTAGGGGTTTTCCAAGGAGCGTAGCCTTTGAGACAGCCATTGATGGTATAACTCCTGGACATTGTCATTTAAAGATCTCCTTTGTATCATGTTGATTTAACACAAACGTAAGGTTCCGTTACGAGTTAGCTATACCTGCCTATGTGTAACACGATGCTTTAGTACAGCGCATTATGGATTGACGTACACATTCAGGCTCTGTTGAACACCCCCAAGCTGAAATTTATTTGATTTTGATTTGAATTATACGGGTACAGGAAGCCAATAAGGTCACCAATAATTCCTGGCCGTATAGATAGTGAATAAGCACCGGTGGAAACTCGCCTTCGCTTCGACTATTGCTCAGATGATATTGAGGCAGGTGTAACCAGTCCCAACCTGCTCAAGGGTCTGCCATATTAACGTCCCCATTCGCGAAGGACGATCAGTTAACCCCATGATCCGAGCACTTAATCGGTACCTGGACGAGCGCGGATGCTCAAGGTTCACATGGATTGCTCAAAGCAGACAGATGAAACATATTGTAAATACCCCGCTTCAAATACCAGTAACCACAGAAAGGCCATTGCATTAAAGCAACACCATTAAGTGCCACCTACAAAACAGCCACCTACAGAAGAAGCGTTCAGTGACTGGATTTCGAACCCGGAATTTTTGCTGTTGCCTCGTGGAGAACGGAGGGATATTAATAGTTCAATTCTCATAATATAATAACTTATATAATGCAAATGACACTGGGTTATATCAAGTGTGCTCCATGAATACTATCCTGGCCAGGTCATCGATACAACATGTTGGTCCCACACACACGTAGCTTGAACACTGCAACGAAGTGAGCTCTGACACAGGTTGCATTTCACAGGTACGCAATTAGCACCTGGGTGGAGAGAAGCAATCGGGGCAAAGCACCTTGCTCAAGACATAGCTATAAGCTCAACGCCTTAACCGATTGAGCTATCGCGCTTCCAAATGAATATTAGGGTGCGTACGTTACGTGTGCCACCGAGGATTAGAATATTCATTACAAAATATTCCCTATAAAGCTTACAAGTGGTCCTCGTCCAAAACGTTTGCGTAGAGGTGCGGGAAGCTAGAGCAGAATAGCGGCTATGCTAGCTTCGCGTGCTGGTAAGGGCAGTTTGGGTCGGAGTATGGCGTTATAATCTTCAACGTTAGCTACTGTGCCTTCGATAGTGATCGGATCAAAATGTGTGGGCCTATTGCGCATGATATTACGAGATTTTAATTCCCGTGGATTTCTGTGAACTTATTATTAGTAGTAGTAATAATAGTATTAGTAGTAATATTATTAATGATCGACGTCGTAGATTCCGCCTGCTCGAGCTAGAGCTTTGTTTGCAGCGACGAATAAGCTCATGAGCTGATTACGTCGCACTTAACGCGCTAACTTTGGCGACTATGACGACAATTTTTCCCCATAGTGGGTTTACTGGAGCGTTACTGACAGAACTGCACTTTCACACATACGGATATGTACCGACTTCAGTGCGGCGACTGGACTTAGATGGCGATCTTATCTTGTAGACCTTGCAGCTTCTGTGACAGATGTTTTGATTTTGAATGTAATTTGTGGGGGAGAAGAGGCTGCGACATCGAGAGAATAACGAATTGATTCAATTAGTGATTTTTCCATTAGAGTGGCCTCGAGTATTCTTTAGAGCACATGGTACCGCCTAAGGAAATTAAAACTCAACATTGAAAACTTTCGCCAATGGATGAGTGGAACAATATATTACCAATCTTATTACCAGCCCCTTGAAGGCAACACTGCTTTGTACCCTAGTGGTAGTGGGACCGTCAGAATAGTCAGACTCGTAACAGAACAAAAAACACAGAAAAATTGTTCACAGTGGTCACCCGTCTATTGGAATGGCGTAGATACCAGTGTTCGATTATATAAACAGCAACACGCCGAGGGCCAGTACATCGCGAACATAGAAGCTCTACACCAACCAGCTCTCCACATGATAATGATATTATGATATTAATATGGCGTCATGGAACGCCTCCATAGACCCCTGTCGAGTACTGAATTACCGTTAGGTGCTACCCAAATCGTTTGAGGTGAGTGGTACTCAAGTGCCTAAGATCTTATCCAATAGTATAATGTCCTTCGATGACCTAATGTTTTGACGATGAAACATGAAGAAACAGTTGGATTTCACTTAGGAAGCTTCTAGTACGGTATGCGAAAAGTTTGGGAATCGGCCTATGGAGAGAAATCCGGGGGAAATCGGGCTTCCGTGCACGTTTTGTTGAATAATAATGAGTTCACAAAATTATCATTATTGACTCGCATTATTATTGCATATTTATTACTTTGAGTTGACGTGATGAATCGGTTTGTATAAAAAGAAGTCGATTCAAAGACATCGGGTAGGATATCTCTATTGCATTAGAAAGTACTCATATTTAGCGCAAAATTAAAATTCAAAGGTAGAACATATATACTGCGATGGAAAGGAAATGTCTCAAAGGCACAAATATATCGGATTCATGTAATATTACACGCAAGAACTATGGATGAACACTTCGCAGTGGTATTATAATGAACAACAGAAAACAGAAAGAATTGAATGATTCCTCGGCTCACTTAACCTGTGTGAGAACAACTGGAATCATGTCTTCTTGTGATAGCAAATACCTGTACACAAATTTTCTCGAATGCTCCCATTTTTTACTGAAATGGCATCTTTGACTGAAACTAGTAGAATCCTGTGCGTAGCCCCGAAAAACAGTACACCAGATTTCATCCTTATCGAGCCGAGCATCATTGACCCTCGAAGCTCTATAACTCTTACTTCAGATTATCTTGAACCTAAACTCAAATACAGTGTGGTGCTGGATACATGATTGTACTCATCATGGAAGCATACAATCCCACTTCAAGCTTACCCATTCGCGCAATGACAAGTAATCGTGTATACAGGTCGGAATTGGTCACATTTCAACCCTTTGCCAAAAATGGCCTTCTCCTCTATAAGATGATCTTCGACCTGAATTGGTATGCCAAGTACGAGCTCACCCCACCTATTATTGGTCAAGACTACGTGGTCCTGTTCCAGCTTCATGTATTGTTTGAACTTCCGCACACATAACACAAAACGCCCTTGGCCTGTACTGGCCACCGAGTCTCGGTACCTTAGCCATCAAGGCGGTATCGTTATTCTGTGAACACCTACACAGTGGAATCACAAAACGAAATTTAATCAAGAATTCGAATCCCACACACGTACACAGGGTGCTCAAACAGTTGTCAGTGACAACTCTGAAAATTTAGAGGATCATTCCAACATATGACTTGATTGGCGCTTACAACATGAAATAAGGTGAACAAAGTGACAAGATATCGGCCTACATACACTAACTGATTTCGTCACAGAATGAAACTTACCTCGACTTTTAAGTGTAGTGAAATTCAACCACACTATTGAAGTGAGGGTTGATTAATCTGTTATGAGCTTTGTCCGAATGAGATATTCTCCTGATCATCTCGTGCGTCTTCTAGAATGTCGTCATTCCACTTCAGTGTGTATACGTACGGACATAGAAGGAGAACCCGCCCGTGTAGCGTCATTGTCATTAAAGGGGTCGATGCGTGTGGATATCACACTTTAGTGTGATCAATATGACCCCCTTCCTTCTTGATTATAAGGTTTCGCTTAGGTGCAATATTAGCGGATGTGACAACTACATGATTATTTTTCATACTGTCTGGAACAAGCACAGGCATATCATAACTGGGCCGTAAGTTTAAAATGACACCAAATCATATTTCGAAGTGTTCTCAAATGAGTTTACGGAATCGACATATGTTGAAGGGATGAACGAACCAGTTATTACCTAGTTGAAAGGAGATGCCAATGTAGTTAGGTAGATGTCCTTATTGAAAATCGTTTTGCCTGGATTGCTTCGTAACCATGGTAACGTATAGTAACTAGGGTAATCAGAGCATATAATGCTCCAGGATGTTCTAGGATCTTGAATAAAAGCAAGCATAAAAACCTCCGTATTCACTGCTAACGTAGTGGCCATAAACCGGTCGATATTATAAGAAAGAAGTCTTGCCATAGGAACTTTGTATATATTAGTCTAAAACGTTTTACGTTCAGATGGCATCAGCTCTTACGCGTGTGACGTGAGAATGCAGAATTACTACGTATATTATTTTGTGTGGCAATTTTTAAATTACATGGACAGGTTTTGTCCCTTCTTGCTGTCCCTAATGAAAACATTTTGAGATACAAATATAACGTACTTTCAGAAGAGGTCTCGCAACAAAGCTTATTTTCAACAGTGCCTGATGGATGCTCTGTGTGAACTAATTAAACTACGGGTTGATTGAAAACGGACGGACGGAAAGTTGTTGTTTGTTTTTTCATGGTCATTCTGAAGCTCCCAGCTTACGCGGAATGACATCTTGATCCTCTCGGCACTCCCTCGCTATTTGTCAAATCGCCGCCTGAATTTGTAAGCACAATCTCAACCGGAGGAGGAACCAAACTTTTTAGGGAGGCTGAAGGTCGAATTATTGTCATTCAGGCCTACAGTATTACAGGTGACATTGGATATATCAACTACACTTCTTTGCCTCCATTTTCCCAATACCGATCGATGCTTCTTCTGCACTATATAGTTTTTCAATCAACGTTTGACTGTCTGTTTAACAGAGCGACAGAGCTTGTATCCGCAGATAGCCGAGGCTCTGTTTAGTCTTCGACTCTTGTACTGGCCTGACTGAGAATGAAAGGTATACGCAATAGTCCATATTATATGTAGTTGTGGTTTTGAAATAGTACATCATGAGGCGTTGTTGTTTTCTTGGAACCTACTCAGCAAATCGTGCTCGACACAAAGGCACGATTTTTGCATATTAACTTCCTCCGACTCTCTCTGATTAACTCCGACTAACAGTTGCTTAGCTTGAATTTTCCTGTCACACCATAGAACCATCTTTTTCTCAGATACCATCCATGGTTCCTGGGGATTTCATGTGGCAGAGCGCGGTTAGTCACGTAAAGACCTCAATAACACGCGAACTGAAGTAGGTGCCAATAAGGCGTAATGGAGCACGAATGACGTATTGGACCATCAACGATATATCAGTCGCGTCCATAATGAAAAGCTTCGCAGCTTCGACTGTTATTAATTATTAGATTGCTTAAATTGTCTACTGATAACTCGCTCAGCGAGATCTCTTGATCAAACTACGCTGCTGATAACATCTTTCAATCTGATCAGATCTTATTGGGTCAGTCGGGCATCCGACAACCTAATGGTTTCCTGGACAAATTACTTAATTTGTTGAACATATTCAAGCAAGCAGCCACCTCAATTAAGTAATCAACTCAATCTCTGATTTCCTCTGTGCGGGAACTCGAATTTCACCACATTTAGTTTGAGTCGAGGAGTACAGTAACTGAGTGCTGATGTACGATCTACTCTAGGTCAATCACGAGAACTAAGATGGCAGGCGATAGTAGCTACTGTTATCCGTATAATTGATATTCGTCAAAGCCTCGTTCAAGCCTCGTACTTATTGTTGCGTGATGGTCGTCGACATGTTGTACAATGTCTGTGGAGCACGTTAGAGGTAATCTGTAAAACGAGCGTTGAACCCACGTCGTCCGAGATGAACTACCGGCTAAGCAAAATAAATGTCCATTGGGTCATTGACTATTGACCGTCGCCTAACAAAATTACGTAACAATACTCAACTCGATAATCGATGAACATCGATGAAAATACGGTGACACTAGATAATCGCTAATTTTCTGTGTATCTTTTAGAACGAATATTCCCTGCAGAATCTCATTCTTCAATCAGGCTGATACAAGGTGCAACCATTGACTGTTTTTTGTTTTTTCGGGGTAGGGGGCTAGGCAGTCACGGAAACCGTTTTGTGTATGGTAAAAACATGTATGGAGGACGTTCCATACGGTACCGTTCATGATTGAAATTCCTTATGCTATTGAGGGGTTCTTATATATTTCTACCGATAACCTATTTACACGAGATGTTGAACCAGCTAGGCATCTCGCAATCCGTTTGTTTTATGCATTATGTAATATGATGGTCATATACGTCAGTAATGGTGATTAGGGTTTCGATTTTTTTTCCCCGCTACTTCAATTATCTCAATCAATCCAATCTATTTCTCCAATAAGCGAATTTGACGCTGACCGCATTTGGGCTGATCTACAGTATGATAGCTGCATAAATGGCTCGATCACCGGAACTGAAGTTATGCACAATCAAGCAACGGATGTTCTCTAGAAGATTGTAAGAAGCCAACCAGAAAAAGCCTTACCGAACACCTAACATTGCTGCAGGTTCGTTGATATTACTTATCTAAGACGGTGGGTGAGGCTAAAAGTCAGTGTGATTGACGTGTATATTGCATGTACAGTAACTTATTTACCATTGGTGTCCTTGAAACCCTTCTTTACATCCCTATGATGATTATAATTGCGTCAAATCTGCCGGCATCGCTTTCACCTCTTTATCAATATTCGTGTATTACCATGATTTTTTCATATATATTTTCCATATATATATATATACGTGTGTGCATAGAATGCTAAATGTTAACTATCCTGGCAGCTTTAGGGTTCGAATTACCAGGCGCAATATATACCGGCAGTTAGGTATTTAGTTATTGCGCATCCAAATGATTTCTTCAGGCTCATCACATAGTACGGAACTATATAGGTTTGGCTTGCGTTTAGATTTTTATTTTAGAATCTGCCAAGAAATTCAAAATTGTTAAAATTCGCCAAGGCATCGTTGGATATCCTGTTTTGATCGATATTTCATTCCCTCTCAAGTGAGTGACAACTGAATTTACGTTTAATATTTTCATGAGAGACCAGCAACGGGAAGATGAAGGATTCATATTTTTTATCTTCACCCCGACATGCGGCCTTAAATAAATCGACGGACTGAATTTACTGTACTGCCATACATAAAAGTGTGCATGTCAGGTATGACCCATTTCTCTCGATGTGAGAACTAACCAATATAAAATGTAATAAACATTTAGGCGAAAGATTTTTTTCCTAAATGTCAAAGCCATTAAATATTTGTAGGAAAACAGGAAGTGATACATTATGATGAATAACTATAAAAGAACCGAGATGGCAAAGTTGCAATATAGAATATCCCAAGCGAATTTGCATGACTATATAAATCGTCTCGCAGGTTGTTACGATATGATGGAACAGCGTGTGAAGGTTTCGACTCGTGACTGTTTCCTATAGGAACCTCAGTCGAGTGTTAACTTAGGACGATATGAAAAGTGAGTGAGGTGGAAAATGGATAGATAAATAATCAAGTACGTGTAAGCAACTAAGGCTTAGTTTAGGCATTCATCGTATATGCCGGACAATGGAATGAGGCTAGGGTTCATCCGTCAGAATTGTAACGAATATTCTTGAGCTGACAACTAATGAGCTCGTGAATAGTAGGATGCAACGCTTTGGGAGTTTGACAATAGACCTCGGCAAGAGTCTGTCACAGATAGCATTTGTTGTTGCGGTAGCTCGACAAGTAGCGTAGCTGCTCCAGCCCGCATTTACCACCTCAGACTTTGTGAAGTGGATTCCCTGTCTGCGTTTATTATCGAACATTCCTGTTTTGATAGTACGCGTCGGTGCATCATTTTTTTGGAAAAAAATATGTAATGAAGATAGACGGTAAGTCTACAGCTGATATCTTATATAATTGCAAGTTGTTGTTTTTTCTCATGTGAACAAGTTAACCTGAAAGACACTGTGTGGGGTGGCTCTTATGTTCCCTCGTAGTTTGGCCATCTTCGAATCAAATGAACACGATTGTATTAGAATAGAACATTCTAGCAGAATGATATCGCGTGCAAAACGGAAGTTCATCTGTCCTCTGATAGTTCGTTAAACATCCAATTCTAATTCTTTCTGATTGAACAGACGGATCAATCCTCGTTCTCTCAGGCTATGTGAGAAGAGATTACGTCCACCGGCGACGGGTAACAAACCGACCTATATTGCCTACGGTATTTACTGTATAAATCGTATTATAGTAGAGATTGGCAGAAAAAAGAAATGCTTCCAGTGGAAATTACCTTGTGAGTATCAACAGGTCAAGTAGGCTAATTGGAGATACGTTGAATTCGCTTGAGCTGTACTGTGAAACCCAACGCATTGGGATAATTTGATACATCTGAGGTAACTTGCTACATGTAAATATTTTCAGGTTTACTCAACTGATTTCTTTATATAGAACATTATTTAAGTTCAGTGAACTTGAAAGGCTCCAGTCAGCACGTTACCTCGGATGTATGAAGTTATCCAAAATGCTTTGCCTTACAATGAGGCTGTGAACGTCATCACAAAACATAAAAAAAAACAAGAAAAAAAACAAAAAAACGGAACGTCATCACAAAACATAAAAACGAACGCTCTTGAGTGTGACTGACAGGGAGCGCAGATGGTCGTTTTTAGCTGAGTGTGCTAGACTAGTAATTGCAATTTACGTTAAAACAGCGGTACATTCAATTGTTTTTTTATTCCTTGACGAAGTCAGAGAATCTATGCAGGTCTATGACAGTGTGTGTGTGTATGTGGTAGAACGCGGCTTGTGAACACGATGTCTCGACTCCACTTGGATGATGAAGCTCATAATTGGTATGTGTGTTCCCCACGATGGCTACATGAAACTATTGTTTTGGAGTCAGGTCAGAGGTCATCTGAGGTCACTAGAGGTCAAAATCTGAAAACCTTGTGAACATGATAAGTCCGAAATGGTTGGTCTGATCGGGTCGAAATTTGGTGTGTAGCTTTCTTATGGGGAGTATATGGGAAGAATATGGGGAGTATATGGGAAGAATATGGGGAGTATGGGGACGACAGGACACCCTTCGTTTTTGTATAGGTCGGGAGTGAATTTTGGTCAAAAAAAGAAAATTTGTGTGAAAAAGGCGGATAATTTGACAAATGTGGGATTTTGTGAACACAAAAGCTCGACCCCACCTGAATGGAATGAAGCTAATATTGGTATGGTGTGTTCCCCATGATGGGTACATGAACCCTATTGTTTGAGGTCACAAGAGGTCAAAGTCTGTTTTTTTTGTGAACACGGATAAGTCAAGAATGGTTGGTTTGATCGGGTTGAATTTAGTGTGTAGACTTCTTATGGAGAGTACAGGGACTATATGTTTGGTATAGGTTGGTGTGAATTTTTGTTGAAAATATGAAATTTGTGAAAAGTCAATAATTGGGCCAATTGGGCTATTGTGTGAACACGATTCTAAATCATCCCCAGCTGGATGGATGAAGCTCATACTTGTGTGTTCTCATGATGATACATGATCCCTATGTTTCTGGGGTCAGGTCAGAAGTCATCTGAGGTCACCAGAGGTCAAAGTCTGAAGAACCTTGTGAGCACGATCGTCCAGAAGGGGTGATCTGATCGGGTTGAAATTTGGTGTGTAGCTTTCTTATAGGAGTACAGGAACCCTATCGTTTTTGGTATGGGTAAGGGGTGAACTTTGGTCGGAAAAATTAGACAATTTGTGATAAGTCAATATTTTGGCCAATGATGCTTGTGAACACGATAACTCGACCCCACCTGATGGATGAAGCTCATACTTGGTATGTGTATTCCCGATTATGAGAATATGAACCCTATTGTTTGAGGTCACAAGAGGTCAAAGTCTGAAATTCGTGAAATAGTGTGTGCTATCTATCAAGAGTATAGGCACCCTATTGGTTGTTGGGAAAAATGGGAAATTTGTTCAGACGTTATGTTTCCCATAATGAGTTGGTACAATCTCCCTCCCATTTGTCGTTGTGTCTGGCTATAGGTTGTTAGAAATAATCAAGGAATCACTAAGCTTTTTGGCTTCCTGGTTAGATGTGTATATATGTTTGATTAACTCAGATAAAATCAACCCTCTTCGTGCTACAAGTGGTAGATTAGTTAGGGTAGATAGAATAGGTAATGATGCTCGGCCACATACTGAACTTTGAATTGCAAGAAAAGAAAGCCGCAGAAAAATCATAGGTAGAGCAACCTGGATATGAAAAGTATGTGTGGATGTAGCACCAACGCGAAGATAGCAATCGTCTTCCAGCACGGATGGGAGACAATTTCCTTCTTGGCTACAGGTAGGGCGACGATTCAAGTCGGTTGTACATGTCTCGCACGTTGATATAAACAAAGAGTGTGCCCCCACAGTGTGTTTCATCTCCATTTAACTAGAAGCGTCAACCAGTATAGGCGCCGTCATCGTTCAATTGATGGGGGCAGGTTCGATCAGAATCCACGTAATTTTTTGAGACAGGTTATTGGATCATATCCACATGCTTCTGGTACACCATGTGTGGCTATGAATGGGAACTGGCAGGAGTCTCGAATGCAACTGGACGCTGATATGCCTACATGGTTCCCATTGAGCAGGGGTGGGTGTTTGTAATGTGTAAAAGCACCTTGGCGATGTTAGCTGGATATGTGCGCTACATAAGAATATGAAATCATTGTCATGCAACTAGTAGGCCGTGAAGATAATACAAATGGCAATTGCTGAGATTGTTGTTGGGACACTTTTTTGTAAAGGACCAGTTTGCTCTTCTCAAATTTCTAAATTTTGTGAGTTCGGGAGCCTCAGAAAATCAATATATTGAATAGAAATTGCGTTACTGTCTGTGGCATATTCACGACAAGACAGAAGTGTTGTTAAACTACATCACTCACCAGCCCGTGATAACAGAAGTGTTGTTAAACTACATCACTCACCAGCCCGTGATATTAATGAGGCAAACTTGTCAAATTTGCTGTCGAGACTTGCCCTGCTCCCTATATTGGTCGTAATATTGGGCGAATGATGTTCATTAATTATAGTTTAGTCAATGATTTGTGAGACTGAAATAAATTTCAGCCTAAAGCTGTTTTCCAGAATGGAAACATGTTGCATTGATTCATATGCAATTACTATGCACGCCGAAGCCATATCCAAATTATCGACCCATCGTGTCTTACTAGCAACATCTTTCAACTTCATTTTTTAACAACAAACTGACTCGTCCATACCAATAATCGCGGAGGGTGGAGCGGAAGTCTCTCAGAAAACTTACCTGATAAATTGAATTGTCAACGGCGAGATTGTATTGGTAAGAGCTACGGGATATGGGTAGGGTTGAAATGGTAGTGGGTGAATGTTGAAATGGTAGTGGGTGTGAAAGTCTGGGATATGAAGTGACTCGCAATCCTGAAGAGAGAGAATTGAATTGAATCCACTTTAACTCAACCTCCTTGCAAAGAAAACGTGATGAGGGCATAGTTCACATTGTAAAACATTAAATAATTGTCTCTACAAAGGCAAGTATCATAGTAATAGAGGGGGATGTTTGCGATAAGAAAGGCTATCGCAAACAATTTTTTCAAGATAAATCATGTTAATTAATATCCTAATGAACATGGGCCGTGGGATGCGACACTCGTTGGTGATCACTGCCGTTCGGTTGTACCTTTGCCTGTATGGTCTTGGGGAGGAATTCACGGTTCTGGAGACAATTTAAGTTCACATGTTTACCGCAAGAGGCGGGACAATTGGTAATAATACTAATCTAACATATACTTACTGTTCATACAGACGATGTCATAAGAGCCAACTCGTGTTCTATTGGTAAGTATGTTAGTTATATTCTCAGTTATTGGCTCATTTTATTTGTTACTGACAACGAACTACTGCTGCTGCTCGCTTTTCTATGAACAAGTTAACTTGGCCACGGGCAGATTGGAGACAGACAACTCTGCTCTTATCTTTTTTCCCATTTCCAGTTACCACACGTGTAGGGCCGGTCTACTCGACCATGAATTCTACTCCAGGTGCCGGTTGCCGCCGAGATGGCCATTTGTGATGCATCGAACAGAGAAGACCCTTCCGTAACCTTTATTGCCCCTACCCAGCATGGCAGGATCCATGGGCACCTTTTTACTGCTACCAGTTTGGCCACCTGATTGGACCTGAAAGGGTGTTCGTGGTGCGCTGAAATATAGCGACACGATGACTCCGAGCTCGTCCTAGTCCCCCTTTTTTACTGTTGTTTTACATCCTTTTATCGTCTGTATCGTCTAGTCGTGTGCAATATGCGAGAGAAAGTTAACTACAAATACGTCACTGTGTCAGTTTGGATTCAGGATTGCTTTATATTGAATTGTCTCTGGACGTACCAGACACGAACTACCGGAATTCGCAGCCTAAGCCTAAGCGCTAGCGGTAGCAGGGGTTGCAAACTGGTAAGATCACGTCTGTGCCCAGTATCCCATCCTTGCCTAATGTTAATATTCTATTATCAACAAGGACGGAGAGTTGTCTCAAGATTGCGAATTTACGAGATTTACCATTAGGTAACGTTTTTGTTTTAACTGGAACATGGCTGTCCCCAGACCACCCCGATCGTATACTACAGCCACAAGATTCTCTATTTACGCGACATACCGTGATCGTCAGATTACAGGGCAAGTCCCAGGGAGGAGGCGTGTGTTTCCTCATTAACGACAAGTTGTGCAGTGATGTGAAAGTGATTTCCGACGGACCTCCCCAAATTTGGAATTCATTACGATTAAAATGCAGACCGTTCTATCTACCACGGGATTTTTCATCTGTGACTATGACAGCTGCCTATATTACCCCACTTGGCGGATACAATTGGCACTCCAGAGGCTCGCAATGACTTTCCACTACAAGACTGCGACGTCATACGCTTTCCCTTGTTGCGGGGGACTTCAACCGTGCAAATCTACGGACTCAATGCCAGAATTTAGCAGTTTTACCTGCCCAACGCGTGACAATGCAACCCTGGTCCTGTATGTAAATTGAATACTTATACAAGCCGTCCCGTCGAGCTAATCTTGGGTAATTCTGACCAATCCTAATTCTTCTTATCCGTTTACAACAGAAGCTCAACACAAAAGCCTTCAAAAAGGCTGTCAAGGTATGGTCCCCGGTAGCCATGAATACCTACAAGCCTGTTTTGACATCCGGACTGTATTTTTTAGGGATGGAAATGATCTGCATACATTCACAGACACCGTGACGCATTATATGAAATTTTGTCAGGACTTCTGTATCCCTGAACAAGATTGTCACTGATTACCCGAACAACGAACCGTGGTGCGACAAGTCCATCAGAGATTACATCACCAAAAGACGAGCTATCGGTCGAGAGCGCTAATCCCTATTTCGCCACGCTAAATCGGATTCTTCACAAGACCAATCGAGAACGCAAAGAGCGCACGAAGGGAACGCATTGAACGCAGTTTTCAGAACGCAATTCGGCGAGAGGCTTGGGACATATGGCTGATCACGCATTACACAGGCAGAATGGCGACGACAATGGAGACAATAACTCCAGATAAGCTAAACTAGTTTTCATGCAAGGTTTGACAAAGCCACACGATAAACCTATCTCACCAAGTGAACCTACTAACATTTCCGCGCCATTTGTTGATCGATGAGTCATCAGTGAAACGGAACTTTCCGTGCGATTGAACTGCGTAAATGCGGTCGGGCCTGACGGTCATTTACTAGACTAATTACTGAAGAATGCTCCGATCAACTCAACGCATACATGTATTCGTAAATCTTCAATTGGTCACTACAATCATGTACGGTACCAAGGTCGTTCAAGGACGCGCTAGTAATTCCGATTCCAAAAAGAGCAACATTTCATGTCTGAATGACTATCGTGCCAATCGGTGCCCTCGGTACCAATGAAAATATTCGAACGATTCATTCTCAATTTCCTGAAAACTCTCTTTGCCTATCGTCAAAACAAGTCCGTAGAAGATGCCATTTCTATATGGATGCATAAGACATTGGTTCACTTAGAAAGAAAATGTTCCTATGCCGTTCCCTCTTCGTTGACTACAGTTCTGCTTTCAATACCATTGCTCCTTCCCGACTGTTGTCATAATGGTTGTCATAAATGGTGTGATGTCATATCTTGGAATTGTCTCATCAGGTGTCCCCAAGGGACGTACAGGTCCATTGCTGTTCTCTCTATACATAATGATCTTCCGACTGTTTAAGGAACCACTACAGAATGTTTGCTGATGACTGCATATCTACCGGACCATCAATGGCATCAGTGACAGTTACATGCTCCAGCAAGATCTGGATAATTTTCGCAATGGAGTAAGACTTGGCAGATCGATCTGAATGCAATCTAATGCAAGTCACTGATTGTCACCACACGAGGGCAAGTTATGTTACCATTCAAATGGTTATTGACTATACTCGCCTTGAACTGGTGAAAGACATCCCTATCTTGTAGTAACCATCACTTCAAAGCTCTCATGGTCAACTCATATAAAAAATTAGTTGGTAAACTTACAAGATCCTCATCATATCCGTATGACATCTGTATGACAGTGATACTAAAACGAAAGACATTGCTTATAAGTCTCTGGTTCGTCCCTGTTTGGAATATAGCTCCTCGGTTTGGGGTCCATACAAAGCTTGTAACATTAAAGGAGCTGAAATGGTTCAGCGCAAGCTGCCAGATTTGTTTGCAAGGATCACCGTCGGTCAACCAGTGTCGCAGGGCTCCTGCAACATCTTGCCTGGCCTACTTTACAGGAGAGAAGGCGCAATGCACGACTCAAGCTGTTTCATATTTCCGTTAACGACATATTGGCTTTACCGGTTCCTGATTTGTGGAGCTACAGACTAACTATCGCAAACGATCATCATCAGTGAAGGGTCTTAACTATAGACATGTTATTGTTACTACCGACGTCGTCAGTGGTCATTTTGGCCCAGAACAATTCCAGATTGGAATGCATCTAGTCTCACTATGCAGGAATTAAATAGTCCTGTGGTGTTTTCTGGTGATGTGTGAATCTTCTCATCTTCAACTCTGACTCTTCAATAAGCTTGTGCCTGTTGTGTGATGTCCCCCCTAATGCAGTGATAACCACTAGTTTGGTGTTTGCATAGTACCAGACAAGACAAGACAAGACAAGACTGCATCTCAACTGCTGGATCCTCTCCATTCTCCTGCCCTCCTGCGGTTGGATTTTGGACTTCCTCCTTAACCAAAAACAATTTGTTCGAGTTGGTACAAATACTCCGACCCTCATGTTTTTAGTACGGGCACACCACAGGGATGTGTCCTAGCCCCTTTTGTACTGTTCTTTACCTACGACTGCATTACCGCCAACCAGGAAACTCGTATGATCAAATTTGCCGACGACACCACGGTGACAGGATTGATTATCAACAACGACGAGATGGCTTACCGCAATGAAGTGAACAGACTGGTGGTGTGGTGCATCACTAATAACCTGACCATGAATGTGAACAAAACTAAAGAACTGGTGGTGAACTTCAAGGCGAAATCAGAACTCCTACGGACCCGCTCATTATTAATGATACTGTGGTTGAACAGGTCAAACACATAAATTTTTAGGTACAAACGTTATGGATAATTTATCAGGGGTGCACACAGGAATGAATCCAAAGAAATGACTCCACGATTGTTCTTTCTAAGAGCACTCAAATCTTATGGGGTCACCAGAACCATTTTAGTCAACTTTTATCGTTCTATCTTGAAAGCGCTTTAACTACTAACATTTTTGCTTGGTTTGATCACACTACTCATAATGACTTTAAGAGAATGGCCATCTTTAATTCTAACTTTCAGAAGTATAATCATGATCTGCCCTTGCCCTCCCTCCATGTCTCTCTTATCGGAACGGGGCCTGGACAAACGCACCAAAATTCGAAAGATGCTCCCACCAGCCACCCAAAGATTTCCAGTTCTTGTCTCCGGTATAAGAATGAAAAAACTTTGAGAGGTTCTCAGAGACTCAGAACGTTTTTATCCATCTGCCGCTAGGATTCATAATGCAGCCCATGCACGGTAATTTGGTTTGCAATACTTCCTTTGATGATATTTCTGCCTTTTGATTGATCTATCCTTTTTAAGTTCTTGAATCGTCTTATCCATTTAAAAGTGTCGTATTTAGTGGATATTTTTCCTATTCAACGGTCATGCAGCTACTGTTTAGTTCGTTTCATAGTTTTAGGTTTTGAAAACCTCCTGCTCTGCTTATTGTTCCTATATATTTCTTACTATGTCTTTAATCGTTCCATGTTTGTACACAGTTCTTGCCATCGCCCATCGCACGTTTGGCTGAATACATTATCTATCTATCGCCCAACATGTTTCTCACATGCTTATTCAAGATTTGTCCTCGGATCATCGCCCGGTCTTGCTAGCTATGATGGACTTTATTTTCTATGGCAAGCCCACATATCTACATTTAAAACATGCGTGGTTCTCCATGCCTCGTCTGCGACTTTCGTGATTTAATTCTCTCGTGTCTCGACCTGAAACAAATCAAAAACATAGCGTGCTGCTTCCCCACCCTATCTGCAAACCATGCACCTCATTTAAACTCACCTCACGCTGGCGTTCTACGGTTGAAAACAGGAACTTCCTACAATATGTGTAACTCATATATCTAATATAAACTCGATACACGTTCGCGTCAGTTCGATAATTGGTGTTTGACAAGCCTCGCATGTTTCTCTCTTCTCCTCATGGCTTCGAATGACCTTGACCGGAAGCCAAAAACAACAGAGTTCAATTCTGTAAATACCGTGTTTCGTTAGATAAATAACATGGCTGACCGCGTTTTCTTTTGCGGCCTTCAATGCGCTGAACTAACATCAAGACAGACAACAGGGGTCCACATGTGTCATCTCACATACCTAATTGGGACTGTTGTACATGTTGCGTGCCATGTGTTGGAATCCATAATTTCGCATCATATAGTCGAGTTTTTCAATGAGTCATTAGTCTAACTCGGGGTTTCCAGCAATGGTTTTAAGGTGTTTGACGACTCATCTCTTTAGAACTTTGAAAGAATGTTACTAGTGCATTGACAAAGGCAGTGTTGTTGATAACTTGTCCCCAGAATTTTTGGTCAATGTTCTCATGGGCGTTTCTTGCTTAAATTGAAAAGTTTGGCATTAAGGGAATGTCCATAAGTGGATTCGTCAGTAGCTTCTAATAGGGAAAAACGTGTTGTCATTAATATTCCTTCGCCTCACTTGGCAAAAAGTCACGAGGGTGTTCCCAGGTCGGTTCTTGGCATTACTTTTTCTGGCCGTATAGTTACGATCTTGGAGATCCAGTGCATTCCAGAGTTGAAAAGTTTGCAGACGATACAAAATTGTTCCTGAGGTTGCTTCTAAAATGTTGCTATTGCCTAAAGGAGTCCTTGTATCTATTGATATAATCTCCAATGGTCTCTCGATTGGCAATGCAATGTTGGTTCCCACAATCACAACACTTCCTTCAAGTTAGATGGGCAAACTATTCATTAGGTGAATTCAGAAGGATATTGGAGTTCAGTCTCATTCTCTTTGAAACTCCTCTAAAATTGGCTTAAACTGCGATGGAAAGGTAAGTGGATTATTGGCTTGATTAGAACGTTGCTTCATTCCCTTGATAAATTATGGTTGTCCGGCTGTTTGAACAACTGGTAGACCTCACCTGGAGTATGGTCTGTCTGTCCAAATACGGATCCCTCACTTCTCGAAAGATAACAATGATTGCAATGTCACGGAGGGCTACCAAATTAATTTCCACATTCTTAGAGATTTACTTTCCGAGGAAGGATTAAGGCGTCACGTCTAACTCTGATGAAGCTGAGATGAATTCGAGGTGATTTTGATTCATGTTTTTAAAATTGTTCTTGGGTAACACGGCCTTTCCTTTCCATATTCCTTTGAGTATTTCAAAGTTACCACAATAGGGGTCATTGCCCCAAGCTTCGATGCAAACTCTGTGGGTTGGACATTCGGAAATTTTTCTTCTCACAGAGAGTTTTATTAATGAGTGGATTAGCCTTCCTGAAGATTTTTGTTCAGTCGAAGAGTGTATGCGTTCAGAAACAGTCTCGATTTTTTTTTCAGGAATTGTGGGCGAATTTTCAGGCATTTGGTTTATTCCTCTGTATTGGGTTGTTTGGCTTCGAGGTCTCTCATGAGGATTTTGTCCTTCCTTACCCTTTTTCAATAAACTAAACTAAACAGAACTCATTACTATTTACTTTATCACTGAACTCATTACTATTTTCTTATTACTGAACTAATGTTTAATTAGCTCCCTATGCTTTTTCATGGACATCTGATCATGATAACCCACACGTATATTCTTGCTTCAGCTGTAGCAAACCATTGACCATTCACTTTCGTCGTATACGCTGAATGCTTGAGGTATGCATGAGTATTTCGCTTAATTCCCCTCCTCCAAATTTGCGTGACAGCGAGTAGACTCGCGATTTCTAGAATATTATAAACCGTGAAGAAGCACTAGTCATGGCATTCCGAGTCAGGAAACTGGCCATACTTTAATTACAATAATTTATAGACTGTTTTTCCATGAACCGTGGCTATATTTTCCATCTTTGTTTTGCCACGTTTTTGCTTTGCCATGTGTATAGATGTGATTTGCCGTTATTTAAATCATTTCCTACCCCCCTGTCTTACATAACATTTTTTTTTATTTCTTCGGCATCCCAGATAGACAACCTTCTTCTATTCCAATTTAGTTTCTTTTCATTTATGATATCTTTCACATCCACTGGGGTCGGCCATAACTGAGGACCTTATTGTAGTTTACGATAACTGTCCTCATTCGTATAAGTTATAGTAACTTTCAGCAGTCGCCTAGTCGATTTACGAGCAATGTGGTAAAAACTGCCGGCTGCTAGAGACTGTCTCTTAGAAAATCACTGTATATGCTGTTATATTGCGTCTATACTGTCAAACTCACGCGTACGTGAAATATAGGTAGAAACGGGACATTCAGACATGTATTAGTGAATTCAGCATGTTTTTTATTTGCTCGTCGAGATAGAGAGGCCTATCTGAGCTAATAGTTTGTGCATTAGTTTTCTCCGCGTGTGTGCAAATGTAACAATTGGATAACACGTTGTAAAGTGACGCATAGAAAAGTTAGTGTTACATACATGTTGTATGTACAATTGTCACATGAAATACCTAACCACTATACTCCTCCAATGAGCCTTGCAATGCAATTCACTTGAACTGTAAAACTGTAAAGGTTTTTTTTTTTTTTTATCATTGGACGTGTGATTCTAGATTATACCCCCACCCAAATTACACATATATCAATGTCTATAGAGTCAATAACTAAACAAACTTCCAGAGTACTCATTATTGGCTCATGGGTGTGCACATGGGGCACACCACCAAATTTGAAATCGAACGAGACTGTGGCGTGTTTCGAAGAGCGTTTGAGGTTGACTGGATAATGGGTTGTGAAAGATAATTATGTTCCGCATTGAAAATCATGAGATCACTCGCCCTTGTTCCTTTGAAGGAGCCAGCACAGTCTTCACCACTAGCTAACTAGAATTCACAGAGTGGCGGGAGTGTTGGGCATTCGGTAAAAGGTAGAGAGGCGTCGATGTTCACACACACCATTCCTATAACATCGGAAGTTCAGTCCTATTTTTATCACGATCTAAATGTTGAATATATTTATTCGTATCCAATGTCATCACAACTAAATGTGCTTACCCTCTGTGGCAAGTACACGGATGCAACACAAGAGTCAGTTTTCTCTTCATTAATGTATGATGATGAGAATGGAGATGATTATTATCATTCTGATCAGTGATTCAGCGATAAATTTATGTTTCAGAACTGTGACTTGACATGACATTCGCTACATAAATCTACCAACTGATAGTATGTCAATTAATTATCGATCCTATGCCTTCACATTTAAATTGAATTATGGGCTCAAACGCTAGTGTTAACCGATGTGGAGGCCTACAATATGGACCAAATATAGCAAGAATTTGATTTTTCTGTGATATCTCTCTCGATTTGCATGAATGAAATTGGTGATCATGACACTTTTTACCCATCAAAAACATAAATCAGAGGGTGTCGACTGAACTCACGATATTTCTCCAGGGGGCAGTGAAACTCAGTGTGTTGCAGTTTACCCGAATTTTTGCACGAGCAGAATCACCTAGTTCCATAATAGGTGTGTTAGCTTCTTATAGTTAAATGGTTAAGCGGATTATAACGGTCCCTTGATGGGCTCAGGTAGCATAGGTCATGTTTTCCTGTTTGGAACATAGCAAGGGGATTGGAGGAGAAGCTTCAAAACTCCACCTTATGTTGAAATGAACAATTGAACGAGAACTTATCTCGTTTGAAGTTTGATCTTCATGTCATGATGTAATGTAGAGTGATGGGAAATGTAAGATCCCATCCACGCATGCGTATACGCGACCAGTCTTTGATAGATGGACCTGCGTTCCAGGTGTGAGTGCCGGCAGCGGCGAACGGAACGGTAATTTTGCAAATAAGTGATATCAAAACTATACCAATTGAGAAAATGTGCAAGATTGTCTTATTCTATGGAGAGTCTTATTGGTGGAGAATTCTCACTTCTGACAATCGGCAAGTAGCTTCCTTCCACATTATTCAACTGGTCACTGATTTTTATCAACTATGTCTAACATTGTCACTAATTAATGAGAGTAAAACATTCCCATGGCACACCCCGGTCCTAGAGACATGTAGTCCATTACGTTCGGGTACAAGATTAATACTCGTTATGATGCGTTCCCTACTAAAGTAACTATTTTACTCACCCGGCTGATTCAACCTTCCCTTCATTACACATAATTGCATACATAGCACAGCCTCACCGCGCTTTCAAGTTCGATGAAGCATTATTATTACAATTTGTAAAGTGAATCCGCCGAGAAGTTAGGCCTTCCCCTGCTCTCGTTTTGGGTAAATCCTGTCATAGCTGGTTTGACGATACTACTGATATGAACCCTCAAACGTTCATTGATTATAACCCTAGGAACTCTCAACTGTCCCCACCCGTGAACCCGTCTAGTCCCTATGCCGGAATTCAATCAACGGAGGGATGAACTATTCGGAGGTGAAGGGGATGGAGTCGTTTGGAGCAGACAATCTCATTATACGATTTTTTTCTCTTTATGAAACGAAAATTCTAACGACACTATTACCGCCTAAAATATTTGCTGTTATAAAGTAGTGTTTATGTACCCAACCCACCCCCCCCTCGGTATTTTTAAATGAGTTAAGATTCACCACCATTCCTGAATCTATTCTTTCATTCATATTTCAAAACAAACACGCCCGTTCCTAGCTGCAAAAGAAATATCACATGAATAACTATGGAATCAACTCCATTACCATAACAAATAAGTCATTCACGGAAAAACGTTGTGATGACCCTTCAAAACCACTTCAGATTCTTCTGACAGTATAAATTAACCAATGTTTGCATACGCTACACAGCCTATGCCCTATGCCAAGGTATTCTCAAGTGGCAGTTCCTCATGTTTTGCAATGATTCCACATTAAATACACTATAGCATGGAGGCCCCTCTTTTTACACTTTTCATACGCTAGCCCAATATATAAATATTTATGCAATCCTGCAAGTTTACGCACCGAAGGAGGCCTCTTGCGGAATTCGCAAATCGGATATTTGTAGAGAGAATCAAGTATTCGGTTCAATGCTTTTTCCATGAGAGCATGCACCCCTTCACAGTGGAAGCTCTCATGTAGAGGTTTTTAGTACTTTACTCAATGTAATTCTTTGACATGAACTTAACCTTTGTTTCTTACACAATACATGCATGACCTTAATATATGCGGCAGTACTTCCATACATTCATCGAAGCAAAGTTTGTTATGTTAGTACCAGTCAATAAGAAAGATAAAATGCATCGTATACACAACTGTGATGCCTCACGGCTCAAAGACAGAACATCTTCTAGAAAGTTATTTTAGTTATTGATCATTATTTGCAGAAAATATACTTTTGAAGTGTTTATCACGGACGTTGAGAGTACCCCATGTTTAGTAGTTAAGTTTGGATTCAAGAGTGCATCCAAGGATGTGATCATAAAACCATGACTGTTGAAAAAAAATCAAATCATCGTGAATTCGCCCTCACTTCATGATTCCAGATCAATATGCCCACAAAAATGTGTGTAAGTTAACTCTAAACGGTTCGTTGTTGAGGACCTCACAAACAATTCCTTGAAACTACTCGTTCCAATAATTTTGAAGGAAAATGCATTGTGTATGCTCTCAGACAGTTAAATATTCTGGTAGTCATTTTTGTAGTGACCTGTTGCCCACCGAAGAGCAGCACGCCAGATGAAGGGCTCGGAGCAAAGCCCTCGGATCCTCGAATCGAACTAAAGACCTCGAGGTGCCGATGGTCGCCCTCCTTCTCCGCACCTGTCCGCTGCGCTCAACTCGAGGCTAGCGAATCCGGTTTGGCTTCCCGAACATGCCTCTCACTTCTTGAGGATGTCCGTTTGTCTGTCTGTCCTTGTCAGGACTTGTCAGCTAGCATTGGGTTTGGTTTTACAGCTACTTCTGACTGCAACGGCCAGTTGGGCGAGACCCGTGTAGGTATTTAAACACCTAGGCCTTCTGGCCACGCGATGGTCCGTCAGACTCGGTGGTCGTGTTGCTGTTGCGACCACCTTTTCCTTCACATCACCGGGTAACACCGATTCAACGGACATGTATGGCTACTCTCTGCCGGATTTCTCTGGATCTAAGGTCATTGTGCGTGATTTGAACTGCCTCAATGTGACAGTAGGAATACTATGAGATCAAGTCTTGGCCGAATGAATCTGAGGAAAGCATTCCTCAGGGTACATGACTTTGCTAGAAGTTGTTACACCTTAGAACTGCCTTTAGCTTGGATCCAGAGGCTATACGGTGAGCCAACTGAAGAACCGAACGCGTGATGCTTACAGCTAGCTTGGTATTTCGTTTGAAGGGCAAATAACACGGAGCTCTACTGGAGCGGTTCTGGTAACAACCACCGAGCTTATAAGAAGAACATCCGAAACCACGAACGAGTTGCGTGCCAGGCTGAGTGGTAAACTCCGCTTTGCTGGGAGTATCGGCGCATGCCACTGAAGGTATTTAGACTGTGAGGCGGCATCCATTTCTTCTGTGAGTCCGTTAAGAGACTCTGGCATCGGTGTCCAAATACTGCCCCCCCCCCCTCGCAGCCGGCAAATTTCAGATAGTGGGTTGCAAACCCTGGTAGCTGATCGCCTGTAGATTTGTAGCGCCTGCTATAGAGGAATCTCAAAAAGCATCAGAAACAGATGAAAGGTGGGACATAGCAATATATCCAAAATGCCTCTGGGCCCTAGTGCCAGCTTCTCTGGAGTTTGTTTGCAATAGTCCTCTACTGCTGCGATTGAATCACCGCGGTCTTCCCAACTGACTGGGAAGTGGAGATCCTCAAATCTGGAAAGTAGAAGAGTAGTACTTGGGACCCCGGCCGCAATTTACTAAGAGGGTTACGGGCTCTCCTCAGTGCCTCTCAGTGTCTTTGCTATGATCATCTTGAACAGGACCCTGTGTTTAGCTGTTCAAATCGCAATTGCTTTACGTTCCCTGACTGACGTAAGCCTGGCATTTATTAGGGGCTTTCTTGTGCCTATAATCTATTTTTGCAAGGCTTTCGACTGCGTGTAGGGAGTAGAATTTATCGGGCAGCGGTGGTGTTCCAAACGTCCTCGTACCCTGATCCTTTTTTTTATCTGAGAGTGCTGGCATGTGCTATAGTCTCTATCCACGGGTGTGATACGGAGGTGCACGCTGGCACCAACACTTTCCAACGCGTGTATGGACTGATAAGATTTGCGAATAGTATCGACTGCGGGTCTCATTCGTGGAGTCAGGATTTCCGACCTGAACTTCGCGGATGATGCCACTTAATTCTGACTTCGTGTTTGTTCTGGTTGATGGTCCTTGGAACATTAGCAGAGCAAATCCGTTTGAGGCCTTGATGTTGAGCTTTGATATCATGGACCAACACTAAGACTGGTGGAATATTTGACATAATTAATTTGTGGCAAGTGTTTGGCCGAGAACGTGGAAGTTATCATTCGTTTACCTCGGCAGTTTCATTAGTGCCTTCCGCTTCATGCGAACCCGAGGTCAGTAGACGCCTCGACTGGGCACATGAGTCATGGATAGTGGGTGGGGTTGCGGTTAGCATCAAGCTCCGTGTCTAGGCGTCATTGTGCGTCCATCTTGCTATAACACCTAGTGAGGCTGGTCGCTCAATGTAGGGCTGAGACGGCGATTGAATTTTATTCTCGGAAATCTCATTGCGCCCCATTCTTGGTTACCGTTGCGTTTATTCAACGCAAGAGTTCCCAGGGAAAGCGGGGAATATAAGGTTCCTTGATTTGCGATCGGCACTGCTGAAACAGCCGTAGCTCATGGTGGCGTAGCTTCAGAACAGTGAAATGACGTTCGATAGAGCTGATAATCCAAAATCATTCATGCACCGATATCGTACACAGTTCTTTTTCTTTTATAAAAACATATTAAAATCATCCACCGAAATAATTATTTTTCTAGAATCATCTGATGAAAGCGACCATTCAAGCGGAAGAAGGCTGGGCGACGTTGAAAATCATTATGTCATTATGTGAGTCGTTATGTCGAGAAGCCATTTGGAGTTTACATGTAAAGCCTCATCAGCTTCAACCGTTAATACACGTCCATCATGGTCAAACAGGATATAGGATGCCCCCAAAGGCGCGCAATTATCTATTCCCCATGACCCACTCAGTCCAGGCGCGACGTACAACCAATTAGGGCATTCATCGTCACATATAGGCTTTATCATCCTTGATACTTCTACCATTGTAAATTCATGTATGAACAAACAGTTGTACGTTGCTACTATCTATTCAATGCTCCAATTATCTGCTTACAGCTACTTACTACTTGATGATTAAGTGGGAAAAATTGGTACTAACCTTGGTTCCCATATATGCTGAATATATGGGAGCCAAGGTTATGAATGACAAGTAGATCAGACATCATTGACAAGATTTTTTATTCGCTTTCCTTTAGCGCGTGAGGAAGACAAGAGAGATGCCTAACAAGACGGGCGAGTGCAACCAATAGACGACAGAGTGACTTTCTTACGTCCACTACGGACACACTGAATCATGCTTACTGATTGTTGTACTCTGGGTCAACGTTTAATTATCATATCACCCCCCCCACGCCGCGTGCGCAGACACAAAGGAGAAGCCAACTCTCAGGAGCATCCATGGTCATCAATAGCCTTCGTGTCAATTTTTATGGTTAAACAGTGAACCCCCAATTCTCCTGCACCTGCCTTGGCTAACCTTGCTCGTAATGTTTTTTAGTTGTAAAATCGTCCCTGGTCCATCACTGTAGCTATGGGTAGTATTCGCTCTATGCCATCTGAGTTTCAGCTACATACGAGGATATCAGTAAAGCGATACCATATGGAATAATCATCCAAGTTTTCTCTCCTGTTACCACATGTTATCCACAGAATTATTCCGGGATGAACGTTTGATTCAGTATAAGGGCCAGTAACTAATAATTACGTACGTTATCCTTTTCACACCTAACATGAAAACATTTTTCAGAAGTTGAAACATCATTCGTTCACACCTTGTATACACCACCCATGGTGCGTGAAAGTCCTCACCGCCTAATTTGTACAGCTGACCCCGTATTATTTATTACCCAATCTTCCTGAACACAATCGATTTACCCATCATTGGTTAACCCATGAGCAACATAAACATACCATTTCTGTATCTCTGAGAACCTGGAGGGACTAATTCATTAGACAATCTCTAAAAACACCGAAAGTACTATCAGTAGTCATTCCCTTGATTAACGTCATATAAAGATTGCCTTTATCATATTAGTCAATAGTTTTAGTGATATAACCCAGAGTGCCTGATAAGCTCGGTAACTATCTATAATTTGCCTCAAGGTTAGTAAGTGGAACATGAGTACTGGAGTTGACCCAGAACTCCTTCGAATTCGAACCCCGCACATACTACATTGTCCTGTTTTCATTTAACAATCATGGCCAATTTGACGATTGACCGATTTGGACAGTGGATATTTTTGTTTACAAATTTTCCCTCGCCTGGTTCTCATAGGAGAACACATTGGTCACCTTATCCTGTGTGTGTGCGTGTGTTATCTAACCGTAAGCTGTCTTTCCTGTTTGTTTTTTCGTCCGCATCTGCTCTCGATTTCCTCATGGACTGCCTAAAACCTTCATGTATTGTTGTCGGGTGTAATTTCCCAGGCGAACGACCCTGTCTAATCGGATTAATTTTCATATCGATGGAAAAATCGCCGGAAAGTTTGTCTTCAATTGCAAGGTATCCCATGATCGGTGGATGCATTGGTGCCAGGTATTCGGTGTAGTGACAAATATGAAGTGTACACTGATTTATATTTCGAGTGTAGTGTATGTGATTGAGGTTAGTCCGATTTGCCATACGTTTTTGCTTTTCCGGTTGCTGATTTGGCGGAATTGTTAAAATTGTTCTAACTATCATCCTCTATAAATGTACTACGTCGACGTCGCTGAAGGTCACATCATTTTGAGTAAATTCGGTTCATATTCCTGAACACAATAAGCATCACCATTCATAGTTGACCTGGCAACCACAAATGTGGCCAGTCATGAACAATCTCTCGGAACATGGAAAGAATCATTCATTAGACAATCTCTCAAACACTCTGGCGTGTTTGATTGATAATATTCTATATAACTGTCTTCTTTGCCTCATTCATGCGGTTTTCCCACGTTGTGATCCTTAATTTATATTTTGACGTGGATTCAACTGGATATAACTGCACGATAATCCATGCATATTGACATACTTTATATGCGTTCCAAAATGTATTCGTGATATCTTGTTACCCCATCTGTAAGCTATGTACGGTGTCTAACATGAATAATAAGTTGGGTGAATGTCAAGGGCGGACTAACCACGAATTGGCAAACTTCTTGCAGCATGGTAAAGCTGTAAATTCCCTTTATTTTGAATGCAAACCGAAGTGTCAACCACGCAATGCTGTATCACTAGGGTTCGTGAGGCATCATGGTAGCGATAGTTGTCTACAGAAGCGTCACTGGTCACTGCTGGTAGTGGAGATACACGTGACACAGATCCATGTGAGAACAATAATTGACGGCTACCATATAAATACCAATAGCGTTATTACCAATGTTTTCAACAAATATGATTCGATTGGTTTAATTAACGACGGATGCCACCCCACTCCCAGGCTTTATGTTATTCTAGCCCAACCCACGAACCCGCTTCTTTCAATTGAATTATGCTATAACACTGAAAAATGCATCTCCCGCTCCAACAGAAAACGTTTTAGATCGTTGGAACTAGGAGAAACAACTGTGATTCGGGTCACCCTCTCATAAATAATATTGGAGGATAAATGGTCCGACCTGGCTGCTGCTTATTCTGATTGAATTCTGGATCACATCAATATTACGATCCGTTGATGTAGCTCAATAAAGCGAGACTTTTTTCCGAGCCTTCTCAAAGAATGTGAATGAGATCTGCACGAAAGAAATTATTCTGTCCATTTGGTATAACGACTTCCGAAGACCTTTTGCAAGGAACCGAAAGAGGGTCAATGGAATACCCGAATAGTCAGGACCCATTTGTCTCATATTCTGCAAAGAAACCAATGTCTGCAAGCACTAAGTGCCATCCTTTACTACGTCGGGTGTTTTTTTTGTTTCTTTATTCGGATTCAATTTCTTGATAACATTTGTAATGATGGAAAAGAATGTTGATGAATGAGGTATTAAGTAGCAGGAAACATCGATGTTGCAATTCGATTCAACGCGTCTAACAGTATCCAAAGCCATAACCATCAACCTCTAATACGAGAGGCGACTGTTCATTCTATTACAAACACGTATGATGAACTTTTACAGTTTAAAAACAGCTCATAACGTTGATACCCCCAAGGACATGGATTTAGTTCAAGCACACGGCACACGCTTGTTTATATAGAAGCATAAATATATAGACGGAACTTTGCTTCTGGAAGAACTGAAACTAAAATAGCTTGCTTGATCTGTATGCTAACCAAGCCGTTTTGGGGGGGTGATAATTTGTATATAGTCTTCTCGACGTATTTTTTGAAAACAGCCGGTGGTCTAGTGGGAGCAAAAAATAATATAATATGAACATTTGTGATAACTATGATTTTGAATAATTTCGCGATGTATATTTCCTGTCCTCCGTGTCCCCATTGAGGTACTTAACCTAAGGGGCGAATTTTTAAGGAATACGTTCATCACACATCGTCAAACAATCCGATATAAACAACAAATTATATAGTTGCTTTGTCAGAATTGTTCGGGAAAGAAGCCGGGGAGGATTTTTATAGGTAACCCGTAGCATCACCACCCTGACAACCTACAATCTTGGACAGATTGTGTGGAGTATTCCTGGCCATACCCGACTCAGCCACTAGGAAGAGTGATCCCGACGCGTACTGCCGTACTAGATCTACCCCCCCCCCCTCCCCCTGTAAAATGTTTTGAATCGACCACATAGCTGCATACACAGTGTTGGGATTTCAGATCCACATTGTGCGGGATAGCGGGGTTCTATTCATCACTTTTGGGCTGAGCCGGGGTGATCCAACCGAATGTTTTCAAAATGGTAGGCTGGGCGTAGTCACTATCCACTATACCTTAGCCGTTGTGTAGGTTTCCGCCTGTTTCTTTTTTGGATGTATGTTAATATTGTAAATGGGAAATTAATCTATGAATCACGGAAAGTTCTTGGGTATGTTTACAAACCCAGATTGAAAAGTTTTTGGATATGTGTGAAGGAGTCATCTATTATAAAGATAAATATTTGTGTAGTGTTTTTGTTTTCAATATTGTTCAAGCCCTTCGTGTCAATTCCGTCTCTCGCAATATAGGTCATAGCGATAGAAAGCAGTACCGGAGGGTTCGTGGTTAGAAACAAGATACCTTCTTCTTCTTTAACAAGGTTAAATATCCCGCTAACATTGAAGGAGTCCGAATTCAAGATTTTCTGATATCTATTTACTTGCTGATGAGAGCCGAAATCCCCCCCCCTCCCCCCGCGCCAATTCCCGCTTTTCTGAAGCAAATTGTCGCCAATTGGCATAACTTACAAGTTATATGTGATTAACCAAAAACTGTTCATAATGGCCTGTCAGGGATGGGTCAGGTTTGTGGAAACGTTCGGTAAACAGCAGAGGCCGAACATGGGTTTGGATGGCAGACTGAGCGCTTTAGAGATAGTAGTCAATGATACCTTCTTGGTAGAGATGTAGGTGGAACAATCACTCTCTCTCGGACCCCCAGTCTTGTTGCGCTCACAGGACCTTGCCATCATTGTTGTAATCCGATTTGTTGAGACCAGTACACACATGCTATCATCTTTGTGGGTATCTATGAAGCCATTCTCTCATCATTGTGATGCATAGAGGTGGCAGTCTGGTTGAACCAAGTTTGTGACTGATCGTTCTGGAGCAGAGTCCGATTGGATTGATTAGTTGTGCTAAAAAAATTACACGGATTTGCTTGCTATTGTCACAATATGTGAATGGGAGTCGTCTCTGGCACTATTAGAAAATTGAGGTGTTAAATGTGGTAAGCAGGCAGGGAATCTAAACCCATGCACTGTTTTAGTATTAGCCGTTACACCCAAACAAATCGAGTCAGAGCTGCCGATCGTGATCCCGAGACAAGAAAAAAAACTCTCAATAACGGCATCGCCAACAATGAAGATCTCTATCTCCCACGTGAACCTTCCTAGTAAGAGAGTCTAGGCTCGCTGCGGGAAAATCGATAAAAGGAGGGTCGATGCGAGAAAAAAAAAACGATCGAAGCTGAGGGCGACCAGGATAACAACGTAACAGCAGAGATGATGTACCGGCCGGGTTGTGAGCTACTTTGGTCGCTAGAGGGGGTGATGAATTCCATTTCCAAGGCTAAATACTGAGCACGAGACCGATAGTTGACAAGTACCGTGAGGGAACTTTGAAAAGAACTTTGAATCGAGGATTCAAACTTACGTGAAACTGCCAAGTGGTATAAGTGGTTCTGGTTGATAATGTAGAGGCATGATGGTTTTCTCTAGGCAGAACGAAATCAAATCGGCTGCTGGCCAGATGGCCGAGTAATCGGGGAAATCGTTGGGCGCGAACTCTAAACTAACGTTCAAGTGGCCAGTATTTCTGGATGCTGGGGCGCCAATGCCACTCAGCCTGTAATGAATGAGTACCTAGTGTTCGTACTGGGAGGAAGAACTGTTGTCCAGGCAGCACTGGCCGACGTTGGAAATTGAAGGCAGGTAGGCTAGGGCAGAGGTGGTCGGGTAATAAGCCCCAGCAGCTACGATCGTCACGCGTACAAGCCCCCAATTTCCTCCATCTTGGACGCTATGGTGTCACTTTTCAGATGCCTTAGAACTGTTTCTATAAAAATGAGTCATTGCGGTGAAACCCCAACCTAATACAAAAAAAATAATCTAAGTAGACTGCTAGTATTACCAAAACTTCACAGTTAATATTCAAACAAATTCTTTCAATTTCGTGAATTCATTTATCGTATCAGTACGCTGAGTAAGGCTCCTGTGATCGTCGACTCAGTTTTACTGAAAAATAAATAGGGTCTTCGGCTCGTATTCAATACAATGACGACTAATTAACCCGAAGGTTAAGGGATCCTCAATTCATTTAATACCTTGACTTTGCCTGTTATGGAACACAGATACACATTTGTCATAAATTTATCGCTGAAAAAACAAACGACAAATTAGGCTTCATTACTGCACCACAGTGGTAGGTACGCCCTCATTTCTCAAGTTTAAACGTTCATAAACGTCTACCCGGCCAGATGACATTTTGGCCTAACTTATATGGGAATACAGATTCCAAAGTTTGAGGCTCCATTCACTTAATCTTATTTGACTTCTTGTGTTGACAAGATGAAAAAATGTCCATTAAAGATATTCAGGAGGAAACGGCTACCAAACGCAATAGGGATCTCATCCTTACACAAGAAATATGGACTTTGAGACGTTGTGTAGGGCAGTGTGTATTGGAGTACCATTCAAGGCGTGGGCGCATGTAAAAAATAGTATTGAATGCACTGCCGTAATTTTACATGATAGGTAGCAATCGTGGACTGTGCACCCACACGTCAAGTAAAACACTGAGAAAGCCATCTCGAGCTCGGATCTGGTGGGGTTGTAGGACCAGCGTATTGGTTGTTTCACTCCACCCAGGCATAGGTTGGGATTTCCCCCCACCACCCTCCCCAGTTAGGAACAAAAAACTGGGCGGATCTGTGCCATCAACGTCGGGGCAAGATCTACTGAGAAAGACAATCCCGAAGCAAGTCAAGCTCATTTCACAGAGACATAGTAGAATTATCATTTTGCAAGCTGGAAATTGTTTTTAAACAAGTTTTCACCCGCGCAAATTATCAAATACACGTGACCTAATTTGGGTTGCAGTTCCGTTTTCTGATTCTCTAGATATTTCGCGGCGCCATTTCTTTGTTCTTCCTTTTTTATTCAATTTTTCTGTGACGGTGTAACCACTTTCACTATTAGGAATCCAACTGTTGTTATAGGACATTGGATCATTACCGTTGTCTATTCAGAGCACCGCGCTATTTGGGAACATGTGATGGACCAGCGTCCGTCTAGTTGGACAATTACCAGCAAGTCGCGCAATATTCGTTGTGTTTGTCTTTTCTCGGACAGCCCGTGGTGGATCAACAAGTCGATGACGCATATTTGCCAGACAGCGCTCACACAGAAAGCAAGTTCCAAGCGCCTGGAGACCTGGATACCTGGACAACAATAAGACAATACTTGAGCATTACATATCGGGGCCATTGCAAATTGATATATAGTAAACCACCACTTTATCACTTGCCTGTTGAAACCTACTATCATTTATTCAGAGCGTTGTTTGTTTGTTGTTGTTTTTTGTTGTGTTTTCCAATGGAAGCCGATTTCATAAGAGCCGATAGTTTCAATTGTCATAGAAGGTTTGAGGAGTTGCTCCAGTGTTCCTCCTTTGTTGTTACTCTCTCTACTACTGTGGTTTGTTCGAAAATCCGATATCCTGGGTAATCATCAACGACAGGTTCATTACCATTCGTTCTCTCATGTCTAGTTTAATGTTAAATTTTAGGGGCGCCTCGGAGGCAATTACCTGACCTTACCCATTATAATTGGCAACTCTTTTTTAATCGTGCACCATGCAACCATTCATTATCACTACCATGGAGAGCAGTGAATCACTACATACACATAAACACGTTACACCCTAAATTTTCTCTGCCAAATTGCTAGTTTGGTTGAAGCATATATCAATTCCTTAACCAGTCTTTGGAGTCGGAGGGGCGGGCATTTTCTCGATTTCGCGTCCAGGATAACTATGCCACAATGTTATCTGGATCGTGATATTGGGGATCCTTGAAATAGAACAAATGAATGCGCCAAAGAGGTGGATCTAACCACAAGGCTTTTTTTTTTTTTTTTTTTTTTTTTGGCATGCGATTCCTCGTTTCCATCTCTCGCGTTCTTTGGTGCATTATTCTTCATCTCTTTTCCCTTTCTTTCTTCTTCTCATTTTCGTCCCTTTGAGTTTCCTCTTCCTGCATTGTTCTCTCCTCGTTTATGCAACAGCCCAAGGGTTCCACATTTTTGCTGAACAACAGCCCTCGGCCGCCGTTAGGTTGAATCAGTCATAATCGGGATGCACCAACGCTTTGTATACGTAATTACCATCAGTCCGTGTAGAATTTGTTACAAAGTATTACTTACAATGTTGCCTTCAACCTGTAATATTAGTACAAAATTTATTATACAAATTTGGAAACTTGTAACCATCACAACAGTCCCTCCATCTTGAAACGGAAATGATATAAAAATCTCTCTCACAATGAGCTCAATGTGAGAGGAACTGTGGAAAATACAATTTGATTTTTATGATGGACAATTTAATTGTATTTATTTGTAATCTAATCACAACAACCACGGAGAAACACAAAAGATGCTTGACGTTGAACACCGCAAGGGGCAGCAGCCATCGCCGATTTTCAACCGATCACACAGAAAGTCAAACGGAACCATGAACATTCCCGTTCAATCAGTTAAACACTGAGACTCATTTCTATTATGATTTGATACGTGCCTATATAGCGCTTCATTATTGACTGACAGCCTAATAATTCAATAAGTTGGCAAGCAACAGAATGAGCGTATTACAGCATCCTGATATGTTCCGAGTGCTGAACGAAATGGGACTGAGCATTTTTGATTGATAGAACGACACTATCCCCAAAGAATTTTCATAAACCCTGCTATGAATGCTCTAAAACTAAACTTCAGTGTAATGATTACCCATGGGCCAATGAGTTCATGAATATTTAATCAGCTGAACAAACTACGCAAAGAGCAACTCACAATTTGTTTTTATTCCCATTTGTTTTTGTGTTTGAACCTTGCAGTTATGCTTAGGAACACCGAGCAGCTGAACACATAGGGGTCCATCTTCAGAATGCTCTGCCTCCTCCCTGGCACTCCTCTCCTCACAGCCTTCATGATTTTCGAGGCAAGAAGCTCTCCTCTCGTTTCTTCTCGCTCTCTCTTCGTTATTGGACTGTCCTTTTGCCCGTCATCCTCCCATTGAATTGCAACAAATAGCTAGGAAAACGATTGACCCCCCCCCCCCCCCAGCAGGCCTTTCTCATTTTTGGAGGATACATCATTTTATAGCATTACTTTAATGAGGAAACATAAACAACACAGGCTACAATCGCTCCAATGATCAACAGAACGATTCTACTATTTCAGATATTTTGTCTTACCACAGCCCGGTCTGATAAAAGTCGTTTCCGGGAAAGACTCCAGGCCTGTTTGAGGTGCCCCCCCCCAAAAAAAAAAATCCTTTCCCAAGCCCCCCAAAATTCCTCGATGTAATCTAAAGTAAAATAAGTTCAACCAAAAAAAACATTTAACGTAGTCAGAATGACACTGACACCACAACATGTTCCATGCTACAGGATACCTCTAATTAATAAGCCAAGCAAACATACTTCAAGGAACTTCCTCCTCGGCTTGACCACAGGCCAGACAGCAAGTCCCACAATCATGGATTCCCTTCATGGCGTCAACTGTGGGGACGGGGGGGACATAATGTCAAACCCCCCCCCCACTTTCAAAAGTGGGTTGGGGATTTCATATCGTTTTTTAACCCCCCCCTCCCCACTTTTCCGGACTTTAATAAAAAATAGTCAATTGCCCGATTTTGTATTCACTAAACTAAACCAGTGGTTCCCAACCAGGGGGAATTCAAGGATTTTCAGGGGAGAGAAAAATGTATAAAAGGTAATCATTTGGCAGGATTTTTCAAGTTGTGAACTCTTCTATTTTACAAACGCAATTACATTGCAAGTTTAAACCCTTCCCCTGCATCTCCCCATTTATCAACCCTCAATTATAATGTATTTTCATAAGGAGAACGCTTCCAGCGAAGGCATGAGGGAAATGGAAAAAAGTTTGGGAACCACTGATTCAATTTTGTCTAAACCCAAACAATAATCGCGTTTGAAAATCTTCCTTAAGTCCACTGAAATTGCGGACCCCCAGGTGGATGATCTGGACCCGATATGGCCGATGGGGAAGGATTACCCACGCTTCAAACATAACCGAATTCTGATTTTCGATGGAAATCCTAAAAGTGTATAATTTTTCAAGCGTTTTGCGCGCAATAGCGTTTTCTTCCAGGCGTTTGTTGGCTACATTGCGATGTAATGCTTCGAATCATTTCGGTCACCCGATTAATTTCAAATCCTTGGGGCCTACTTCCCCCCCCCCTTCCCTCCCATTCTCTGAGTGAAAAAAAGTCTGGTGAAATTCGTGGAAAATATGGGAAGGAAAGAGCAAGTGGAAAATTTTGCCTTAATTTTTCGTCAGTCTTTTTCGATAAAATTGCCCGGAAACAATGCATTTTTTTCGCGCGCTCCGCGCGCGCCGTTAGGTCCAATGACCGAACTTGTAAAATTAGGGTACAATTTTCTTCTCCCAATTGAAGTTGTACCGTACGCCTATTGGTTTTCCCTTCGATTCGCACCATCAGAACCGTGCGGTAGACCCTGGTTCCAACGCAAACAAGCCAGAGTAGAAAAGTAAGACAAAAAAATTTTAAAAAAAACAAAAACATTTGTGAGACTCGGTAAATCATCTTAATGCAAAATGACGACTGTTTGTCTTTTACCTAAAATTCACAACCGAATTGGTGCTATTGAGCTTGGCAAGTGCCGTTTCCGTCGACCTAGAGGTATAAAAAGCTGAAATTTCTTATTGCCACTCTGCGCCAACCAAATGTGGCGCTCCGCTTAGATAGTTCCATTTGGCAATTCGTGTTGTCCCCCCCACGTTTCGAAACGCTCCGACCGCCCATGATTCCCTTCAAATAATGTCGCACTCTAAAACTTTTTGTCACCAGAAACCCTGATATTGCTCTAAAGAGGAGGATTTCCAACCCCAGATGGGGGGGAAGCGAGAGAGGCCGTTTCCGGTGATCTGGCAGTCGAGTTTTCAAAAAAAATTTCTTGTACGGCTACGCGCCAACCTATGTGGCGCTCCGCTAGTTTCCCAAAAACTATTACCCCCCAAAATATTTCCCCCTAGAACCGCGCCTGGAAGACGCTGATGGAATTACATTTTCGTCAGCAACGGTGACCAAGTCCTTGAAGGTTATTTATGAGAGGTAAAATCAAGTAAGTATGTGGTCAATTCTGGATCACCCAGTTAGACTAAAATTCCATATATCCGGATTCGTTTTGCGGTGAGACACCATTAAAGAGGTGTTCAATAGGAGTACGAATCAAGCAGAAACGTGCCAAAGCTGCACTGAGTAGGCGAAAGTAACCGCGCATAGATGCCGCCTTACGTAACTTTAAATTCCATGGAATATCTCTTCCCCATAAAAGCACTTCAGCGGACCCCGCTTCGGTGCTCGATTTTATAGCCTCTCTCTATTTCATCATAGAGCTTTAATTCCTTCTTTAAAGAAATCATTCATCCTCGAAGCAATTTCTTTTACGGCGTACAATACATTCGCTCTATATAGGTTCTTTGGCAATGAGTGCATGTTGGCAGCAGTCCTATCATTCTAGTATTCATGTATCTGGGTTGTAAATTATTATATGAATGAAGGCGGATCATGCACGGTATCTTTATCATTCATAAATTATGATCTTTCAAATGGTGTCTCAGGCTGTCAGGACAAAACTCGAATCTGAACCTACAATGCAACCGTGCAACCATACAAATCAAACCTAATTTAATACAAATGAATAAGTATAATTATTTGAGTATAATTCACATGGGTTCACATTTATGTGCGCTAGCTCATCTTCTCCACAATTTTTTCAACAAGAAACCATAGATAAGGCAGTTGCAACCATGTACCCAAACTGAGTCCTTTTCCCAGTTGTACACATGAGATCATTTCGAAAAAAGATACCATCTTTTCTATCCTGTGTATTGAGAATCTTCCGCACAGTTTGAGCCGTCAAGACGAGCATTCCTTGTTGTTTTTTGTTCGCCTTGAGATTTTTTTAATCCATTCAATAGCAATTTTACCCCTCGAATGTGAAAATAACCGCTGCCCGACAGGCCTGAATAATATTCGAATTAGTAACAAAACATAGAAATCGTACCTGAAGACCTCATAACTTTCAATATTCTCTTCTTAGCCAACCTCGGTTTCTTCTGTAACAGAAGTGAGATCTTGACCAATGGCGTTTTAACCACAATGTAATGCCGATATATCGCATATAAAACTAATTCATATTCTTGGAAACTAGGACGCGACTCATCAATCGACGGCACTTATGTCACGAAATAAAACTTACGATATCAGATGGTGGCTTTAAACTTTTTTTTTTTTTGCACGGAAACCAGTTTATGAACTGGCGAACGTATTATGAAACGTTTACCTATCCTAAAAGAAGTTGAAACTCCTGATTAAGAGTATAGCCTCCGAGCATTAACGTACCCGAGGCGGGAAACGTAACCCTCCATCAGCCAGTTACTGGTTCGGGTGAATCTGAGGATCCGACGAAAAATTAAACCATAGAAAAATATCCATGCCTCCTATAGTATTCGAATAATTACACATGGAGGTAATCTCTCTCTGTAGCATCCCCCTAATAAGGATGCAGATTTGTTCAATAAAAACTACACGTATAGGCACAATGTTAACATTAACACGAAGAAACGTCGAAGTAATTAATAGCTCAAACACCGCTCGCTCTTACCTTTACGGCAGAGATACAGCTGGAATCGTAGTTGTGCTTTAAAACGAATTACCAACAGAAACGTACCGTGATAAATGTTGCCCACTCATCTCTACTTACCATATTTGTAACTGAAATTGTTGGTAAGGCAGTAAGGCGGTATACCAGAAAAAATCCTAGGGCTGTTGCAAATTAATTCACATCTCACCATTGAATGAAATATTTACTTGGAAGAACGAAACTGAGAACAACACACCGCAGTAAACCTTGGTGTATCGAGTTTTAGTATACAGAGTGTTTATGCGGAATAAAAACTGGAAGCCGTATATGTAATAAGCTGGAGCAGAAAAAATAAAACAGCCACCTTGACTGCCACTCCATAACCATAAATTCAATCACTAGACAGCAGCAATACTTGGATTCTCGTTTCCGTTGTGATCTTCATACCTACCTATCACAAAATTCTTAACCACCTAAACCCCACAAAACATATTGATAAAACTTGTTATATTAACCAAATTACCATCCTACTGGAGCAACTTATATTGACGGGGTTGGGTGTATGTCCATAAATTGATGTGTGGACTGCTTGTTCCCCGAAGTCGTATTGCTTGTGAATGGTGCCCATCGCTATTCTATGAAAACTGATTGACGAATACTCATCTTTCTCTAGGAGTAGGCGTTAGGTCATTGGTCAGTCAGTTTTAGGCACTGGAACACTTTTGTGAACTTCTGTTACCAATCGGAACTCATTATATTCGCTCAGTGTGGCGTTAGCTTGTTCTCTCTACTCCAATGTTTCCATATTTCAAGTCATCCCGAGAGAAGACAAACATAATCCGCAAGTTATCCGAAGTTATCTAGATTGACTTACCCATTTCTATTAGGATTATCATATATAATCATATTATGATTATTCTCCCTGCTTCTACCATTGCTGTATAAAAACTTGCAATACCATGCAGGTTTTCTTACCTAGTACAACTCATATATGTAAACTAACTACAAAGAGCAGTAGATGGCTCGCCATTTACATGGAATTGTCGTTGTTCGGGCGATTTATGGTGTCCAATTCCGTGTTTTTTTTTTTCGAATGAGAAAAATATGAAATATCAGTCCGAGGGAGTGTATATACTGACTAAACTAAATCGATCTTAGAGAAATGTGATAATGATTGTCACTCCTCTATTAGTAACTCCTTAAAATGTCATAGTGTCCGCCTAATTTGTACTCCATAAAAAACAGGGTGTATGCCGTCTCAAAGAAGCCTTCGGTTAATCTTGGCGGTTGATCTGTCGTAGTTGAAATCTAAACATTTATTTTTTTTATTCCTGTTATTTATCGCGTTAACTAAAACAGAATTGCGAAGCCTCCCCCCTACTGCGCCTTCGTTACCGGGATTGGACCGCCTCACGGATACTTTGAGTCGCACGGTCGTAAATGTGAATCAGACATTGATGTTTCTAAACACATACCCATTTATCGGCATCTCAGATTCGCTGGACGATGGATGGTTGATATATATGATGCCTCAGAGACAGAGTACTTACACCGCCTAGGGGTTTCCAATAAGCAGAAAAGAAAATGTTTGACCTGATATTTTTTCTACTTTTTTTTTCAAACGTTCCATCAAGCCTTCAACAAGTTCTGGCATTTTGTCCCGCTCATTTCCCCGCAAAACATTACGGAAGAATATACGGACCTCTATATCTATATAGTAAACTGTTGCCATTAGTGTATCCTAATTTTATATAAAGTTTCGTTTTACATGCCAACTCATCATGTGGTTAGGCAATAGTAGATGAGAATGCTATCGAGGAAACGATTTCGAAATTCATTACAATAATAAAATCAGTGTATAAAAGCTTTCGTTGGTATTATGAGAGGGTACTTGATATTCCATGGTAAAAACTCATCTTGTTGTTATTTATATGGACCGATGGCCTGAACAAAACCCTCTATGAATGTGATCGAACAATCTTAAATACAGTAAGAGGAATCAGTAGGTCGGTAATTACTATTTCACATAGTGTACCGTCGTTTCATGCAGCACTGGAGGCGGCAACTAATGAAATAAGAGGCCAGTGTTCCAACTCCATGCAGTCCCCTCTGACTAGGAACCAACCTGCTTGATGCTGCCTACAGGTCTCAGCTCGGTACGGTACCTCATCTTATAGCCTTTTTTATTGGTTTTAATTTAAGAAAGACTATGAGGCCTAGACACACGGGGAACACGGGTTTTAAAAATTATACTATCACATATACCACGGTTTCACTGCATGTGAATTACAACAATTTCTTCCAGATTACGTGGTTGACGTGGGGTCAAATTAAGGGGGTAACTTTGAGTTTCACTTTCTAGTACAAATACAGAGGGGTGCTGTTATGGGTTTCTCGACTATGAGATTCCATAGCTCGTGAGAGCTGTAACGTATGTGAAAGTGAATGACGAATAGATAGAATTATGGGATCAGGATAATAAACAAGGATGTAAACATCAAATGACATCTTCGGGGATATTACGTGCTGCATCTTCCTTTAAAAAAAAAAAAATCAGTAGGAAGCAAAAACCGATGGGTAGAACAGCACGCAAAGCCAAGCAACATTTGGAATCAGCGGGGCGAACATCCATGAAATAGATGTTGTTAAAGCCGCTCATTCGTTTTTGTAGCCCTTATATGCAACCTGGAAGAGAACTAGCATCGATAGCAGTAATCCTTGACATTGACATTTTCCGGTTATAAGGGGCCAATTACTATATAGTATCCGTTCGGTATGTACGTAGTAGTATTCGTGAGTACACTTGTACATACACGGAAAAGTACTATCCAAAAACTTCCACCGGAATCAAGGATTGATAGATTTTTTTTTTTCATTTTTGATTCTTTATTTACTCAAGCTGCAAAGAGATGTACATATATAATATTTGAAATACCCCCCAAGCAACTTATATCAGAGGGCTGTTAACATATCATCACATGTTTCCGTTGTTTATGGCCAGGGGCACCATAACGGCGGCAGCAGCGTATGTCATGTTACCAGCAAGCTCTTACATGAGATCAATAGAACATACGAATAAAGACATGCACTCAATCAATACAACGTTTGATTAGTTATTTAATGAACAAGGTTGCCTCTTCTCGGCCAGAAAGTTAGCCTCAACCGTGACTGTCATGTGTGCCAAGCACTATGACAAGAGAAGCGAACGATTATGATTAGGTGCAATTATTTATTCATTAATAACACTGTTAGCCGGAGTCCAATAGGTTTGACATTAGCGGGAACATCGACCATTCAACCTAATGACCAGGACTAACCTTTGTACTAAAAAATAATTTGATTCAGGCCACCAAGGCATTTATCATCCCGACGGTAGAACATGGGAGAAGGGAATTGAGCCATATTGCTCATAGTAGAATGCCGTATTCCGTGTCTCGGTGATGAAAGTTCCAGGGGATGCAGAAACGCACACATACAACACGCCAACACAAATGTGTTATGCAAAGCTGCTAAAGGCCAGTTGGACTATAATGTATCAAACTTCACCATAGGTTTAGGGGGTGGGGTTGGAGGTTAAATATTCGGAAAGCCAGGGAGTGGATTGTCCCGAAATACTATCGAGAACGCATAGAAACTTTAGGTTTGGGGTGTTTATTGCCCACTTTAAGTATGAGTAACCTGCGAGGAGAGTTGCATATGTAACAGCCCACAACACCATGTGCGACACCGCCGACACCGCCGATTAGTCACATTTATATAAATAGCCTAGCCCTACCACTGCTGCGACTTCGTCGACCTATTCACACATGTGCGCGAGAAAGTTGTAGCAGGGTTTTTTTAATTAAATCAGTCATAGGGCTACTGCTTTGTTGTGTACTATTTCATTGATACATTACGCTGCAATTACCGTGTATATACGATATACATAGAGTGATGTTGAGCAAATGAGTCGATATATACATTCTTATCAAATTTCTCTTTGGAAGCGCCGCCTTTTAAATTATTACATTCATTTTTTTGGTCTCGCCTGAACTTGTTCAAGGACGAGACATAGTGGTCACTTTGTGTATGTCTGTCGGTCTGTCTGTCTGGTTGTCTGCCTGTCCGGCGTCGTCGTCTGTCTGTTGTCCGGATGGCGGTTCGGGTATCTCTGAACGTGAAAGCTATCATGCTGGGGACCTTTGTGGAGATGTACGGTGAAGAGTGAGTTGTCGATGTGCATCCAATTTTCGGCCTGAAAATCCATTTACTCATTTGCATAAAATTTGCATATTTAGGAAAATTGCCCTAGAAGCTTGTGTACAAGAGATCTGATGATCGGTAGATGCATTGGTGATGCAGTTCAGCCTATTTACCAACTATGAAGTGTAGATTAACTGAGTAGATTATCAAGGCAAGCATTTCATTAAAAAAAAAATCTCTGTCATCAAAGGTCATTCAGGTCAACAAACTGCCAAATAATAACATTTCTGCAATAACTTCTAGTGACTGTGTGAGATTTGGCTGAAATTTCGGGACAAGCTGCTTATGATCAAGGGTAAACATGTTTCATAAAACAACAGTGTCATCAAAGCGTCATCAAGGTCATATGGACCAAAAGACGGTCAAATAAAAATTCCTGCAACAACCTCTAGTACTGTATGTACCTATTTAAGAATGGTATAGTCTTGGGGCACATAGCTGACAGGCATTGATGCGACATCACTATTATTAAGCCATGCTATCAATAACCAAGATGTTGCGAAACTATCTCTATTTGGGTTTACTCATTTCAACCACTGAGGTATGTTATTTTATTCCTCTTAACTGTATCCTATCTGTAACAGACAGAGATGTATTTAATGTCAAAACCTGCCCTTTCACATCAGTACATTTTACATCAATTTTATGAACTATTGTGTACACAATGGTTGGTTGTTGCGGAGATTAGTGGTTCAGTGGATGATCGGCTCCCATTGTTAGGGAATGACACTTTTGAGGGTGAGGGCAGGGCAGCCTCGAGAAAGAAAATGTGATTCCTCTGAAGACCTTGCGGGGCTGAAGCCAGGGTCAAGTAAGAGTCATGTTGCAGAAAGTATAACAAGATAATATTTGGTAGTAGTTAGTCCCTCCACACATGTATCCTCCCAGACCCCTCTTTTCTGTGATGACTTCAATGATGGTCTGAAGACATTTTGAAAACAAAATAATTGTTATATTCTTTGAGTTTATTCAAATTCCTAATGTGCATGGTTATTCCAAATTTCAAGTTTATTATTATTATCTTATTCTTTCATTTTTTTCGATTTTCATGAAGTTTGAGGGGTATGGGCTTTACCTTAGTCCCACAATGGTAACATTGAATTGAGTCACTGGGGGTTATGCAGTTTGTATAATAAATTGCTCCATTCATGCAAATGTTCAAGTTGTTGGAATCCCATGAAATGTTGAGTGTGGTCCATAATGGTCCCTGGATATTTAAAGTGAGAAAAGGGTCATGAAGTGAATATTGATGTATAATACCATAATATCGTCACTTCCCCCAAATTATACGACTTCAGTAGACGACATGGTCGAGGACCAGCTCCATACGGAAATTGGAATGGTCACTGATTAGTAGCTGGTTATGTTAAATGCTAATACCAAAAGCAACACATGGAATGCCTTGTAATTGTTTGCAGGATGACTAATAGAAGAACCCACTGATCAGCGCGCAACCAGGCGAGATACGGGGGGGGGGGGGGTCGCCTTGTTAACTGAATAATGCTGCTTTGAAACCTAAGCCAGCCTCGGATAAAGATATGTGGCGACCTGAGGTAAGTTCCAACGGTCGGAGCAATCAGGGACGTAGCGGCGATAATAAATTTTCTCATGGGAGTATTTTTTCGTCCCGTCGGCACAAACAAGAGAGGTGGGGGGGCGGAGGGGAGAAAAAAAATACTATGAGGTTGTTAGTGACGCTTATTACCCTCAAATCATTAGTCATCCCGAGGCCTTGGAAGGAAATACACGTCAGTCAGCTGATGTTCAATTGTAGCAACCGGGGGGCAGAGGGGCCAGGATAACGGCTTCATAGCCTAAGTGCGCTTGTGAGTGTATTCCACATAGTAATGCCCAATTCAAACCTGCAAAATGAAACAATGAGAGTACAAGTATATCAAAATTTAGGCTAACTTTAAAACGTTACCTTCCGTTCTGGGGGTTAACGTCATCAGTAAGTTGCTCTCATTTGCCAAATTAACAATACCAAAAGTGAGAAAAAGTGACCATAACGACTTACCATATGGCATTAAGGACGCTTAAAACAGCAACAATTTTCCCCCAAGGGGAGTGGGACACCCACTCCCTTTTAACCCGCCCCCGATTCGTCTCGAAAGACAGATTTGTCAAAAAACTAATATGCCCCCCCCCCAAATTATCGGACCCCTGGCGCCGCCCTGGCTATGGAACAAAAACATGTGGATATCACATTTATCGTTAACTATTGTGGCTCGTTATTTCTTCGTGGGCGTCGAGGAACGAATCTCTAGCATAATATTTCAGGCTATGGTCGCATTAGAATTTCACTAATATGCACGGTCGTAAAGGTCTGGGACAAACAAATTGTTAGATTCAATTTATTAGCTCCGAAATGCCGTTTCCGACATCTGAGAAACCATTTCCTTAAAAATGGCTGTACATCCTTTTCGCCAGCCGGTGATGGTGTTCCGATTAGGTACTCATTACAAACGTATCCCGACCCGATTATTTGAAAACAGAGTGCGCTATCGCAGAGTAGTAACAATACATCTTTGTTTGGCTATTGGAGCTAAGAAAGCTTCGAAAGTTTTATGCAACTGCGCAGACGTTCAGTAGCCCACGGAAAGTTGTTCTAAAGAGAAAGAATTCCCCTCAATTCTGGGTAAGCTGTGATATTTCTACATTTAATCTCAGAAATACCAAACACTCACCCGTTACTTTCTCTGATCACATCAGTGCATAGGTTCTCATTCAACACGGTACTCGATAACGCAGTATCTCAAGAATAACATAACAAAATGTGTTGTTCGCGGAAACAGCCGCTATAACATATAAAACATGAATATAAACGAGTTGATTATTTCCCTTTGAGAGAAACCGAGAAATGTTAGAGGTTCGTGAACGCTCTCGAATAGAAGACGAGTTTGTGAGCTGCAAGTCAAGGCAGGTTATTACTAACTTGCGACTAGATGAATCAACCGACTATATTAATTCAAATAATATGCAAATCAGCAAACGTGCTCTCCGTAGAATTGGGTCTGTTCGCTCGTACTTGTCTAGGAAAGTGACAGATAAGGCTAGAGTCATGCTCATGTAATGTCTCGTATTGATTTCTGTAATTGTATTTTAATGGTATTCCAGACTTGAATGTTGCAGGTTACAGAGAATTCAAAATTCTGCTGCCAGGGTGTTACTCGTTACGGAGAAACGTGGAGGCACATTACACCAGTTATTAATGATTACAATGGTTACAGTACGAAACGCATCGATTATACATTTGACATAACTTTCCTCCGTTTAGCGGGGATCGCTCCATTGTATCTTCAGACGTTGTTGCAAAGGTATCGTCCACCAGGAGTTTCTGTCATTTCCCGCTGTCTCTTTGGTTCCGCCTGTTGCGGGGGACTAGATTTTACGGTGCTTGTACTTTTGCGGCAGCTGCCTGCGGAGACTTGGAACGATCTCCCTAATCACTTAAACAGTTTAGGCACTTATAGCACTTTCAAAGTCTCATTTGAAGACCTATCTTCTCCAGAAAGGATGGTCTGGTTGATGGTCGTTGTTTGGTTTTTTTTTTCATAAGTGTTTTCGGTAAGGTCAGCGCGTTAGAGACGTCTTGTGGACAAGGATATGCGCTTTATAAGAATGTCATTATTAGTATTAACTTTGGAAATGACTGTATTACATCGTTATTAATTGGAATGACATAAAGGATGCGTGATAATTTTTTTAACGAAAATCTACATTGCAATGAAAATACCAATTACCTAAATCAACACGTATGAGCCTACAGTGTATGGTGAAATAGTAGAAATCACATATTCCTATGTCTGAGAGTCGCGTTCTTAGTACGAAACCTCGAATATCTCGCAACAGAAATTGCAATACAAGCGAGACGACTCTCTCCCACTCTCGCTCTACTCTCTCTCCTTCTCCCCCCCCCCCCCCACCCCTCTTCCTCGCGCATTCCCTCATCTCTCTCTCTCAACTCTACTTCTCGCCGGGTTTTAAGGCGTTAGAGATTACACACATATTGACTATGAAGAGTGTTAATAAACGTGTGCCTTCTTGTTAAAAGCCGCATAATTCCCTAGTTTTCGTCGGATGTGACATATTTTGGAAAATGTGGAGGGGGCACTTGAGAACATTACGTCATTGGACTTCGATGGATGTAGACAGTCGATCCCTGTGAGGGAAAAATTCATGCGGAGAACAGCAGCTTTATTGACGAGTGTTCCGTGTTTTTTAAAAGAACGGAGGTTTCCTCTGTTGTTATATTCAACTTTCGAGTCGCTGCTCGGATTTCAGCAAGACGTGCAGGTTTGAGAGGCAAAGATTAGCGGTGTTCTTCTTCTAGATTTCCGTATCCCTCGATTCCCGCATACTATTCCCAGGCGCCGATCGTGATAGGAGGATGCTGACAGGGTCTTTGGTCGATTGAGGGTACATAGTTGTGGTTGGGGGCCAGGCGGGACTCGCGTCTTCTCTGATGCCTTGACTGTGTTCTTCCACAACGACACCGGAGGTCATTGCCGGTGATAACAGAAATTTGATCGCAAGCAACAGTTTGTGCATAGCAAACTTTCGGTTTAGGTATTGTTCTGATGGGAAACCGAAGTAATGCGGAGCCCATACCTTACTCGCTTTATTCATAGAGTGCAAAAATCCCATTCCCTACACCGCATTCACAAATAGCGACTAATTTTCTTATCTGTTGGAGTTCCACCGGTGACGCCTTTTACCTTATGCGGGTTCGGTTTGCAGGTCACTTCGCGGTTCTCCATGAACAATGAATGTGATCCCATCGGCTCGTAGCTCGGTCTCAGTCGCTGAGTAGGAAAGGACACATTTAATGATCTTAAGTGTGAGATCATTAACAGATATACGTATCATTCAATCCGAATTTACGGAATATTGCTAGCCAAGTAGTTAAATGTGGACTGGTTTTAGGCTATATGGGGTTGATTACTGTTGAGAAAAAACATGGGATGTCATTAACTTCCTGGTCTCCGGACAAATACATCATCGGAGTTTGATGGCCTGATTCGATTACTCTTTTTATCCGCCAGTCTACTAAGAGCTCTTTCCCAACAAAACATTGTTGAGGATTCGGATCCGTCAGTATTTGGGGTTTTCCAAGGAGCGTAGCGTTGAAGGCAGCCTTTGATGTCATAATCGGAACATTGTCATTTAGGATCCATTTTTATCATATTGTTTTCAACACGAGCGCACGGTCCGGTACGAGTTAGCTATACTGCTAGGTAACGCGATGCTTAGTGTAGTGCATTATAGATTGACGTACACGTTCATGTTATATCTGTGGGAACACCTCCATGCCTGAATGTTTATTTTGTAAATTCTAAGTGTACAGGAAGCCACATGAGGTTTATAGGAAAACCTGGTGTATAGATAGTGGATAAACAGGAAAACGTACCTGTTGCCTGCACGCTGGGCACTCAGCACAAGGGATCGGAGCAGGGACAAGCGAGAGGTAGGCAATTTGCAATTTAATGTCTGCGTGTGATAACCCACAACCTGTTAAGGTGCACCGCCAAAGAGGCATTGCTTATTCGTGTATCTGGTGAGCGATTCTGCTCGCAAGTTTACCATAAAAAAGACTTTATCGGTACCTGGCCGAGCGACGTCAAGATCAACGGGACTGCTCACAGCCGACCGGGCGATACTTATTGAAAAATACGCGTGTCAAACCCCAGTAACCCCAGAAAAGCATGCATGACAGAGGAACCATGAAGTGCACCTGGAGAACAGCCACCACAGAAAAAAAAAAATGTTCGGTTGATGTGGATTTAGAACCGGAATATTTGCTTTGCAAAAGTAAGACCGGAAAATATCGTAGTTCAATTCTAATAATAATGATGATATCAACGCAAATGACACTGAGGTTGTATCCAAGTGTGCATACATGAATATACCTGTTCATCGGAACAACCTGTTAGTCTCACACACCAAGTAGGGTGAACGCGCACCCGAAGGCGCTTTGACACAGGTTGCACCTCACGGTACCAAAAAGTAAATCGACAAGGTACACGTGGACGTGAGCCCAAACAGGGGTTATAAGTCCAAACGCCTTACCGATTAGGCTTTCAACGTCCCAAACTGCCAAAATGGGAATTAGGCACGAAGACGGGTGCAGGGCCACTGGGGATTAGAATAGTCCTTAGAAAATCTTTCCTATATACGAGTCGGTCCTCGTCCAAAAGTTTGCGTGGGGGTACAGGGGAGATGATAGCAGAATAGCGGCTATGCTAGCGTTTCGGTTGCGGAGGTCTGCTCGGGTTCCGTAATAGTGGTAGGATAGATGGAGGTTTTTGCTACACCAGGGATTCGAGCCAGTGGTTGTTGTTTTTTCATCGGCCGCTAGTGCAAGGCAGGTACCCGCTCGGTGGAACACGGTCAGAGAGTTAGGAAAGGCCAATTTATCACTTCACGCCCCCAGGTTGTACGAACATTCTACCACAACTAATTGTGAGGCATGTGAGTCTAATACTGTATCGTAATCGATTCATTTAGTTCAACTTCAATAATTATGTCCTTGTCTGTGTCTGCCTCAGAAGTCCAGTTCAGTCAGTACAGGATTATTATTATATTATATTATTCATTATTATTATTAGATTTATATTATTATTATATTATTATTATTATTATTATATACCATATTTCGAAGCAGCCCTGAAATCACGAAATGTGTTCAAAGGCGCATTACAGTAAAAAAAACGCACGTGAATAAAGGTGAGCAAGAGTATGAGAAATAGAGTAGAAACAGTCAATCAATGGACGATAAGACTTTCTTGCGCGGAAATATCAACGTTGCGCCGCTTGGATTGGGGTACAATATCTTGTCGCCTAATTTTGCTTTGAAGTGAATATGATAATGTTTAGTTCCGTGACAGCCCCGTAAGTGCGAGCCCAATTAAATGGTTCTAGGTCACTCCGTGATGTTATACTTCCTATAGATGTGTTTCTGCCAAGCGCAATCAATTTGTGTTTCTACTTGACTATGTTGGAGCTTCCGTAAGAATCAGTGACTTTGAGATGTTGTCAGTGTATCTCAAACAGGGTAACACCCACTGAATATTTTCCAGAATCTGGATATGGACATCATAATGACGGGAAGCACCAAAGGTATTGGCGTCGGGCATGTGATAGGAAAATTAACAGATTAGAAAGTGACAAACTGGATTTGTTCCCCGATGCAAACACAATAGTGCACCTCCTCACTTCGAGTTTGTGGAATCTGGCGGATTTTGAGCAGGGACACAGTACTCGGTTCTCTAATTATCCTAACCAGTTATGATTGATAGTCAGTGTGTAGCAGTCCATCATCAGGTGTGACCAATGTCCGGGTGGATGTACGAAAATATCACAACAACCAAAGTGCGTACGGATCTATCATTATGAACTTCTGAATAACGATCTCTTATGCTCAGGTGACCAGATTTTTCTGGACAGATTTTTGTCCTGTTTCTCCATGGGGAACTATATCGCATATTGAATGGCCGGGAGTCTTTTCCAATAGTCCTCTCTTTCCCTTCCAATAGAAAAAACTTCCGCTCCCTTCTTCTTTCTCTTCTTTACGTAAAAATAAAATAAAAAATAGAGTCTTTCTGTATACAGTTCCGCCAGGTCGGCATTAACATAACGGGGACGTGGACTCTGACCGAACTACCTATGGCCAATCACTCACACCGCCATCAGAGCAACACAATACCCACCCCTGTGCATGGCAGGGATTGTAATTGGTTTGGCCATCTTCAAGTTGGCCGATCAAAAAAGTCGACGAGGCTACTTTTATCTGACATCTGGGAGCGTGGGATAATGTTTTACAGCATTGAGACCACGATTACACAGCTCAAAAATGTTTCGGGTATAACCCTTCAACTCGGTGAGAAATATATGTCCACTGAATCAAAAACCACTTGGCAACACAAAATGACATTGTACGATTGATTGATTATTATATAGAAGTCGAGGCTCTGATCATACCATAATGAGTTATACACGCAATAAAGGAACTCATAAGTATTACTGGATTTATTTTGAATTCACTGTGCCGAAAGGGGACATGAGTTTTGTTAGAGGTGATTATTTTTTCACAATTAAACATTAGCTACTGTGCCTTCGAATTAGGAATCGAATCAAATATGTAGCTATGCGCATTAGGTTAGGAAGATCCAGGAGTTCTATAAACATAGTATTAATTTATTCATAAAATAATATGATTCGTTTTGTAGATATGCCTGTACTCGTGCCAGAGCTTTGTTTGCAGCGACGAATAAGCAATTATATCTAAACCAAAGAAAAAGTAATTTTTCAACGGATTCTTCGCACTCATGGCAATGGCGTTAGCCAACTGTGTACCCAATTTTTCTCCATAGGGGGTTACTTGAGCGTTACTGACAGAACTGCACTTCACACACCCGCCTAGGAGGATATGAAACCCCACTTTCCAGTGCGGGCGACTGATAGATGGCGATCCTTTTCTGTATGTAGACATTGCCAGCTTCTGTGGAACAGATGTTTTGATTCCCAGAATGTAATTTGTGGGGGAGAAGAGGATGCGACATCGAGAGAATAAACGAATGATTCAATAGTGATTTTTCCATTAGGGGGAAAAGTGGCCTCGGTATTCTTTAGAGTACCATGGATTGCCGCCTGAAAGGAAATTTTAAAATCAAATTGGAAACCTTTGCCAATGGTTGCATGGAACAATATATTACAAATCTCATTACCGGTCTTCGAATGCAACACGCTTTGTAGACTGGAAGGGTGGGGTAGTCAGACTGGTCGACTCTCACAAAAATCACAGGAAAATTGGTCACAGTTGTCACCCGTCCATTGGAATGGAGTAATTCCAGAATTTAGGTAATAATAAACCCCCCCGACCGCCGAGCCCTGTACATCGCAAACCTGAAACTACTCTACAACCGACCGCTCTTCACATGGTAAAAGACCATTGGTGTGTTTTTTACCCTACAAGAAACGTGCGTCAGGGAACGCCTCCACATACCCTCTTAGTAGGATTTACCGTAGGAGGCGCTACCCAATCGCTTGAGGTGAGTGGTACTCAAGTGCCTAGATCTTATCCAACATTCCTCTGTCCTTCGATGACCTGACCGCTTTGACGATAAAACATAAAGAAAACGGTTGATTGCACTTAGAACACTTCTAGTAGCCGAAAGGTTTTGGAAGATCTGCCTATAGAGAGAAATCCGGGGAACAGGCGTTTGTGACGTTTTGTTGAATAATAATGAAGAGTTAGCAAAGTGACAGAACATTCTTCGTATTATTATTTGCGGTATTGATACTTTTGAGTTGACGTGATTAATCGTCTGTAATAAAAAGAAGTCGTTTAAAGACATCAGGTAGATCTTTAAATTGCATACAAATCCTGATATTAGCGCAAATATATTCAAAAGGTGGAACATATGTTACTTGTCGATGGAAAGGAAATGTCTCAAAGGCACAATATTATTACATGAACAACAGAAAACAGAAAGACTTGACTGATCCCCCTCGGCACATTCAACCGCCGGTGAGAACAACTGACTCATGTCTGCTTATAATAGCAACTAACTGTACACAAATTTTCTCGAATACTCTCATTTTTCCACTGAAAATGGCATCTTTGGCTAAAAACAGTATAGAAGTAGAAGCCCGGTGTGCCCCAAAAAGTCGACACAATGTCATCCTTATCGGGCGAGCCATTCTGGACTCACCGGCTCATAACTCTTACTCAGATGATCTGAACCTAAACCGCAAATACAATGTTGTGCTGAATTACATGATTGTACTCATCATGGAAGATACAATCCACTTCATGCTTATCATGAAGGCTAGACAAGGTAATCGTGTGTATAACAGGCCGGACATTGGTACAAATCATGCTTGCCAAGAATTACCCTCTTCTCTGTACATTAGAACAAAAACTTTCTGTATGTCCTGTAAAAATCACGTACCAAATTACATTCGGAGTATTGCGATTTCGTCATGTATACGAAATTAAGAAGCTGACTGCGATCATGATTTTGTATGCAAAGTATGAGCTTAACCCACTTAGTATTGTTTAAGACTCCGTGGTTCTGTTCAGCGTCATGTTTGTTCTCCCACAAACATAAATCAAAATGCCCGTGGACTGTGTGGGCCACCGAGTTGCGTTACCGAGCCATCAATGCGGTAGTGTTATTCGTGGGTAACTATTTAGGGCTAATGAACAGTGATAGATACGAGGGCCCTTTGTGGCAGAAACTTAAAAACCGGGATGTGACGTCATAATAGGAAAACAAAGCCGAGGACTATTTATTAGTCCTATTCATAAATATTTGATTTTATTCTCACGAAACGCTGAAAAATAACAAGAAAATACCAAAATACATAATTCAATGGTCATATTTAATTCTCCCAAAAACTGCTCATCGACAAACGATGTCAAACCTCAGAATTAAAAACACAGGGTGCAGGGCGTGTTGCCAACAATGCGCACAAAACAATAACCGCTATGAAAACCGTACGTTGCATGCAACTGTTGCATGTACGAATGGCCAGGGCCGGAAGCGACAGTTTTAATTTTAGCACTCGGAGTATATGTACAGTAGCTTGTTGCTTACGAACATAGCCAATAGTCCGATACTACAAGTATACTAGTCTTGATTGAGTCGAGCGAGCGAGTCAGTGGTTCTGATACAGACCCATGTTTTGGTCGGGATTAATACGGGGAATTATTTGGAAACAATGGAGAGTACAAATTTACAGGAACATCGATATATTACAAGGCTGCCAAGTCTCAAGCATTTCGCCGGTGAGACTCACGCATTTCGGTACGATTTCACGCTCTCACGGCGAGACATAAATTTCTCACGCATTCTTTTTTGAGAACTTGTCAAAAATTATTAGTTTACATCTCGGCCCTCTATTGACTCATCGACGTCCCTCGCAGACTCCGCGCACTCCACAGATCGTTAATATTTATGCCGCCGCGACACGATTCTTTGAGAACTTGTCAAAAAAAATTAGTTTACATCTCGGCCCTCGAGTGACTCATCAGCAGTCCCCCGCAGACTCCGCGCACTCCACAGATCGTTAATATTTATGCCGCCGCGACCCGAGTGTGACCGTGTGTATAACACTACGGGGACAATACTGCGGTTATTACTCCGAAACACGTGTTTTCCGCTGATCGACGCCGATAGCATTTACTGTACGGAACTGCAGTAAAAGCGTACGGTTGATTCAATTACGAGCCTACAGGACCAGGTCGATAGCAACTTGGAAGGTTTTTTTCAACCGATCAGCAGGAACACCAGATGTACAAATCCGCCAGATAAGGTACGAACTTTTTTGTGAGATTTTGACAATTAACTTTGTGTACAATTTTGCCTCGCCTTCAAAATTACAAATGAAGAGTAAAAGACTGCGGGGTCGTGACTATGTAAATGATAGACCCAATTTAGCTTATCTTACTAAGTTATATACGTACATACGCACACAATTGAAAAAAAAAAAAGTATTGATGAGCAGGCGACCGCTCGGCGCTGCGTGAAGTTATATCATATCGAAGAAGGCTGATTGAATAATATTGTAACAAGTGAAGATAGTTTTATCCCCGCAACATTTTTATGTGTTCGGGGATATTATGGTTTTGGGCCTGTGCCCGTCCCGCGCGCGGAAACTTAGGCGTTAGCGAAATACTCTCCAACACAATGTCCAATTGACAGGAAACTTAGTACACAATGTCCATCCCAAGGGAATGATGAATCTCGAATCGGTTCGAAAGTGGGCAATAATGCATGTCTACTAGAGGTTTTACCCGAAACTATCAAGTTGTTCGCTTTGGACGTAAATTTGTGTAGGGGTAAACACTTGGTCCTGAAAAACATGGCGATAATTTCAAGGTCAACAAAGGGTCTGCTGCCCTCTATTTTATACGAAACTTGATGGGTAGGTTAACACCTAATCCCAAAAAACATGGCGATAATTTCAAGGTCACCAGAGTGTCTGCTGCCCTCTATTTTGAGGTTTCACACGAAATTATTTAGCTTGTTTGATTCAGACGAAACTTGGTGGGTAGGGGTGACACCATGGGCCCCGAAAAACATGGTGATAATTTCAAGGCCACCAGATGTGTCTGCTGCTCTCTATTTTGCGGTTTTACACGAAATTATTTAGTTTATTTGATTTAGACGAAACTTGGTGGGTCACTGAATTACTACTATGAAATACCTATCAATTGAGGGTTCCTTGATGGGGTGAAGGGGCATGGGAAGTGCCATTTCCTGCCCGATCACGGTCATTTTTAGCAGAAAATCTCCCTGGCGCGACGCCTCGCGCGAACCGATGGTCGCGCTCCGCGTCAATGGTCACCCGACAGATCTCACTCTCAACAGATCTCTAATGTTGGCAGCCTGTACTACAATTCGTGGAAAATGCATCCATCGTGTGATCGTATTTCGATCGTGATTCGAAGACAAAAGGTCGTGCCATTGTGAATGTTGTTGATGATGGTGTTGCTGCGGGCGTATATAGGCCCTACTATAAATCCAACTGCTGGTTATTTTCCCGTTTTCGACCGAGTGCATTTATTTGACTGGTAAGTGAGAATTTGCTTTTTCTGTCAAAGAGAGGAAGTTAGGAACATCTAGATTCATGTTTCCAAGCGGGACTGTTTGTGACGGAGATATATTCAAACTCTCCTTCATATTTCAAAATGTTATGCCTGTGATCATCCAGGGAAATGCTACTCTAACTTAGAACTGGCAGTCTAACGTTGGAGTAGCATTTCCCTGAATCATCGCGGATGAAATCAGACCAGTCTCAGTTTCGCACCCGTCCAGGCTTCTCATCATCCAGCCCAATCAAGTTGTGTCTTCCGACTCTGGCAATTGACATTCACACTGCATGTACCATATTTCATATCTAGTGTCGTGAAAAGGAATTTCAGGTAATTAAGTTCTATCTGTGGGCCTAATCCTCTGCTCATTGAAAAGTGATAACATTTCTGGAGAAGTTTCGTGAAATATGGGCCTAGTACTATATGTGTTAGATTTCGTAACGATTCGGGCACGATCGAGAATGCGTACAAACGCGATATAGGCCTTACATTTATCGTGTGCAACTTGAACACATTGAAAACTTTCCACAAGTTCTGTTGATCGCCACTTAAAGTTCTCCCAACACATACTTGTGTCGCCTCTAGCCGGTTTCTTAGTACTGGAATTATAACCGGTTATAATTCACTTTTTCACCACTTAAACTTACGTCATCGGTCCGTGGTATTTATGATCATGAGCAACCTACACTGTGAAATCACAGAACGAAATTTAATCTAGAACTCGAATCACGCACACGTACACAGGTGTTCAAACAGGCCCCTGCGAACGATTTTTATACAGGGGTGCTGAGCTCCCCCTGACAAAGACCCTCACACTACCCTACACAAAAACCTACATTTTTTCGTCATTTTCATTTTTCAGATTTTTTCTTTTGCAATTTTTTGATACTTTTTTTTAGTTAGTTTCATAGCGAATCGCGTGATTCCGATTAGACAGTGCACCCTGATGTACCCGCGGTTGGTAACGGTACCCTAATCTGTTAATTAGCAGCACGAAACAGTGGCAACCCATGAGCAAAACAAACTAACAGTGAACAGCGGGCGTAATAGCAGGTTTCTGGTGTAACGGGAAAAGTTAACTCAGGCAGTCTCAGGGTCCCCATTATCAGGGGCGTCGGAGGTTTCGAAAAGTGGGGGGGGGGGGGGGGGGACACATCGAATGCAAATGACCATCTAAGCGGAGCGCCACCATCGGATGGCGCGGAGCGTACAATGAAAATTTCAGATTTGCATACCCTCGAGATCGACGGAAACGGCATTGCCAGCCTCGATAGCACCCATCTATCTACATGTGTGATTTGAATAAAAGACAGACAAAAAAGTTGTCATTGTGCATCTGAGATGATTTACCGAGTATCACACATGGTATTTTTTTATTAAAAAAAAAGCCATAGGCGTACTACGGGACCACTCCAATTTGAGAGCAGAAAATTGTACCCGAATTTTACTAGTCGGTCACTGGAAACTACCGGCGCACACGGAGCGCGCGAAAAAAATTGCATGTTTTCCGGGAATTTTTCGAAAAAGACTGCAAAAAATTCAGGCATTTTTTACTTTGCTTTTTTCCTTCCCAAATTTTCCACGAATTTTCGCCCGAATTTTTCATCCTCAGAAAAATTGGGGGGGGGGGCAGTCTGCCGCCAAGGCTTGCTGAAATTAATCGAGTGAACGGAATGATTCGAAGCTTTACATCGCATATTTAGCCTACAACGCCGGGTCCAGATCTTCACCTGGGGTCCGCACCTGGAATTAGTGGACTTAAGACAATTCCCCAACGCGATGTATTGTTTGGTTAGACGAAAATTGAATCATTTAGAATGATACAAAATCGGGCATTGCCATTATTTTTTCATTACGGTCCCGGCAAGTGGGGGACACGATTATGAATCTCCCCCCCCCACTTTTGAAAGTGGAGGGGACATTTCCCCCTCCCCCACCTCTGTTGACGCCCATGCCCATTATGGACCGCCGTCAGTGAGGGTATAAGGGAAGGGAGAGTCCATCGTCCCCTTTTGAAAATTCTGTCTGTTTCGAAGATGCAAAATGTTTTATACTAGGATCAATGAGCTAGAAATGTCCTGCTTTTCATATTATCACTTGATAATAATTACTTTCACTGTCTTTCAGTTGCTAATGATCAGGGGCGGCGATCTGTGTTGAATATTGGGGGGACATGAGAGTAACACAGCTCACAAGCGGAGCGAACAAATGGGGGGCTGCTAGCGTTAGAAGGGAAATTTTTAGTTTTACAGACCCCCCAGACTGCAAGTAAACGGCACTTCTGGGGTCATATGGCAGTAAGCAACATCCCTAAAATCGTCGATAAATTCCCGAATTGTTATTTCAAGAAACATTCTTGAAGGAACTGACTCAATGTTATATTCCGTACACTTCCGGCCACCGTCGGTTATTGACGCGTAGGGTACAAGACATTTTTTTGTTTTACAGACCCCCCAGATTGAAGGAAACGGCATTTCCCGAACCGTATGGCAGTAAGCAACGTCCCTGAAATGTGGCAATAAATTTCAGAATTCATATTTCTAGAGACGTTCTTGAGGAACTGATCGGTGTGTATTCCTTACAATTCGGGCTAGCCGCCACCATCAGTGGACGCGTAGGGACAAGGGAAATTTTCGTTTTACAGACCCTCAGATTGCAGGAAACGGCAAATTCCCGCGCTGCATGGCAGTGAGCAACATCCCCAAAACTGACAATAAATTTCTGAAATGTATATCTCAAGAAACACTCTTGAAGGAGGAACTGATCGACGTTTATTATTACAATTCGCGCCACCATCAGTTGAAGCGTACCGTACAAGGAAATAACCTTACAGACCAACCCCCCCCCCCCCCCCCAGATTGCAGGGAGCGGCACTTCCCGCGAACTTACGGAAGTGTGCAATCACTGAAATTGACAGTAAATTCCCGAAAACATTTGATTGAAAGGAGTGAGCCAGTCAGCAGACAATTTGGTCATTTTTCAGATTAGTTTCCGCTCAAATTTTTCCGTCCAAATTTCTCATGTCGAGCCTGTATAGTTCCATACGTCAATCACGTAAACCTCCATAATGTGCACGATCCCCTGCCTGTTGTTTTCGTTACATAGAGCTTTCATCTCCTATTAAAAACAGCACGTCAGGCTGGCAAAGCCAATCTGAACACTAAGGATCAGAGTAGACTAAAAAACTGTGTGAGTGTTAATTAAAATTGCAGTTGGATTCCGGCATTGGTGTAGTGGGGAGGGGGGGGGGGCACCATGAATCAAGTCCTAAACCAAATTCTCCTCGTGGCCTACCTATAGTTCCCACATTGAAAGACGACTCGTATGGACAAAAATCATATTTGCCAGAATCTGACAAAAGTATTGTACACGTGGGCCCGTGTATTATACTGTAACAGGAAAAAAAGATATGATACAGAGCGCGCAGCGAGACTTTTTTCTTGCATTTCGGCCCTCCCAACAAAAAATTTAAACAATCTAATAAGAAATATGAGTTAGACATTTGTTTGGCCGTTACTACTGACATATGATTATAGGCTGCAGTATACTGGGGTTGTGGACACAAGGAACCTGAAATCGGTAGGGGCGTCAGAAAAATCTGGGGTGCTGCAGCACCCCAGCACCCCTCCCCCCCCCCCTTCGCAGGGCTGTGTTCAAACATGTCATTGACAAATGGGAATTTGAATTTTTAGGGAACATTGAACATATGAAGCGATTGGCGCCTACAACATGGAGTGAGGTGAACAAAATGACAAGACACAGGCCTACATACACTGACTGATTTTGTCACAGAACAGATTACCTCACCTTAATGTAGTGAAGCAAACCACACTATTAGCCAGGTGGGGTTGATTCTCTGTTAGTGCTAAGTAAGAATTTCCTGATCATCTCGTGCGTCTTCTAGAAGTCCTCATTTCACGTCAGTGTGTGTACGTACGAACATACGAAGGAGCACCCGCACGTCAAGCGTCGTTGTCATTAAAAGGGACGACGCGTGTGGATATCACTCTTAGTGTCATTTTATGATCCCCTTCCTGTTTTCTGTGTGCATACATGTGAGCCCTCTCGTTCCTAACATTCCCTGTTACGAGCCTAGATTCTTGATTAAAAGGTTTCGCTTGGGTGCAATATTAAATGTGATCGAATGAAATCACGGTCCTGTTTCCAGTGTCACAAATTAGAAAATGCATATGACGATTTGCTCAGTGCAACAGCCAAAGCTTAACCAGGGCAAGTCCTAAGGTTTTATCTCCCTGAGGATTATACTGAAATGCTTACCATATGGCAACTGCACTGTCTGCACGAGTCTGAAACGCGTTAGGGAATAATTTTTAATCAAATGCCGTCGGCGATCACATTACAAAAATGTAACAGTTGCTGCATTCGAACTAGAAATTGTTTCAATACCGTTTCTGTTAACGAGCTCGGGTGAGAGATTTACTCAGATATAGCGGATATTTGAACAACTACATATTGTTTTTCAGACTGTCTGGAACAAGGCCCCCTAATAAGCAAAGGCACATGGCTTGATCATAAACTGGCCGAAAGTTTTAAAATGACTCCAAATCATATTTCAAAGTGTTCTGCATGAGTCAAACGAATCGGCATATGTTGGAAACGGGTCAACAGACCAGGTTTATCACCATATTAGAACGTAGAGATGCCAAGGTAGTGAGATATTTGTTCCTTATTGAAACCCGTTTTGCCTGGATTTGGCTGGGTAACCATGGTAATGTATAGTATGGGGTTCTCAGAGCATATGATACTTCAGGATGTTCTAGGATCTTGAATAAAAGGCCAGCCTAAAAAACCTCTGTGGTCAATGCTAACGTGGTGGCCGCGTAACTGGTCGAAATAATAGGAAGAAAGAAGACTTGCGATAGAATATTGTGTAATATTGTCTAAAACGTTTTACGTTTGACTCTTACACATGTGAAGTGAGAATGCCAAATTAATACGTATTCTTTTTGTGTGGCAGTTACTAAATTACTCATGAGCAGGTTTTATCTCTTCTTGCTGTCCTAATGAAAACAGGTTGAGACTATATACCGTATTTTTTGAAGAATCTCGCAGCTTATGTTTAACATGTCTGATGGATGTAGTTTATAAACTAATTAAGCTACGGATTGACTGAAAAGGAACGGACGAAGGTTACGACGGTTGTTTGTTTGCCTGGTCATTTAAGCTCTCCAGCTTACGTGAAATGACATCGTTATTCTCGCGCAACTCTTTTCCCTCGCTGTTGTCAAATCGCCTGACTGTGTAAGCACAATCTCAATAGCAGGCGGCACCAAACTTTTTAGGGAGCTGAAGGTCGATTATTGGCATTCCCGCCTGCAGTTTACAGGTGGCCATTGGAGTGTCAACTACACTTCTTTGCCTTCATTTCCCCAATAGCGATCGATGCTTTTTCAATCAACGTTCCGAAAGACTGTCTGTTTAACAGAGCGACAGAGCTTCTATCCGCAGATAAACGAGGCTCTGTTTAGTCTCGACTCTTGTACTGGTCCTGATTGAGAATAAAAGGTATACGCAAGAGTCCATACGATATGTAGTTGTTGGTTTTTGGAAGAGTAACATCATTAGGCGCGTTGTTTACTTGAACCTACTCAGAAAATCGTGTCTCACAGAGGCATTTTTGTATATCAACTCTTACTTCCTCAGACCAGATATCTCTGAATCATCTGACTAACACCTTCTTACCTTGAATTTTTTTCGGTCCTAGAACCATCTTTTTCCGCAGATATCATCCATGTTTCTTAGAATTCCTGTGGGCGAGCGCGGTTAGCCACGTAAAGACCCAACATCACGCGTGAACTAATGTGGTGCCTAATTAGGCGTTAATTGGAGCACGAATGGTCGTATTGGACCACCACTGATATTATCACTCGCCTCCAAAACGAAAAGCTTCGCAGCTTCAATATAGCTAAATTGTCCTACTGATCGTCGCAACAGCGAGGATCTCTTGTTCAAACTACGCTGCTGATAAATCTCCCAAATCTGTAGATCTTGTTGTTCAATGACGGGCATCCGACAACCTAATTGTTTCCTGGACAAATTACTTAACTTGTTGAACATAATTCAAGCAAGCAAGCCAATAGTGTGAAGGGGATATTCAATTCCTTCCACGAGTTCAATTATCGTAATCAACTCATCATTGATTTTCTCTGTGCGGTGAACTCGAATTTTACCACAATTAGTTCGAGTCGAGGAGTACAGTAACTGTTGTGATGATACCGATCTACTCCATTCATCATGAACTAAATAGCAGGCGATAGTAGCTACCGTTCTCCGTATACTTTAATATTCGCCAAAGCTTCGTTCATGTTCACTACTTTGCTATTGTTTGGTTGATGTCAACATGGTTGTAACCATGTTTTGTGCACCTTAGAGGTCTCCCTGTAAAAAACAAGCGATTGAACCCACGTCGTCGAAGATGCTCTACCGCTAAGCTAAACAAATGTCCATTGGGTCATTTACTATTGAGCGTCGACACTAACAAATATTTACTGAGGAAATACGGTGACAACTGGAACTGCTATCTTCTTCGGGGTAATCGCTTAGCAACGAATATTTTCCTGCGACTCTGCGCGTAGCATGTCATAAAGCTGATACAAGGTGCAACCATTGACCTTTTTTTTTTTTTTTTTTTGGGGGGGGGGGGGGCTTTTTTGGTGACAAAACATGTATGGAGGACTTTCATCTGAGGTAACTTGCTCCTAGACTTTTCAGGTTTACTCAACTTGAATTTTTCTTTTATATAGAACATTATTTAAGTTCAGTGAACTTGGAAGGTTCCGGCAGCATGTTACCTCGGATGTATCAAGTTATCCCAATGTTTTGGTTTTTACAGTGAGGCTGTAAACATCATTATCAAACATGAAAAAACGCTCTTGAGTTTGACTGACAGTGAGCGCAGATGAAACGTTAGCAAGGTGCTAGACTAGTAAGGCATGTACGGTTGAAACAGTGGTACAATCTATTGTTCTTAGAATATGTACATAGGGTTTAATCAGTCAAGATAATATCAACCCTCATTTGTTACTAGATTTAAGTGGTAAAATGTATGCTCGCCACATACCTGAACTTTGGATTGCAAAAAAGCCGCAGAAAGTTATAGGTAGAGCAACCTGGATAGGAAAAGTATGTGTGGATGTAGCATTAGCGCAAAGATCGCAATCGCCTCCAAGAACGGGTTGGGAGACATTTTTCCTTCTTGGCTATAGGTAAGCGACTGATGCCAAAAGTCGGTTGTACTAAAGCAAGACCGTGTTGCATAGAATTGTTCAAGTAATGAAACAAAACTACTAGATGAGCTTCAATTGTTGCCTGTTGATGCTGAACTGACAACCCTCCCCCCCCCCCCCTTAATGTTGCCTTCCTGACTCTGGCAGATTGCAACTCAACATGAGAGGAGGAGCGGGGTTTGTTTAATTTACTTTTGTCGGGGATTGTCTGCCGTATAAATGGTTATTGTGGTGCAGTATAGGGGAGTAACGAGAACCGGTAAACTTTTCTCGTTACAAGTTCTGCGAACCCACAGCCAGTTGTTATGCGACTAGTTGAAACATATAGGGATATAACTGTTGAAGGGTAGGTGGTGAGTTATTATTTATGACTGTATATGTCATGAAGAAGCTGAATGAATGACAATCGATTATTACAATGCTGCCGAGTGTACACAGGGCTGTCCACTATTTTTTAGGGCCGGCATGTTCATGATGTTATCTGGAACAACTGGTTAGTAGAGATGTCAGGTATTCAGATTCATTCCGTGGTTTAATCGACAGTAATGTTTGCATTTTACATTCGATGTTAGCGCAGGATGACAGGTATCAGTGCTTAGTGATTTTGTTTCCTGAGAATGCGTGATCGTGCCGGCAGCTTGGCAACCATGTGGACGCTGTGCGAGTTACCATGACCGCTGAGTTTAACTTTGCAAGGTCTTACTCAGACCCAATGAACAGCACTTCTCATTTTTGCTATAGATGTGCTCCATTATTAACGCTAGATATCAAAATACCCTCACAATGTGAAGTAGAGAATCGGTAAACCTAATTATATATAAAGATTTGACGTAATCTGTTCTTCTTCTCTATTTGACGAAAGTAAAAACTGTTGCGATAACATACTGTGTTAATTGCACGGTAAAGTAAGCTGTCAAATCAAGGTGGCATCATTGAACAATATGTAAAATGATCAGAAATTGCGTTACTGACTGTGACGTGTTCACGTCAGCACAGAAGTGTTGGATATGTGCGCTATTGTAACGAAGCCAGAGCGGGTACAGTTAGAAAACCTCCAATATAGTTGTATAAACGTATATGATAAAATACGAGGCAGGCGGGCCCGAAGTACAGGAGATGGGTGGAGATCACAGGGACGTAAACGTGACACGAAAGACGACTGGAGCAAAGACGTTCCGTTATAGTCCGTTAAATATTTAATACAAACTCATAAATACCTTTATTGCATGGTTTCCTGCATTCTGATTGGTCAAAAAGTTCATTCGAGACCATGTTCGAATCGCCATTCCAACACTCGCTATTTTTGCATAAAGAAATTGGGATAATTTATGATTATCTGGATTCTGATTGTTTAGCTGGTGAGCAGCCATGGTTACCATGTGCATGCCAGCACACAAAGTGAACTTGAAAAACATATTAGCCTTTGTTTTGGATAGTTGCTATGGTGATACATTGAGAAGTCACAGCATCATTCTTTATATTGATACATCATACAGTCTACATAGCGCAGCGCGCACACTAATACTCTACGTGTAAACAAAATGATAGCCGCTATAACTACGTTGTGTATATTGTACAGTGCCCGCATATAAACGTACACAACCCAGCTAGCCTGGCTCACAAAATACGAGGCTATGCAACGCTCATCTCTCGAAATTTTAGGCCTAACACGCGCATACTACGCAACTAACCTAGGGCGATGGTTACAATTATTATTCCGGATAATCAAACAATAGGTTGTGGCACGGCAAATCACTCAAATTGTATCGAGTAGCCTTCGAAATACGGTTAACTGTTTGCGGGGGGCACGAAACCTGCGTAGGTGATAAAGTTGCTCTCAACGTTACAAACACTCAGGCTACACAGCTCGTCGGTTTCGAAGTGAGTAAACTTAGAAAAATCATGAAAAATACATCATTCTCATTCAGCAGAAGTTACCTGTTATGTCTCGGATATCTAACTGAGAGGTTGTCCAACTGTAATTCGGTGTAGCATTGATCGGTATCTGCACGTCGGTTAAAGTTTCGAGTACATAGTTCAGTTCTTCAAGCGCAAGTCAAGCATAAACAGTGTAGAAACTGCATGCAATGGATTTCGCTGTATGTTGTGTAAATAAGCTAGACACTCCAGCCTCTGACTCGAACTATATTGTTATATGCTACTCTGACTATATGAGATAAGAAGATGCGCTATTATGATGTCACTGACCTGATTTAGGAGAATGTTTATTGAACAACAAAAATCGGAATAAAACGCATTTTTCAGAGTTCTTTTTATACTTTTCGAGTTGTATTTATGAATGGGGATAGAACGAGGGTGCCTCGGTCTTTTGTTGCATTCAAGACCTCTGAAGACGTCATCGTAGAGGCAAAACCCCTCGCCTTCGGCTCGGGGTTTCAAACCTCCACGATGACGTCATCATTGGTCTTAAATGCAACAAAAGACCTCGGCACCCTCGTATTTATCCCCTAAGTATACTCCACCAGACGACCGACTTGACATGGGTGCCGAACCAAGACTAACTAACTAAATAACTAACTCAATATTACAAGCAACCCGAGACGGCGTCTCTTAACACAACAATGCATACTTCACATACCAACATAGATCCATAAACAAATTAGATCTAGCCTACATGATATGCAGTAGCCAATCACATGACAATATGCGCTACAAACTTAGTCTTAAAACCAGTCTCTCTTACACTATCAATGAGAATATGATATTATCATTGTCATGCACTGTAGGCCACGAAGATTATACTAATGGCAATTGTTAAGATATTGATGTGACATTTTTTGTATATAAACCCATTTCTGCTCATTCCCAAATTCCTAAATTTTGTGAGTTCAGGAGCCACAGTGAATTAATATATTGAAATAGAAATTGCGTTACTGACTGTGGCATATTCACGTCAACACAGAAAGGTTGTTAAACTACATCACTCACCAGCCCGTGTTTTTATTGAGGCAAACTGGTAAAATTTGCTGTCGAGACTTGTCATGCTCTCCATTTCGTCCTAATATCGGACAAATGAGGTTTCATTAGTTATAGTTTAGTCAATGATTTGTGATACTGAAATAAAATTCAGCCTAAAGTTGTTTTCCATTATAAAAACATGTTGACCTGCGTTGACCCATACGCACGCCAAGCGGTATCCACTTGGACATTATCAACCCATCGTGTTCACTAACACTAATTGTTTAACACAATTGACTTCGATCCATACCGACAATAGCGGAGGGGGGCGAGCTCTCTAGAAAATTATACCTAATAAATTGTATTTGTCAACACTTGAGTATTGTATTGTACGAGCTACTGGCCAAAATATCAAACGCTCACAGATCCCCCATGTTTTAAAAAAAAGGCCAGCCTAGACTAAAAATAATAAAGATCTCATGAACACTACACACCAAATTTCAAATATATACTTGTATTTTAAACCTGCTAATATTCAGTATGATTGTATTAATTTTCCATCTGATGTTGAGTTCTGACCTGACCCCAAAACAGGATTCCCCGGCAAGGGTTCCCAGATTAACCTTATTCAATGAATGTGCTACATGTATAATTATAAGCTAGCATCATTCTTCCAGACATGGTTGACCTGTCGTGTTTACACAATTCACCCATCAAATATCCACCGAGAAAAAACCTGTATTCGATCAAGCATTCTGAACCATATAAACATGTACCCTCAGACCATACATCTAACAGTTATCGTGTTCTCTAGTGGTGTAACAGACACTCGTACGCGTTTTCCTCGCACACACACACTCTCTCTCTCTCTCTCTCGACACACACGCGCGCGCACACACACACACACACACACACACGCGCGCACGCGCGCGTGGAAAAACTTAGACACAGACTTCTACCCATATGCTATGCACACTTGCATGGTCGTTTGTCTATTCTATTTGCCACTAGCAAAGAATTAAAACTTCCTCATCTGCTCATGATTTATGTACATTCCAATATGAATTAATAATTTGGGTGGTTGGCGTCCTCACGGGACCGTTCACACTCTTTCTCTGTTGTTTTTCCTTTCTTTTTTTTCATTTCTTGGTCAGGCCATTGACTGTATTGAATGAGCAAATACAGAATTAAATCTCGTTGATATAAACTGTTTGAGTCCATGCACCTGGTACTACTGAGCACCGGTTTTTCTCGGGCTATGCTAGTGTCTGTTATTGTCGGAGCAGTCTGGCATTCTGCAGTCCAAATGCAGATTGGATACATTATGCAACTCATTGAGCTAAGTGAGGCATATTCGCCATTTGCCAAGGGTAAAAATGCTGTTTAATTGCCTTCCACCAACTGATTTATGTTCATCAACTCAATCTCTTTTCTAGGTAACTGAACTTTGGAATGGACAATTACGCCAATATTTTGTTTGAGCCGATAGAGAAATGAACTGCCAACACAAACTAGCTCATCATAGAGACGCTAACTGAACTATACTGAAGTGAAAGCTAATCGCGAACAAATTTTCATAACAAACTCATGCTTCATTTCATATTCCTAATTAACATGGGTCGTGGGATGCGACACTCTGCTGATAATCACTGTGTGTATAGAGAACATTATGGGGGACCACAGTCGTCTACTTTGCCTTTTGCCACACACACACACACACAACACACACACAACACACACACACACACACACACACACACAACACACACACACACACACACACACACACACACACACACACACACACACACAACACACACACACACAAACTAACACGCACATACGCGTCAATGCGTGTAACGATCTTTTGCCTTCGCAAGGATCAAGAACAATTATTACGAAATTTGGTACCATCAGACCTCATGTAACTGGAAAGGGGTCTCTGTCCTCTGGCCCTTCCTCGGGTGTCGCAAGAAGGTGGTGGCCCTCCAACGAAAACAGGTTACCACTCCGAAACTGTATGATGGTAGAGCTAAGTGCATTTACCTTGTCACTGAGAGAAAGCATTTGCATCCTCCATGTGAATCAGTTCATTGTACGCATTCGTGTGCACATAATGCCAGTTACTTATGACGTGAATTATCACTATCATTGAACAAATATGCAAGGTATTTTTTTTCGGATTATTGTAGTCTATACTTGATTTCGCAGGAATTCGCATCCAATTGATCAAACTTGATACACCGGTATGGTTGTGATGCCCGAACACTGAAAACACGAACCTTCAGAAATAACTAACGTGGCTGTGAGTTCACAAACGTATTAAAATCCATCAAACCAGCAGCTAAAATTCCGGCGAAAGTTTGGTAGAAGAGAGATAGCCGCCGAGCTGGAGAATTCCATTGCTCTTCTTACCAGCCTACTCATAAAATAACTGGACGAGAACTAGAATTTAGTGCAATTCATGAAAATGTGCGCGTTTATCGTAAACTACAATTACGTTGTCATTTACGGCCTAACCCTCGTGGTGTGAAAGGATGGGTAACAAATATAAAACGAACCGAAATTGAGTCAAAAGAAAGTTGCCGCCTCTTAAAGGCCAAAGTCATAGAATTTAATTCAGGATGTTTCTTGAAAAACGACGAATAACAGCTGTGAACGGGGAATGGCAATATTAGCGTGGAAAGTCGTTGAATCAGCAATGTTCAAAGAGGTATCACTGTCTTGGGACGGTGCCTTGTTTTTGACGTCCGACAATAACAAATTCTCACGGTGTATCAAAACTAATTTGGCATTGCCATAGATTTGTGGCGATGTACCGCATCGATATCGATTGCACTGGAACATTTTCATCGTGACATCATACAAACACCGCAGTCGCTTTCTGCTAGTTGCTGCCAGACGGACATTCCGCTTTTTTTATAATTCTTCTTGAACAACCTTCTCTGTCCGTTTAAATGCTTATAATTTTTCATGGATCAACACAGAAAAAAGAAGAAGATGAACTTTCTGGTCTGTCCTTTTCAGGAAAACACTCCGGGTTTATCCAGGAATCTTGTCGTGTGGCCGTGGATACACACTGGCGATATCTTCCTTCTTTTTTTTTTCAAGTGATGAAAAAAGGCATGTGACCTGATAAGAGCGTGTCAATAGTCGATGCAGTTTCCCAACGACCTTTTTCTAAGCCTAGACGACATTATACTACATATAAAACAGTAGTTACACAATCTGACAAGATTACCTAATAATCCTAGACGATAATTTTCTTTCACAGAAGAAAACAATAGGTTAAAACCATTGCACAGAGTGCTTCTCTGACGAAACTAGTCAGAGCGCGGAAACAAACCTGGAATGTCTTGCCTTGTTATGCACTACTGTCAGTAAAACCCACTGACATGGAAAGGCAATCGGGGGACCAATTGAGAATGTTTACAACTGGCCCGCGTGCCCTTCTCGTTTAACCAGCTACCTGCGCGCTATTTGGGCACTAAATTGTTTTACTGGGTACCATTGCTTATGTAGTGCATCGCGGACAATGTCAATGAAGTTTTTATTGCGGTTCAAACTCATTTGCCTAGTTGTATAGACCTTCAAAAACTATCATAATAGCATATGTCTTTCTCATGATGTCTGGCTTGAAGGCAAATGAAACAGAAACGTGTACTGTAGCTTTGTCATAATTTCAGAGGCGGCTTCAGCGGGATGTCTGGGGGAGGGGTGTTGTTTCCTCTATCTTGAAGCATTGCATCCCACCCTATTCGTCGGGGAGGACAGATGAGGGAAAATTGGAGGGCGTTGCGAAGTTGTTAGAAATGAAGAGTTGTATAAGACATGGACTATCTCAAACATAAGACCCTGTCTAGCATAATATACGAAAGCTGTTGATATAAAGTTACGCTGGATTTTCAGAAAGCCTCTGACAAGGTGCCTCATAAACGTCCTTTTTCCAAATTGGAGAGTTTGGGTATTACCGCAAGGTCCTGGAGTGGATTAGTGAGTGGCTCCCACCCAAAGTGCGCAGAGAGATGTCATTGATGGTCGTTTTTCTCCCTGGCAGAAGGTCACCAGTATACTATTCTGGTCTTTCATATACCTTGTTCTGTGATAGATAGATAGATAGATAGATAGATAGATAGATAGATAGATAGATAGATGGATGGAGGATGGATGGATGGATGGATGGATGGATTAGATTAGATTAGATTAGGATAGATAGATAGATAGATAGATAGATAGATAACAAAGACATGTTTAATATAACGAAAATGCGAAATAAAAATAAATTGATACGCTTAGGACTTTCATCTGTATCTGCTCAGTAGATGGCCCATCATATCAATATTTCATGATACCACGAGAACTATGTAAAATGGCAACTTGTATCTGTTCATTATTGCCTAAATTGGATATAGTCACCGAACCCCTATAGTACTGGTGGTATACCTTACTACAAACGGCTGCAAAACAGACTACCACACTGCGGCTGAATTGTGAATGCAGCAGCGGCGAAGCGGAACGGTAGTTTTGCAGTAAGGCGATACCCAATATGCCAAATACAGAAATGGCTTCTTCGGCTCATAACAATAGTCATTTCACTGATGAAACGTTGTATGACCCTTTAAACCTCTGCAGGATGTTTCGGAACAGTAATAAACATGTATGCATACTCTACAACATCTATGCCCCATGTCAAGAGATTCTCAAGTGCAGTTCTCATGTTGCAAATGATGTCACATTAAATACAACTATAGCAGGGAGGCACATCTTTTTACACTTTTCATTCTCTAGCTCATATATATGCAATCTCTGAAGTGTTACTCTCCGAGAGAGGGCCTTCTGCGGTATTCTGCAAATATGATATGTTTGTATGGAAGTATTGGTTTATTGCTTTTTTCATGAAATAATGCACACCTTCACAGTGCAAGCTCTCATGTGGAGGTCATTAGCACTTTCATCGGCAATGTAGATTATTTACATGAACCAACCTTTCCTACACAAATGCATGCATGACAACTTCGATTAATATATGTGCAGTAATACCAGACACTCATAGAAGCAATGTCACAGTTATGTTAGTAACGTCAGTTAGCAAGGAAAATAAAGAAACATCGTATAAACTTCGTATAAAACAACCCGGCTCAAAGACAGCACATGTCTTCTAGAAAGCTATTTCCAGTAATTGATCATATTGGCACAAAAAAAATGATTTCGAAGGTGTTTATCAGGAAGTTGGGGATTCAAAAAAGTAATCCAAGGATGTGTTCATCAAAAACCATTGACAATTGAAAAAAAAAAAGAATCAACTCACCGTGAATTGCCTCAGTTCATCGAGCCAGACCAAGGACGCTCCAGGAAAAAAGTTGTGTAAAGTTTACTCTAATGGGGCGCTTTGAGGAACACAGCATAGCAATATCCTTGAAACTACTTAGTTCAAATGAGGAAAAATTGATTGGTGTGAATCTCTCAGACAGGGAGATATTCTAATAGTCCATTTCGTAGGTGGACGCTGTTGCCCACTGCAAAGCAGCACGCCGAACATCCTCTCACTTCATGAGGATGCACGTGTGTCTGTCTTTGTCAAGGGAACTTGGTAGGCTGGGCATGGGGTTCCAGCTCTCCTGAAGTACGCCGGCCAGGTTTGGGCGAGATCAGTGTAGGTAGGTAAATCTATTACTAGTCGGCCATGACGATGATCGGCATCTCGGGGTGTCGCTGTTGCTGTTGACAACCACCTTGTTCCTTCTATCACTGGTAACACCGATCACCGGACGTGTAATGCGACTGCGGGCTTCTGAATCAAAGGTTATTCTGGGTGATTTTAATGCCTACATTTGGGTCAGTAGGAATAAAATTATTGTCGAGTCGAGTCTTGGCCCGAATGAATCTGGCACCCATATGAGAGCCAGTTCTCAGGGTACATGACTTTGTTAGACGTTGTGACCATAGAATTGACTTAGCTTGGATTCAAAGGCTATACCTGAGGAAACTGACGAATTCGAAAAGATTGAATGCTGATAAGCTTGAGCAGTCGGTTGTGGTGCCAAGAAAACAGCCGGAGCGATCCTGGAGGCGTTTAGGGAGAACCGCCGGAGTGCAATTTCTAGGTAGACAGGCGAAACCCATCGAACGGGAGTCGCCAGTCCGGCTGAGTGTTGAACTCGGCTTTTTAGGAATATCGGCGGATGACCTTTAGGGACGTTGAGACTGTGTGAAGGATTGTCTGCGGTGAGTCCGTGAAGAGACCTGGCTCTTTCGTGTCCTGTCTGAGCGGAGGCGGGAATTCGGTGGGGGCTTCATGGGGCGCTATATCGACTGTTGCCAAGGCTGTCGACAGTGCGTAGGGGAAGAGTTACGAGCAGTGTGGTGTGTAACCTTTCTCGTACACCCTTATACACCTTTGGTATTCTGATTTTTGGAGTGCTGCGAAGTGTGCGGTGGAGTCTCTGACCTCTTCCCCGTCATGGGTGTGATACGGAGGGTACACTGGCACCAACACTTTTCAACACGTGGATAGTGACGGTTGTTGATTTGCAATCGTCACTGCGGTTACTGCGCTGGGACGGGTCCGAACTTATGGTCGATGTAATCAGAACAAAAAAACAAGAGTGAAATGACGTTCGATTCAAGCCGATATCCAAAATCCATTTCACCACAGATATCGTGCACTAGTGTGTATAAGACAGATTGAAAAGCACCAATATTACATTTTTATGAACTCTGATAAAATTCAGTCCAATAAGCTGAAGAAACTTGCGGACGTTGGAACAACATTATTCATTATGTGAGTCGTTATGTCGAGAAGCCATTGAACGATTACATGAAAAGGTCTCAGAATAAGTCATTCCAATGTTGTGCATACCTGAGGCGGCGTACCAGGCGTGAGGTTTGTGTGGAATGTTGATCGGACAGACGCTCAAACCTATTGGTAAACCTCATCAGCTGTAAACCGACGAACACGATAGTTGATCAATCAGGATATAGGGCCTCTCAAAGGCGCGCAATATCCATTCCCATGACCAACTCAGCCAGTTCGACGTCCAAACCAATTAGGTCACTAATCGTCACATATAGGCTTATCATCCGATAATTTCTAACCAATTGTGATGTCATGTAAAAACAGTTGTGCGTGACTATCTATCAAAAATATGCTCCTGCCGTAATACATGAGTTATTCAATGCTCCAATTCTCTACTTACTGCTTTACTTACTACTTAGGATTATGGAGAAAAAATAGGATATAACCTGTGGTTTCCCATATGGTGTCAGAAACTCGAATGACAGTTAGATTAGACATCACTGACAAAGGATGGTTTATGCTCGCCCATTTAGCGTGGAGGAGGAGAGGGAGATGCCAACAGACGGCGAGTGCAACAAATAAACGTAGAGCGACTTTCCTACGTACCACTACGAAACATTGAATCAATCTGACTGTGTGGTACGGGTGGTCAAACGTGTATCACCCCCACGCGCGTGCGCAGACACAAAGGAGAGGCCAACTCTTAGGAGCATCCATGGTCATCAATACCTTCGTTGCGGAAAGTTTATGGTAAATCGGGGGAACACCGAGGGGCAATTACCTGCCATTGGCACTAACCTTGCTGCTAATGTTGTTAGTTTGTAAACTCGATCCCCTGTGCATCACTGATAGCTATGGGTAGTATTGCATCTAGCGTATGTTTTCAGCTAATACGAGGAATCAGTAAAGCGATACCAGATAGAATAACATCCAAAGTTTCTCCGGTTACACAAATGTTATCCACAGGATCATTTCGGGATGGCGTTGAGATAGCATAAGGACAGTACAATAATATTAGTAACGTCACCCTTTTGGCCTCCTCAAATAAAACAATATTTTCCAAATGGGGAAACATATTTGTTCACAGTTTGTAGAAACAACCCATGTGAGTGAAAGTACTCACCGACTATCATGGTTACAATTCAATATGTGCAATATGAGAGAGTAAGGCACTCTGTGTGATATTGCTGAATTTGGACAGCTGACCCCGGAGTTATTGATGACCCATATTCCTGAACACAATAGATGTACCAATCATTGGTTAACCAATGAGCATCATAAATGTACCATTCATGTAATCTCTGAAACCATGGAGACTATTCATTAGACAATCTCTAAACACTCTGGAAGTACTATTCATTAGTCATTCCCTTAATTAACGTCATATAAAGATGTACAATTTTCATATTAGTCAATATTTTTAGTGATAGACCCAGAGTGCCGGTAGCTCTGTAACTCATCTAGTGATTTGCCTCATGTAGTTACGTGGAAAATGAGTTAAGAGTTAATGAGTAACTTTTGACATCAAATCCCGCAACACTACATGTGCCATTTTCATTTACCAATAATGGCCAAATTTGACGATTAACCGATTTGGACAGTGGAATATTTTGTTACAATTTGCCCTCGCCTGGACTCACAGAGAGACACATTGGTCATCCTGTTCTGTGTGTGGCGTGTGTCTGTCAGCCGTATGTCTGTCTTTTGTCTATATTTTTTGTCCGCATCTGCGTCGCGATTTCTTATGGACGGTGAATGGCCTCAAACTTTCACGTATGTGTTGTAGGTTGCAATTCGCAGGCCGAACGACCCTGCTTATCTGCATTAATTTTCATATCGATTAAAAAATCGCCGGAAAATTTGTCTACAAGGTATCCCATGATCGGTGGCTGCATTGGTGAAGTAGTCCGGTGTATGTGACGAATATGAAGTGTACACTGAGTATTTTCGATGTAGTATATATTTATTGAGTTAGTCTGATTTGGCCTTTTTTGCATTTTTTACGTTTGCTGAATTTTCACGGAATTTGTTAAAATTAGTCTACGATCAGTCTCGATAAATTTATTAATAGAGTCGACGTCGCTGAAGTCGATCATTGACTAATTCCCTAATATTCCTGAACACAATAGATGTACCAATCAATGGTTGACCCATGAGCACCATAAATGTACCAGTCATGAGACAATCTTTGAACACCATGGAAGGACCATTCATTAGACAATCTCTAAATACTTCTGGCGTGTTGGATTTGCCTAAGTATCTATGAGTAGTAATGCTTCTTGCCTCATATGGTTTTCATAGCGGGGTAATTCCTTGAGGTTATATTTTGACGTGGTTCCAAATATCGCTTTACGATATTCAATGCATATAGACATACTTTATATGCGTTCCAAAATGTATTCGTGAATCGGTTATCTATGTAAAGCTATGTAATTGTCTGAGTGAATACGAAGTGAGGCAAAGTCAAAATGGCGCGACTAACAACAGGGTATGGCAAACTTCGTTGCAGCATCATATACTCGTCATACTTGAAGTGTATAGTAACGATGTTAGCTGTGAATTCCGTCTATTGAAGAGCAAACCGATCGATTACGTTCCAGTTGCAACAACGCAAGGAGGTATCATTGGGGATTCGTGAGGCGGCATGGGAGCGATAGTTGTCTCAAGCAGCGTCGTTGTTAGTGGAGATACACCTGACACAAATCCATGTGAGAACAAAAATTAACGGCTACCAGGATAAATACTAATAGTGTGATTACGCAATGTTTTAATCTTCTTGTCAGCATTCAAATATTACGAAATACTTGATTCGATTGGTTTGACTACGACGGAGTGCCATGTCCCAATCCCAGGCTTTATGTAATTCCAGCCCAACCCACAACTCAGGTTCATTCAATTGATTTTGCTATAACATTAAAAAATACCTCTCCAACAGATAGGATTAAATCAGCAATATTGTTGGTTTGTAATGCAAACAATCTTTCCAGGATTTTTTATAATATTTTTTTTCAACGGTACTACTGTACTACTTCAGCTACCATATCATTTGTGTTCTATAGCTCAATTATCGTTGCAATATGTCAGCCCAATATATGGAATTTGTCTGTAAAAATGGCCGACATTCTGATGAGATTTAATCTAAAGGTAGGGTTGGCTCTTATTACGACTCACCTCACACTAAACGCCACTTATACGTTACTGTTTAGGTTTTGCATAGTAACGATCACAAGATGCATTTTGTTTTTTTAAATATGGTATTATATCACATTCATAAAAAACAGCGATAAGGAAAATATTCTGTTCAAATATTGAGTACCAACGCAAGGTTCGTCAAAATTAGGCGTGAAGTGGCGGAGATTCGGGCATTCGAAGAGACTCACTCTATATTAAACATGAGGTTCACACTATGAGGGAACATGCCCTAACAACGATGAGTGAAATCATTCAGCCATTATCCTAACGTTTTAGATTGCTGAACTATCGAAAACAACTGGAATTCGGTCACCGCCCCTCATGATAGTATTGTGAGTGATAAATTGTCAGACTGCTGCTGGTGATTCTGATTGAATGTTTTGAATCAAATAAATTCGATCCTTTGATGTAGCCAATAAAGACAGACTCTTGAGCCGAGCCCACTAAATAATGTGGCATAAGATCTGCACGAAAATTAAAAATAATCTATAAATTTGGTATAACGACTTCCTAAGACCTTTTGCAAGGAACCGAAATAGTCAACAGAATACCCGAAATACTCAGGCCATTTGTCTCATATTCTGCAAAGACCCAATTTCTGCAAGCACTAAGTGCCATCATTATTATTGTTGCTTTATTCGGTGCATGTACTCGAATAACATTTGATAAATAAATGAAAAAAAGAAATGTTGATGAATGAGTACTAGGTATTTAGGAAAACATCGATGTTCAATTCGATTCAACGCGACTAAATGTATCCAAAGCCACAAACCATCAACCTATAATACGAAAGGCAAACTGTTCCTTCTAAATTACACGTATGATTGAACAGTTGAGAGTTTAAACAAAACAGCTCAGGACGTTAGATAACCCAAGGACACGGATTTAGTTCAAGCACACGGCACACGCTTGTTTTATAATTATATAAGCATGAATATATAGACCGAAAACTTTGCTTCTGAAAGACTTGGAACTAAAAATAGCTTGGCTGATCGGTATGCTAGACAAAGCCTTGAGGTGATATTTTATATGCTCTGCTCGTCGTCATCTTTTGAAAAACAGCCGTGGTCTTGTAGGGACAAAAAATAATATTAATCTGAACATTTGTGATATCTATGACTTCGAGATAATTTCGCGTTGTATCTTTCTTCTGGGTCCCCATTGAGTGACTTACCTAAGGGCGAGAATTCTGTAAGGAATACGTTCACCATCGTCAAAACAATCCGATAGAAACAAAACAAATTATATAGCGCTTCGTCAGAAAGTGTTCGGGAGAGAAGCCGGGGAGGTTTTTATAGGTAACCCGTAGGATCACCACCCTGACACCTACAATCTTGGACAGAATTGTTGGAGCACTTACTGCCATACCCGACTCAGCGCACTAGAAATAGCGATCTCGAAGCGTACTTCATGTACTATATAGATCTACCCCCTCGCCCTGTACAATGTTAAATACGACCAACGATGTTGAATACGACAGTATTGGGATCTCAGATCCAACATTGTGCGGGAGAGCGGAGTTCTATCCATCACTTTAGGCATGAGCGGAGTGATCCAACGAATTTCGTTCAATATTGTAAGCGTAGTGACTATCAACTATAGCATTAGCCATTGTGTAGGTTTCCGCCTGTTTCTTGTTGGATGTATGTAATATTGTGAAATGGGAACTATCTATGAATGTCACGGAGAGTTTGAAGTTCTTGGGTTAGTTACAACCCTGGATTGAAAAGCTTTTGGATATGTGTAAAGGAGTCATCTAATAGTAAAGATGATATTGGCAGGTGTTTTGTTTTTATTATTGTTGAGCCCTTGGTGCAATTGTCTTTAATTTGTCTTTAATTTGTCATCGCGAATCGAAAGTAGTACGCAGGTTCGTGGTTAGAATAAGATATCTTCTTCTTTTAACAAAATGATCCCGCTAACATTGAGAGGAGTCAGAATTCAAGATTTTTAGATATAATATTCACTTGCTGATGAGAGCCGTCACCCCCTTCCACCGCGCCATTCCCTCTTTTTTTTGAAGAAATTGTCGCAATTGGCATAACTTAACAAGTTATATGTGATTGAACCGAACTGCTCATAATGGCCTGTCAGGGATGGGTTCAGGTTTGTGAACTTTCGATAACCGCAGAAGGCCGAAACCATGGGTTCGGATGGCAGACTGAGCGCCCTTTAGAGATCGCAGTCAATGATACCTTATTGGTAGAGAGTGTAGATGGAAACAATCACTCTCTCCTCGTACCCGTCTTGTTGTCGCTCAACAGGTCCTCGCAATTATTGTTGTAATCCGATTTGTTTAGGACTAGTACACAAACGCTATCATCCTTGTGGGTATCCTATGAAGCCATTCTCTCATCCTTGTGATGTATAGAGGTGGCAGTCTGGTTGCACAGGTGTGACTGATATTGCTGTAGCAGAGTCCGCTCTGGATTGATTTAGTTGTGCTAAAAATTGAGGGTGATAAATTTGAGTAAGGAGCTAGTCTTGTTCAAGACGCCGTGACTGTAACTCAATTTTGCGCTTCTGTTCGTGAATGTGGGCCTAATGCATATGCATTAGCTGTATGAACGGGCAATCAATCATGCATCAAGTACCGCCTATAACGTTAGAAAAGGCTAAGTAAGTTAGTCGAAAACTTATCAATCGTTTTAGGCCTACTTGCGTCAAAAAATAATCAGACAACGAGAAACGTGTTCATTAGTAATTAGCGGCGAAGATGATTTCTCTTACCGTTCCAACTCGGCTGGGAACTTTCGCTGCAGCTTAGAAAACTTCACATTCTCGATTGTCTCTCACAACTCACTAGGGTCTATTTCCTATACCGTACTATTCATGTTGCCTAGTCTTGTCGAATAAGATATTAAAATAGCAATAATGAATTGCAGCCTTCTCCGACAGGAAATGAAAGGGCCGTTCCAATCGTCAATATTTAATTTTCATTTAGAGATACCAAACATATTCCGGAGGGAAATATAAAAACTCTAGTATGTTAGTTTATTAAGGTTCCTCGTAGAAGCTGAATTAGCAACCCACGGGACGTAAACAGCTTATCGAAACGTGGTGGGATTGGCTGTCTTTAGATTGTGAAGATAATGACGTCATATTGAACAGTTCTCCAAGACGAAGCTATTGCCATTCACCAATTACCACTGATATATTGCGATAGCTGGAGGGCACAACTGATTGGATCGTTGCAACGAAGTTAAAAGTGCTAGCTACGTCTTAACCCAAGTCTATAAGGAGCAGGAATCTAACCCATGCCCTGTTTTAGTATTGGTAGTTACACCAAACAAATCGAGTCAGAGCGCCGTCCGTGATCCCGAAAGAACAAAAAACTCTCAAAAGAACGGCATTCGTCAACAAATGATATCTCTATTCCCCAAGCGAACCTTCCTAGTTGAGAGTCTAGGCTCGCTGCAAGAATGATAAACGGGAGGGTCGAGAAAAAAAAAAAAACAATCGAAAAGTTGAGGCGACATAATAACAACGTCAACAGCAGAGATGATGTACCGGCGTTTTCGTGACACTTATGGCGCCGAGAGGGGTGGTGAATTCCATCCAAGGCTAAATAATGAGGCACGGACCGATAGTTGACAAGTACCGTGAGGGGAAATTTGAAAAGAACTTTGAATGGAGGGTTCAAATTACGTGAAAATGCCAACGTGGTCTGGGCTGGTAATAATTGGAACCCAACGGTTGTTGGTCCGAACAGAGGAGGCATGTAGGTTTCTTCTCTAGGCAGGAAATCCATCGTTCCCGGTAGCCGAGTAATTCGGGAGAGCGTTGAGCGCGAACTCTAACTCCGTTCATCGCGCCAGTTAATTCTGGCTGCTGGTGCGCCCCGGTCCACTAGCGACAATAATGAGTACCAATGGTGTTTAACGCACTGGGGGAGGAAACTGCTGTCCAGGCCGCACTGCCACGTCCGTCTGGACATATATTGAAGGCAGGTAGGCTAGGGCAGAGGTATCAGATCATAAGCCCCCGCAGCTAGGCTGTGTTCACAGCGTAAGCCCCCAACTTTCTTCCTTTTGGTCGCTACGTTGTCACTTTTCAAATAGATGCCTTTATAACTTTTTCCAACAATGCGCTCTTGCGTGAACGCCAACCGTATAACAACTAATTAATATAATCAGCTTGCTAGTATTTCCCAAACTTGCGCAGTATATGCCACAAAAGTTTTCAATTTCCTAACTTTCTTTTTCATCTATTTATCAGTACAGCTGTATTGGGAACACATATACACAAATTTCACAAATTTCAAAGATCTCACTGAAAACAAACGAAAAATAGGCTTCATTTACTACACCAAACCTTACCCTCATCAGTCTTGGCACTCCGGACTTCACATGTTTACAACGCTTAATAACGTCTACGCCGGCCGAACTCAGATGAATTTGACCTAATCTCAAACATGGGTTCATGACTTATCAAGGGGAATACACTTCCAAGTTTGAGCTCCATTGTTGTCTATAATGATATTTCAGAGAACCTCTATCAAAACAATAGGGACTAGAATAGGGAGTATGGACTCTACAAAGACATAGTAGAATTATTATTTTGCAAGCTGAAATTGTCAAAACAAGTTTATCATTGATGATAGCACCATAGCACTGATTCTCTGGATTATTCCGCGGCGCCATTTTTTGTTCTTCCTATCGTTTATTCAATTTGTCCTGCAAGTCGAAATACAGTGTCAACAATTGTTGCTGGGTATTAGACTATTTCCGTTGTTTATTCAAGCACCGCGCTATTTGGCTTCTGAGAACATGTGATAAGGACCAGCGTTACTGTCTCGTTGGCCTTATTACCAGCAAATTCGCACGAATTCTCGAATTGACATGAGAAAGTCTTTTCTCGGGAGCCCGTGGTGGATCAACAAGTCGATGGCGCATATTTGCCAGACAGCAGAGTCAAACTCATGAGGCAAGTCAAGCACCCGGACACCTGGACACGCAATAAGACATTACTTGGAGCAACATTACATATCGACCAATGCAATTGATATATAGTAACTCACATTCAATCACTCCGCCTGCTGAACAATACTATCATTTATTCAGAGTGTTGTTGTTTGTCGTTGTTGTTTGTTTGTTTTTTCATGTGTGAGAGTGACTTCGTTTTACCCCACAATAATTAACTGTTGACTCCTCCCATTATTTGTTATGTGTGTGTTTGAGGTGACGTTACCAGCGACAACATAAGACACGCAAGACAACGTAACACGACTTCTATTACTTAACCCAGAAATTATGTCATGAAACCAGATTATCTCTCTTCAATTATAGCTACTGATGAGTGCTGCAACTGGTTGGCTAGAAACCTTATCGATATCCTCGTATCATCACAACAAGTTCATTGCCATTCGTCCCCTCGTGTCAAGTTATGGTAATTAGGTGAGCCCCAGAGGCAAATACCTGCCTTAGCTGACCTTCTTCATTCTATTGTCAACTCTTTTTTATTCGTGTACCAGGGCACGCATTCATGTCTCAACTACAAATGGATAGAGTGAGTAAGGTGAGAACTGGGTGGATTGATTGCTCTCAGTGCTGGATAGTACGACAAATTCTGGATCCATAGGAATACTAGAACTACGAGTGTTGTGGCAGGTATGATTACACACTTACCATATCTTCTCTCCAAATTGCCAAAGTTTGTAGAGCAATGGTATGGATTCCTTTATCCAGAGTTTTCCGGAACCAGAATTAGATTGCGGGTTGGTCAATGGCGAGTAATTATATGGATGAATAAATATAGACAGATAGTGTACGTACGTATGTAGGACCATTGCTGTTTCTTCAACACAACTACTTGTCATTGCTGGGTTGGGGAAAGGTGCCAATATGAAATGATGGCATGCGTGTCATGACTCGCCTTTGTGATGAGCATCTTGTATTTGAGTTGTGACACAATAAGTGTGGCGAGGATTCGCAATCCGCTGCATGCTACTAACGACATTGGGAGTTAATGGCATGTTATAGAGTGACAATTATTTATTATAGTTATAACTTGGACCCAGTTTACTGCATCCATATTTTAATCCCCACCGAATTGGGCCCCTCCCCAACGCTTCAAGTGGGGGGGAGTGGGGGGGGGGGGGGGGGGGGGGTGGGGGGGGGGGTGCATTCTTTCGTCTGGATGGCAATTCAGTTTTTGCTTAATACGAAAATATGTCGCGTAAGCTCGGATGGGAATTTCTGCTGAGAGTTTTGGTGGTGAGAGGATGCCATACCCTAAAGGGAATGCATCCTCTCCCCCACCTAATGATAGGGTTTCCGTTTCGTAAATACCATATTTTGTCATGTTACGTTATAAAAAACAAACTCAAATCAGATTTGCTGTAATTTTCTTAGGTGTTTGAAAACAACCAATCAAATTTGAGGATTTTCTACATGGAAAGTAAATGTTACGCTTAACGTTACAGTGTCAGCCAAAGAAAACTCATTGGAGTTATAAAAACAGAACTAAATTCAGATTTGTTGTGATTGCTTATCATTACTGTTAGGTAATTGAAAGACAACCTACCTTACGGGTGCGCCACACTGGAAAGTTTGTTCAGCCCTTAGGTGGCTCCACACCAAAGATTATACGTATGCATAAACCGTACTGTAGGCTTCCAACTTGGCAATGTATTTGACTGACATGCCACGCCTAAAATATTCAGTGTGACCTACGCCCTACATCATGTATTCCACAATGGCCAGTGTACGTCAACATTATGTAACAACATTATGGCCAGTAAACAGCATTATGCAAGTACACAAGCCTAGGCCTATTCATTTACTCACAACTTCAGCACCTACTACACACATTACAATAGTTTATATAGGCCTATCTTAAACAAATTTAACTTTGGTTGACCTAGGATTAGGAAAATGACCGCCAATTTAACACATGAACTCCACATGATAGTATTTCATTCTTTTATAACTTACAATTTGAACAAAGTTCCTTCGTATTAAATTACCTGCTTGCAGCAACAGTTTTGTGGGATTGTGAAGAGGACAGCGACTATTGTTCAGTACAGAGCATGAATCATGATGAAGTCGCGAACCTAGGGGCCTAGGGGTCTAGCGTGGGCTGTATAGATGTTTATTCAGTTTTAGCACTTGAACAATTTGTGAACTTCTAGTTCACCAATCGGAACTCATGATATTTCTCTCCGTTGTGGCGTACTGCTTATTCTCAGTTCTCTATACTCCAATGTTTTCATATTTTCAAGTTTGACCCGACATGAAATGGAGCTCTCATCACCGATTTTCCCTAAGCCCTGTTCACACGGTCAGAATATTCTCGCACATTCTGTCACTTGATAATGATTATAGAAGACAAACCTAATCCGAAGTTATCTCACGACTTGACTCACCCATTCATAATTAGAGGATGTTTCGTTTTTATACTTCTTCCTGCCTCTACCATTGATGTATAAATGCAATGCCGTGCAATTATGTCAATTGAGGCATATGCAGGTTTTCCACCTAGCATAAAAAAAACTCATAAATTTTGAGGCAAATTCCAGCCAAATCAATCTCTTTTTGGTGTTATAATGTTAAGAAGAATAAAACTCATTCACATATCACTTTGTTCCAGGTTTATAGCATGTTCGGTTTGGGGAGATTATGGCTTCCTCAAATTTCATGTAATTCGGTGATTTCAACAAACTGGCAACCTTTTTTATGATGTCTATCTACCCAATTATAAGGGGAAGGTCCGGGTACGTGTATATACCGACTAACTAAGTCAATCTTGATAGCAAATATGATAACTCTGATTGTCAATTTTCTATTAGTACTCGCCTATATTTTGTTACCTTCATAAAAACGAGCGTATGCCTACTCAAAGAAGCCTCCGGTTAATCTTGCGGTTGATCTGTCGTAGTTGAATTCTAAACATTTATTTTTTTATTCCTGTTAGTTACTGGTAACTAAACAGAATCTGCCGAAGCCTCGTTTACCCGGGATACGCCTCACGGATACTTTGAGTCGCGGTAAATTGATTCAGACATTGATGTTTTCTAAACAAATACCTCATTTCCCAGCATCTCAATTTCGCCTCGCACGATGGCTTGGTTGATATATTTGATGCCTTAGAGACAGAGTACGTTACACGCCTGAGGGGTTTCCACTAAGCAGAAATGTTTTTATCAGCATATTTTTTTACAACGTTCCATTAAGCCTTCAACAAGTTCTGGCATTTTGTCCCGCTCATTTCCCCGCAAAACATTTACGGGAGAATATGCGGACCTCTATACCATATATTGGTAAACTTGTTGTCCATCAGTGTCTCCTTTTTTAATATAAAAATTTCGCTTTACATGCTAACTCATCATGTGATGAAGGCAATAGTAGATGAGAATGCTTAAAGGGACGATCGAATTCACGTGTTTTTTTTAGTGTATTGAAGCTTTCGTCTTTGGGATTATGATAGGGGTACTTGATATTCCATGGTGGCAACTCATCTTGTTGTTATTTATATGGACTAACCCTAAAATACTCTTTTAAATGATATCAACAAATCTTAATACAGTAAAGGAATCAGTAGGCGTAATTACATTTTTCATATAGTGTACGTTCTTCATGCAGCCACTGGAGTCAGCCACTAAGAAATAATAGGCCAATGTTCTCTGCTGCTATCCCTGCCTAGAACCACAACCTGAGTGAATGTTGGCTATTGTATCAGCTCTAACCTCATGCCTTTTTATTGGCTAATAAGAGAGCTACTAGGCCTATACAACACGGGACAACACAGGTTTGAAAAATGACACATCGCACAGCCACACATGGCTTCACAACGTTTTTTCACTGCAAGTTAATTACACAATTCCTCCAGATAAGGTGGTTAACGTGGGTCCAATTAGAGTGAGTAACTTTACGTTCTACCGTTCATATTACACATCCCGGGTTGTTGGACGGGTTTACTACTACAGATCATCATCTTTGTGAGAGCTGTAACGTATTTGTAAAGTGAAGTGACAAATAAGAATCTGGGATTAGTATTAACAAAGCTTGTACACTCCAATGACATATTAGGGATCCTTTGGCTTCATCATCCGTAAATGACGGAAAAAGCAGAACGGACCCAGGTAGAACCCACAATAAATCACATTTAGAATCAGCGGGGCGACATCCATGAATAGATTAAATAGAAATACTTACGCCGCGCCCTATCGTTTTTAGATATTTACCTTGAACAGATTAGCATCAGATAGCAGCTAATCCTCAGAATTTGACATCTTTCCGGGTATAATAGGGGCCCCTTCCTGGTATCCGCCTGTATATCCGTAGCTAGTATTCATCGTACACTCTTACAACACGGAAATAAAAGTACTAACCCACACTTTCAGCCAGAAATGTCAACGGGACCGGTACGATTTCCTATTATTTTTTTTTCCATTCTATATTCACTGCTCTTACATAGTTTTGCAATTAAGATTATACAATATCTAATATTTGATATATAAAGCATAACATTATACTAGAGTCATGTTAACATATCATCACATGTTTTCCGTTTTTATGGCATGGGCACACTAACGGCGGCAGCCTATGTCAAGTTACCAGGAAGCTCTTACATTAGATCAATTAGCAATTAGATGAAAGACTACGCCACTCATTCACATACCATATGTTTGATTAGGTTATTTACTAAACACGGGTTGCCTTCCTCGTCCAGAAAGGTACCTCAAAGTGCTGCCACGTGGCCACGCACACGTAGTACAAGAGAAGAGAACCGATTATTAATCGGTGCAATCTATATTATTGTTAGTAACTGTTTAGCCATCATTGGGTTAAATATATAGCGGAAAAAACAACAATTCACCACCTAACGACCAAGGCTAAAACTTCTTCTCAATACTTTCCTCATGGCACCAAGGCATTTATCATCTCAGTGGAACATTGAGGAAGGGTATTGAGCCATATTGCCGTCACATGTATGCCGCCTTATTCCGTTCTCGTTACAGTTCCTAGGTGAGCAAGACACACACATACACATACGCCAAGACAGATTGTCTGGATACATCGACTCCATTCACTACCCGGTGCTATCAGCGTCAATAATTCATATTTATTACGGAGATCGAGGTCTTAGTTAAGACCGCCATCACTCAAGTCGCGCGGTCCCTGAACATCAAATGGTCTCCGATTTTCAGAAAGAAGTGATTTGTTGGTGAGAAGAGGAGGTGAATACAAAGTCCTATAATTACTGATTCGTTATTAGACCCGACCTTGAGTATCGACCAAGTATAAGGTGACCACTCCCTAGAAAACAGGTCTGCCAAGCGTCGGAGACTTTTATCTCATCCCAGATGCCGCGATTTGAACGACGTTTCAGAAGTAAATCAGACGTTACTCTATTACATGCTACAGTTTCCTAATTTAGTTCAATATGGAATTAACCAGATCTTCTGCACAACTGAGGAAAAGAGAAAAAGGAAATGTTCTGAGCAATATCGACTGAAAGACGGTTTTCCTTGAAACGACCTTAAAACGACCTGTGTCTTCGATGAATCTCCATTTCATTGGAGCGTGCAGTGAGTGGAGGATGTTAAATATTCGACTGTTCGAAAGGTAGTGAATGGTTAGGCGCTTGGGGTCATGTGAAGGTAGATTATCCGCTCCACCAAAAAGTGTTATGCAAAGCTGCTGAGAGGCTAACAGACTATAATCAATCATTCACCCTAGGTAAATATCCGGACGTCTTTATTCCTGTTCATGGTTTTAAATGGGTTTTCAAGGAACAAACGCTTTCTTACAACTATAGGCTTATGCCCAAAATTGTGGATATCACAGCAGGCGTTACTAATGGTTTTTCTATTCTTCGTGCGTCGCTGGAATCCATCTTCGAAATAGTCAGGATTTCTTAAAGTTGTCTAGGAGCAAACGAGGACAAGTTTATTGTTCAGATTCAATTTATAAGCTCTGAAATGCCGTTTCCGACAATCTGAGAGACCCAATTTTCTTCAGAATTGGCGCACGATCCGCCCATACGTGTTAGTGCTCCGATAGATACTCATATACCAAAGTATCCCGACCCCATATTCAAAACGGATGTGCGCTACGCAGAAGTAGTAATACTTCCACTTCTCGTCAAGCTATGGACGCTAAGAGGTATCCGCAAAATTTCATGAAAATGTGCAGAAGTTCAGTAGCCTACGGAAAGTTGATTCTAAAGAGAAAAATATTCTCCCCAATTCTGTGTAAATCTGTGATATTTCTACAGAGTCTTAGATAATACCAAGCACTCGCCGTTACTCTTCTCTCGATTACACTTTAGTGCATAGGTTCTCAGTCAACACTTGTTTCTCGATAACGCAGTATCTCAAGAATAACATAATGAAACGTGTTTGCAGTAAACAGCCGATATAATATACTAACATAAACATAAACGAATTGATCTCTTTCCCTTGGAACGCAGAGCAATATTGGAGGGTCGTGATCGCTCTTGAATAATGAAGAAGACTTTGAATATTCGACTGGTATTACTTCGTATATTATTGGAATGACATAAAGGATGCGTTTGTATTTTTTCTACATAATAACATTGCAACAATACTCTATACAATCAACCACATATGAGCATAAGTGTATGGTGAAGTAGTAAGAAATCACATATTCTCCTATGTCTGGACAGTCGCGTTCTCGTACAAACATTTAATATCCATAACAGAATGCAATTACAGCCGAAAGGTCTCCCCCCCCCCCCCCTCTCTCTCTCTCTCTCTCTCTCTCCCTTCTCTCCTCGCGCACTCCCCCCCCCCCCCCCCGCCTCTCTCTTTTTCTCTCTCTACCTCTGGCGTAGAAGACTACATACATATGAACTATGAACGGGGAGAGGTATAAAAAGTGTGCCTTCTGTTATAAGCACACCTGATTCTCCTAGTATTGTCGGATGTAGTGTTCATTTTCAAAAAGTGCATAGTTTGCGAGATTGGAGGGCAATTGAGAACGTTACGTCAATGGACTTGGATGTTAAGAGGATGTATATAGGTCGATCACTGCTGAGAAAAATCATGCGGAGACCACAGCGCGCCTAATTGACGAGTGTTCATGTGAAAGAACAAAGGGTTTTCTTGTTGTAAATCAAATTTCGAGTCGCTGCTCGGATTTCAGCTAGACGTGCAAGTTTGAGAGGCAACGCATTAGCGTTGTTCCTTTTCCTAGATTTCCGTATCCTCGATTCCCGCATATTCACTGGCGTCGATCGTATAGAATGTCGACAGGTCATTGGTGATCTGACGGTCATATCAAACGTTTGTGGTTGGGGCAGCCGTGACTCGAGTCTCTCTGATGCCTTCGACAGTGTTCTTCACAACCGGAGGTTCATCGTAGGTTAAGCAGAAATCTCCGCATAACTGATCGCAAGCACCTCCTCAGTTTGGGCATGTCAATCTTTGGTCTTGGTATAGGTTCTGATGGGAAATGATCTCTGATTGTCATCTCGGAGTAATGCGGAGGCCGGACCTTACTGCATCATTCCAGGTGCAAAAATGGGGAGTGAAAAGTTTATCAGCATTCCAAGTAACGATAATTTCCTTCATTTGTTGGGGTTTCCACGGCGGTGATCGTTTTTACCTTCTCCTGGTCGGTCTGCAGGTCCTTCGCAGTCTTCTCATGACCCATGAATGTGATCCCATGGATTCGTAGCTCGAGTTTCTTCCAGTTCAGCTGGATGTTTGCAAGGACACCTTCATGTTTTCATGTGGTGGAAATCTTTAATGGAGATACGTATCATCACAACGAAAGAGGTTAAATGTGGACATGGATGTATAGGTCTTTATAGGTCAAATTACTGTTGAGAAAAACCATGTGGGATTTTCATTAACAATCCTGCGTGTGCGACAATACCATAATCTGTGTTTTGATTGCCTAATTCGATGACCCTTTATCGCCAGATCTACTACAGAGCTACTGATCCCAACAAAACATTGTTGAGGATACGGATCCATCTCGCATTTGGGGTTTTCCATAGGAGCGTAGCCTTTGAGACAGCCATTGATGTTTAACTCTGGACATTTCATTTAAGAATCTCCTTCTTATCATATTTGTTTTAACACGAACGCAAGGTTCTGTTACGAGTTAGCTATATCTGCCTACGTGTAACGCAATGCTTTAGTACAGCGCATTTATGGATTGGCGTACACATTCATGTTCTGTTGACACCTCCATGCTGGGTTGATTCAATTTTGATTTGAATTCTACTGGTACAGGAAGCCAAGTAAGGTTCATCAAAGAATCCTTGCCGTATAGATAGTGGATAAGCTAAGCGCTATTGCTCAGATGGTATTGAGGCAGGTGTAACCAGTCCCAACCTGCCCAAGGGTCTGCAAGTTAGGCCCCATCCGAGCCGAGACGCATAAGTGAAACCCCATGACCCGAGCACTTTATCTATTTTCATATTGAAAATACCCCGTCTCATATACTAGTAACCACAGAAAGGCCATTGCATTACAGGAAAACCATGAAGTGCCACCTACAAAACAGCCACCTACAAAACAGCCCCCTACAGAAAAAGCGTTCAGTGATTGGATTTCGAACCCGGAATGTTTGCTTGCTCGGTAAGAAACGGAGGGATATTAGTATTTCAACTCTCATAATATAATGATTTATATAGCGCAAATGACACTGGGTTGTATCAAGTGTGCTCCATAAATACTACCCTGGTAGGTCATTGGAAACAACCTGCTAGTCCCCCACATAGGTTGAACGATGCACCGAAGTGCGCTTTGACACGGTTGCATCTCACAGGTACCTAATTAGCACCTGGGTGGAGAGAAGCGTTTCTACACACAATGTCACACACAATAGTGCACCTCCTCACTTCGAGTTTGTGGTCTCTGGCGGGATTTTGAGCAGGGTACACATACTTGTTTTCCGGTTTTTTGTGTTATATCCTCTCAGGTAAATATAATCGTTCCGTTGGTAGCAGTCCATTATCGGTTTTTGACCAATGCCAGAGTGGATGCACGAAATATCAACACCAACCAAAGTGGTGAGGGTCTATCATTATGAACTTCTGAATCACGATCTCTTATGCTCAGGTGACCAGATTTTCTGGACAGACTTTTTTCCATGTTTCTCTCTCCTATTGGGTAACTATTATGCATTGAAGGACCGTCTTAAAAGAGTTCTCCTCCTGTATACAGTTCCGCCAGGTCGGCATTACTTTGACAGGGGATGTGACTCCGACCGACTACCTACGGCCATCACCACACCGCCATAAGAGCAACACCACCCCCCACCCCCGTGACAGTGGCAGGGAGGCGTACTTGGTTTGTGCACCTCCGAGTTGGCCGCTCAACAAAGTCGCCGAGCCTCCTTTTATCCTGACATCTGGGAGAATTGAATACTGTTTAACATGCATAGAACACGATTAACACCACTCCATCCATAGACTCCTTTCAAATGTTTCGGGTTTAACCCTGGCCAATCGGTGATACACATATGTCAACTGAATCGAACACACACTTGACAACAAATATGACTTTGTACGATTAATTGATTATTTAAATGATTAATCAATCAATGTATGTATATAGACGTCGAGGCTCAAAAACATACCTAATGAGTTATGCACGCAATGAAGGAACTCATTATTCCCTCCTGGTCTGTACGAAAGGGGACATGAGTTTTTGTTAGAAGATTTTTTTTTTTCACAATGAATGTTGCTACTATGCCGTCGAGTACGAATCGGATCAAAATATGTAGGTTTATTGCGCAAGACGTGACGAGATTTTAATTTTCCGGGGATTCAGAACTATTATTATTGATTATTTATCGTATTATTATTATTTATTTAAATTATTATTATTATTATTAGTATGCCTGCTCGGGCCAGAGTTTGTTGCGCGACGAAAAAGCATCAAGATCTAGAGAGAAGTATTTTCAACTGATTACTTCGCACTCAATGCACTGACGTTGGCGACTATGACGACAGTTTTTCTCCTCATAGTGGGTTTACTGGAGCGTTACTGACAGAACTGCACTTTCACACCCCCGCAAAGACGGATATATACCGACTTCAGTGCGGCGATTGACTTAGATGGCTATCTCAATCGTGACCTTGCAGCTTCAGTGACAGATGTTTTGATTTCCAGAATGTAATTTGTGGGGGAGAGAGGATGCGACATCGCAGAGAATAAAGAATTGAGTCAATTATTAGTGATTTTTCCATAGAGTGGCCTCGAGTATTCTTTAGAATACATGGTGCCGCCTGAAGGAAATTAAATACTCAACTTTGAAAACTTTCGCCAATGAAAGAATAGAACAATATATTCTCAATCTTATTACCAGCCTTTGAAGGCAACACCACTTCGTAGCGTGGCAGTGGGGTCATCAGAGTGGTCAGACTCTCACAGACATCCCGGGAGAATTGGTCACAGTTGTCATCCTTAATGGAAGCGAGTAAATACCAGAATTCATTTATATAAACCCCGACACGCCGGGGCACTGTATATCGCAAACCTAGAAGCTCTACACCAACAGCTCTTCACAAGGTAACAAACCAATGATTTGGTTTTACCCTACTGAAGAATTATGTGGCGTCATGGAACGCCTCCCCAGACCCCTCTTAAGTACTGAATTACCGTTAAGCGCTACCCAAATCGTTTGGGGTGAGTGGTAATCAAGTGCCTAGGATCTTCATCCAGCCTCTTCTGTCCTTCGATGACCTGACGTTTTAACGATGAAACATAAAGAAACGGTTGGATTGCACTTGAAAACTTCTAGTATGCGAAAGATTTGGAAGAATTGGCCTATAGAGAGAACTCCGGGGAAAATCGGGCTTTTGTGGACGTTTTGTTGAATAATAATGAACGAGTGCCCAAGCGATCAAAACTTCTATTATTGCCTTTTGGACGATTGAGGATTATTGCGGATTTATACTTTGAGTTGACGTGATGAATCGGTCTGTATATAAAGAAGTCGATTTAAAGACATGAGGTAGGATATCTTTATTGCATTAGAAAATACTGGTGTTTAGCGCAAAATATAATTCCAAGGTGGAAACTATATACGGCGCTGAAAGGGAAAGTTTTAAAGGCACACAATATCGGGTCTTGTAGTATAACGAAGAACGATAGATAAACACTTCGCAGTGGTATTAAAATGACCAACAGGAAAACAGAAAAGACTTGAATGATTCCTCGGCTCACTTAACCTGTGTGAGAACAACTGGAATCATGTCTTCTTATGATAGCAAATACCTGTACACAAATTTTCTGGAATACTCCCATGTTCCACTGAAAATGGCATCTTTGGCTGAAACCAGTTTATATAATTCCTGTGCGTAGCCCCAAAATGCTGTACACCTAATGTCATCCTCATCGGGCAAAGCATCCTTGACTCGCATGATACATGAATGTTCTCATCATGGAAGCATACAATCCACCTTCACGCGTACCCATGCAGGCATAGACATTATCATGTATGGCAGGCAAGAGAATTGGCAAACATTACGCTGTGCCAAAATGACTCTATCCTCTGTAAAAAACATCCTTTATGTCTGTAAAAAAAAACTTCACCAAATATTATGTTAAAACTATTCCTACTTAGTGTACAAGATGACCTTCGACTGAATTGGTATGCCAAGTGAGATCACCCAACCTACCTAGCATGTTCAAGACTCCTTGGTTCGTTCAGCTTCAGTATATAAAGGTATTAAACTTCCACACACTAAATCAAAAAACGCCCCTAGCCCTGTGCTGTCCACCGAGTGTCGGTACCTTTCTGGTACTCAGTAACCTCATATAATGACAACCCACACAGTGAAATCACAGAACGAAATTTAATGAAGAATTCGAATCCCGCACACGTACTCAGGGTGTTCAAACAGTTGTCAGTGACAGGAGCATTCCAACATATGACGTGATTAGCGCTTACAACATGGAGCAAGGTGAACAAAATGACAGAAAGTCAGAATGAGTATCATCTGGTAGCATCGTGCGTCTTCTAGAATTGTCTCATTTCACTTCAGGGTGTGACGTCGAACCATACGAAGGAGCACCCGCCCGTCAAGCGTCATTGTCATTAAAAGGGTCGTCGCGTGTGGATATCACACTTTAGTGTAAATAATCGATCCCCTTCCTGTTTTTTTATGTGGGTTTGTGAGCCATCTGTTTCATCTTTCCTTGCTAAGAGCTAGATTACATGGTTATAAGGTTGCGTTGGGTGCGCCATATTAAAATGTAATTGACTGAAAATCACTGTCTGTTCTCAAGGGGGTTTCTCTCTCTTTTCAGTGTCACAAATTAGAAAATGCATGTGACGATTTGCTCGGTGCAACGGCCAAAGCTAAACCAGGGCAAGTCCTAAGGTTCCATATCCCTGAGGATTATACTTGAAATGCTTACCATAGGCGCTGCACTGTCTGCACGTGTCTGAAATGCGTTAGGGAATAATTTTAATCAAATGCCGTCAGCGATCACATTCCCAAAATGTAAATTTCTTGCTTGTTGAACTATAATTGTTCAATAACCGTTCCTGTTAACGAGTCGGGTCTGAGAGATTCACTCGGGGTGTTTCATAGCGGAAGTTATAACAACTACATGATTATTTACTGTCTGGAACAAGGCCCAGTAATACGCAGAGGCACATAGCTACCATGAACAGGCCGAAACAAGTTAAAATGACCCCAAATCATATTTCATAGGATCCAAATGAGTTTAACGAATCGCATATGTTGACGGTGAACAGGACCAGGTTATTACCCTAGTGAAAGGATAGATGCCAATGAGTTAGGATATATGTCCTTATTGAAACCGTTTGCCTGGGATTGATTGGTAACCATGGTAACGTATAGTAATAGGTAATCAGAGAATTAATACTTCAGGATGTTCTAGGATCTTGAATAAAAGCAAGCCTGAAAAACCCGTATTCACTGCTAAAGGGTGCTACTATTAAACAGTATTTTGGATGAGGTCTCGCAACAAAAGCTGATTTTAAACAGTGCTCGATGGATGCTCTTTATAAACTAATTAAACTACGGGAGTGACTGGAAACGGAACGACGGAAAGGTATGGGTGGTTTTTCCAGGCCATTTAAGCTCTCCAGCTTACGTGGGAAAAAAAATTTGACATCTTGCTAGTCCTCTTGGCAGCTTTGTGTTTGTCAAATCGCCTGACTTTGTAAGCCAATCTAATCGAAGAAGCACCAACCTTTTTAGAGAGGCGGAAGGTCGTATTATGCATTCGAGCCACAAGTATTACGGGTGATATTGAATATGTCAACTACATTCTTGGATTCATACTGCTAGATATTCTTGCCCACTTGGTTCACTCAACGTTCCCAGTTGTTAACAGAGCGACAGAGCGTTTTATCCGCAGATAAACGGGGCTCTGTTTAGTCGTCAACTTGCACTGGCCTGACTGAGAATAAAGAGGTATGCGCAATAGTCCATAATATTTATGTAGTGTGGTTTTGAAAATGAGGACACATGAGGCGTGGTTGGTCATTTGACCCTAGTGCAGAGGCACGATGTTGCATAATAACCCGGCTTCTTCGCTCTCTCTGGTTAACTACGAATTTCTCCTATTACTAACATAGTGACTAACACTTGTTAACTGAAAGTGTCACACACTGGTCTTTCTCCAGATATATCCATTGGTTTTGGGGAATTCAGAGCGACGTTCGTCACGGAAGACCCCAGTATCACGCTAAACTGATGCGGTGCCCCCCATAGGACGTTAATTGAGCACGGAATGGTCAATGTAATAATGATAGTATTCAGTCGCCTCCATAATGGGAAAGCTCGCAGCTCGACCTTTTCAAAGATGTGTAAATTGTCTACTGATAACTCGCCTAAGGGGATCTCTTGTGCAAACTACGATGCTTATGATATCTCCCGAAAATGCAAATCTTGTTGGGTCAATCGAGCATCCGACAACATAAATGGGGTCCTGGACGAATTACTTAAATTGTTTGAACATTTTCAAGAACGCAAGTCAATAGTGTGAAGATTATTCAATTTTCTTCCACTACTTCAATTGTCGTAATAAATCAATCTCCAATTCTTCTATGCGGGAACTCGAATTCTACCACAAATAGTTTGAGTCGAGGAAGTACAGCACTGTTTGTGCGGGACGATCACCCCAGGTCAATCATGCGAAACTAAGATAGAGGCGATAGTAGCTACTGTTATCCGTATAATTGATATTCGTCAAAGCCTCGTTCCAGTTGTCCCCTATTGTGCTATTGTTGTGTGTGGTCGTCGCATTTGTACAATTTCTATGGATCACGTTAATGTCTCATCCTGTAAAACGAGCGTTGAACCCACGGTCGTCGAGCTCTACTGGCTAAGCTAAATCAATGTCCATTGGGTCCTAACTATTGACCTCGACCCTAAAAAATACTTTTACTCACACTCGATATTCCGATGAAAATCGAGGAAAATACCGTGACACAGGAAAATCGCCAATTTTCTGTGTAAATCTTTTGGAACGAATATGTCCTTCCCTGCAGAATCTTCCCCTCTTTAATGAAGCTGATACAAGATCAACCTTTGACTGTTTTTTTTTTTTTTCTCAGGGGGCTAAGGTGTCGGGGGAGAACCGTTCTGTGTATGCTAAAACATGTATGGGAGGACTTTCATCGGACCGTTTCGGTTGAACTGTCCTTCTGCTCTGATGGGTTTTTTGTCATTTCGACCGAAACCTATTTCCACGAAATTTTTAAAACCAACTATGCATCTCGCACGCATTTGTTTCAGAATTTCATTATTAATCTGGTGGACAATTCGTCCTTTATCTAATGATGATTAGGGTTCTGATAACACGCTGATGCAGTTTAGCTGTTTATCATTATTCACGCCAGGTGGGTGAGGCAACAAGTCATTGGTGATTGACGTTTGTTTGCGTGTACAGTTACTTATTCACCATTGTGTCCTTGAAACCCTTCTGCTGTTGCATCCTATGGGATATAATTACACCAAATCTACCGACATCGCTTCCGCCTCTTTAGCATATCGTGTAATACTATGATATTGTTCATATACTCTTTTGCATACATGTGTGCATAGAAATGGCCTATAATAATGATCACTATCATGACACTTTAGGGTTTGAATTACCATGCCCATTATATACCGGTAGTTATTCCACTCTCAGATGACTGTGCATCCAAATGATTTCTGTAGGCCTCGTTGGCTATTCAATAACGTTGTTGTTCGATGCACGCCCTAAACCACAATAGTACAAACTATATAGGTTTTTTTTTTGCGCCCCGATTCTTATTTTGGAATCCGCCAAGGAATTGAAAATTTAAGATTTGCAAGGCATCGTTGGATTCCTGTTTCTGACGTATATCATTCTCCTCTCAACTGAATGAACAACGATATTACGTTGAGTGATTGTTCATAAGCGACCAGCACGGATTCCATTTTTTATTTTCCCCGGCTGCGCCTAATTTAAATCGGCGGAAACTTGAATTTACTACTGCCATGCATAAAAGTGTGCATGCTATGACCCATTTCTCTCGATGTGAGAATAACAAATATAAAATGAAATAAAAATTTAGTCGAAAGAAGTTCTCGAATGTCAAAGCGATGAAATATTTGTGGGAAAACAGGACATTGTTCCATTATGATAAAACTATCAAAGAAACGAGATGGCGAAGTTGTATATAGAAATCCCAAGCCAATATTCTGACCTATATATCGTTTGCACTTGTAGGATATGATGGAACAGCGTGTAAAGGTTTCAACTCGTGGCTGTTGAACCGACATATTCCCTACTGACCCCATTCGAGTGTTACTTAGGTCTTAGGACGAAATGAACAGTTGAATAGGTGGAAATGGATAGATAAAATCATCAAGGTCCTTGTTAGCAACGAATGCTTAGTTTGGGCACTCATCTATATGCCGACAATGGGATAGCTATGGTCATCCGTTAAATTGTAACGAATAATCTTGAGCTGACAACTATGGTAGGGTGTAACGCATAAGAAGCATGACCAGAAGAGAGGCCCCACCCACTCGCATGAGTCTGTCACATAATAGCATTTGTTGTAGCTCTACAACTGTAGCTTAGTTGCTCATCCCCATTCACCACCCACCGTCGACATTTTGAAATGGGTCCCCTGTCTTGCGTTGATATCAACACTTCCCGCCTTTTTTGATATCACCGCGTCGGCGCATCAACATCATTTTGAAGAATATGTAATACGTTAGACGGGTAAGTCTACAGCTATACCTATCATCATTACAAAGTTTGTTTTTTTTCTTTTCCCCTCGTTGTGACCAAGTTAACCTTTACAAACGCCGTCTGGGCTGCTCTTTAGTTCCCCGTATTTACCACTTCAAACAAATGAACACATTATATTTAGGATAATAACTTTCTGGTAGACTGATATCGTCACAGACGGAAGTTTCATCATGTCCCTGATAGTTTGTTAAACAGTAACCTAATCTATCTGATTGAACAAACGAATCAATTCTCAATTCTCTCGGCTATGGGATAAAGATTACGTCCACCGGCGACGGGTAACAGACCGACCTATATTGCTACGGGTATTACTGTATATATCGTAGTAGAGATTGCAGAATGCTTTTCCAGGGGAAATGCCTTGCGAGTATCACAGTAAGTAGGCTCATTGGAGGATCTGTTGAAATTCGCTTAGACTGCACTGTGAGACCCGCCGTCCGTATTGGTTAACTTGATATCTTTCTATGAAACTTGCTGCATGTATATTTTCCAGTTTCAACGTGATTTTCTTTTATATGAAAATAACATCCTTCAATTGGCATTGACCCCAAAGGTTCCATGCAGCACGTTCCTTATATGCATGCAAGTTACCCAATGTTTTGGTTTTACAGTGAGGCTGACACGTCATCACCAAAAAAAAAAAAAAAAAACGCTCTTGAGTGTGACTGGCAGGGAGCGTAGATGAATACGTTAGGTCAAGTGTGCTAGACAGTAATTGCCATTACGTAAACGAGAAATTCCAGCCAAATTATACTTTTCTGTATTTAATAATGTTAAAGAGGATAAAATATCATTCAAATACCACTTTGCTCCAGGTCTAGCAGGTCATTGGGAAGTTGGATTCCTCCTCAAATTTTCATACAATTTGCTGATTTTGGCAACTGGCAACCTTTTGTGATGTCATATCTACCAATAAGGGAACAGACATATTTCTTGCAAATTGCCACTCAGCAGTGATTATTTTTATTCTTTAAAAGAACTTTATACCGACATGCCTTACAGGAAACAAGTTGATTGCAAATTTTTTCACAACACAATCCTATGCCATTTATATTTTTGGCTGGACTTGTCCTTTTAAAACAGGGCACCATTGTTTTTTTGTTTTTGTTAGTGAGGGGTACAAATCGAATTGGTCGATACAAATGTTAGTTTCCTCCTTTGTGCTGAGCCCGTCGAACCATTTCCGGACTCGCTGTCCTGCGCTCATTGATTCACGGTAGCTCTGCCTTCCCATCTCGTTTATTCTGGACTTTATCCCCAGGTTGTGCACACTTCATGGTCCAGCTTATCTATTCTATTGCCACTAGCAAGGAATTAGAACTTCCTCATCTGCTCATGTTTATATACATTGTTATAGAATATAATTTGGGGGGGTTGGCGTCCTCACGGACCGTTACACATTTCTTTCTCTTGGTTTCGTTTAATTTTTTTATTTTTGGCCAGGCCATTTGATGTATAAATAAGCAAAAAGAATCAATCTCGTTGAATTATAAACTGTTTGAGTCATGCTCCTGTTATACTGAAGCACCGGTTTTTCTAAGGCTATCTAGGTCTGTATTGCGAAGCATTCTTCAAGCAGTTCTTGGCCATTCTGCAGTTAAGGAATTTCGGATGCATTAGAATATTGCGCTGAGTGAGACATACTCGCCATTACAAGGGTAAGAATGAGTGTTTAATTGCCTTCCACCAACGGATTTATGTCATCAACTCAATCTTTTTAGGGAACTGACTTAGAGGCGACAATTACGCCAAATTTTGTTTTAGCCGATCGGGAATAAACTGCGAACCAAACTAGCTCACACGAGACGCCTTAAAAACTATACTGGAGAGAAAGCTAATCGCAAAGTAATTTCAAGGCCAAACTCATCTCTATTCAATTTCCTATTTAACATGAGTCATGGGATGCGACACTAGGATGGATCACTGCGGCGTATAGATTATAGTATTGGGGGGACCCACGGCGGTTCTATTTGCCTTGTATGGTCCGGGGAGGGAATTCAAGGTCCTGGGAGAGAAAGGACGGTCCAGGAACAATTTATGGTCCTGAGAGGGGTACTGATAGTCCTGTAAAGGAATTAATGATCCTGGAGAGAAAGAATTGATGGTCTGGAAAGTAATGACGGTCATAGGGAGGCAATTGTGGTCCTAAAGAAAAATGATGTCCTGGAAAGGAATTGATGGTCCTGCGGAGGGAATGAGATAAGCGTGGAAAGGAGTGGATGGAAAGGGGGGGAAACCACTCACACTTGCTGCTTTACTACTATACCCCGCTGTTCTCCCTGCTTCTTCAATACAGCCCTGAGACAACATACGTGCATTTCCCGTAACTATGAGTCATACTAGGTGCACCAATTTAGGATCACATGTTTACCGCCAGGAGGGCGGGACAACGGCGCCTCCTCATAAATTGGTAAATCATTCATCAACATATATTTACTATATACAGTTACGATAGCAGAGCCAAATCGGGTTGTAATTTTGGAAGTATGTTCAGTTATATTCAAGTTATTGGCTTGAGCTTTTTTTTTTTTTTTCAATGCAACGAACGCTGCACTTTATTGGCAATGCTGGCCGCTGTTTTCAAGAAATTAACGTGCCAATGGGCAGGTGGGAGAACAGACAAATCTACTCTTATTTTTTCAGATGCCATGTTACACAGTGTGGGGTCTAATCCTCCGAATTGAATTCTATCTAGGTGCCGTTGCCTCCGATGATGGCCATTCTAGAGCCTCGAATCAAATTGAGAAGCCTCCCGTGACCTTTAATTGCCATAAACCTGCCATAACAGGATTAGGGCAACATGTACTAGCATACCAAGTTGGATACGTCATTTGAATCCCCAAACACCCGTGCATACATGCTTATCAAGATATGTCCTCGGCTCATTAGCCAGTCTATGGCCAGCCTATGATGGACTTATTCTAAACATGTGCAGACCGCAGATCTACATTCTAATTGTGGTCTTCAGACATCGTGCTGACGAGCTTTTCGTGATTTTTTCCCTTCATGATCTCGACCCTCCTTAAAACTGCTGCTCACACCCATGCCTGCAAACATGCACCTATAAACCTCACTCACGCTAGCGTACTCCGGTTGTCGAATGTCGAAACAGAAGTTTCCTTTTCTTTATGTGCACTATACATATAATAAAAGCTCGATACACGTTTGCTCCGGTTCGATATGTGTTGACAAGCTTCTAAGGTTTCGGCCTTCACGGTTCGAATGACTTGACAGAGCCAAAGCCAACCAGAGTCATTCTAATAATTACAATTGTTCGTCAGATAACATGCTGGCACACTTTTTTTTGCTCGCGGCCTCCAATGCCCACTGAGCTAACGTCAAAGAGACATGGTCCACCTAATTGGGAGCTTGTACATGTTTGCGTGCGTTGGATATCGTGCTGACTAAACCACACCTCCAAAGCAACAGGCTACGAAGGGGACTCTATGTATGCAACCACTCACCCAATGTAAACTATATATTTTGTTTGTGTTTAGAGATATCACGATGACAGGGCTTGACATACAGTGTGACACACACCCACACGCACAAAAACACAAACATACACACACCACGTGCCACACACACACCACGCGCGCACACACACACACACACAAACGCCACACACACGCCACACACCACACAAAACACACAAAACGATCGCCATGGAATGGTCTTTTGCCTCGCAAGATTGAGAAAAATTACGCGAATTTAGTACCCAGACCTCATGTAACTGGGAAAGGAAAAAACCAGGTTACCACTCGAAATTATATTGATTGGTAGAGCTAAGTGGCATTTACCTTGTCACTGAGAGAAAGCATTTGCATCCTTTATGGTGAATTAGTCATTGACACATTCGTGTGCACATAATGCTAGTTACTTATGACGTGATTAGCACTATTATTTAACAAATATGGAGGTATTGTTTCGGATTATTGTAGCCTATACTTGATTTGCAGGGAATTCGCATACCACTTATCAAACTTAAATACAACCGGTATTTTTTTTGGTTGTGATGCCCGAAACCACTGAAAACACGACCTTAACAAAAAAAGTGGCTGTGAATTTTACAAAAAATGGTAATATCCATCAACCAGATTAAATTCCTGCGCAAAGTTTGGTAGTCGAGAGATAACCGGGCCAGCTGGAGAATTCCATTGGCTTTTCTTACATCCAACTCATAAATAACTGACGAGGAACTAGGATTTAGTGCATTCATAAAATTGTACGCGGTTTATCGTAAACTGCAATACCGTTGTCATTACGGCCTACCCTCGTGTTGTGAAAGAATGGATAAACAATTAAACCGGAACCAAAATTGAGTCAAAGGCAAGTTGCCGCCTCTTAAAGGTCAAGTCATAAAATCTTAGTCAGGATTTTTCTTGAATAACGACGAATAACAGCTGTAAACGGGGAATGGAAAAATTAGCGTGGAAAGTCATTGAATCAGCAGTGTTCAAAGAGGTATCATCGTCTCACTAGACGGTGCCGTGTTTTTGACGTCCACAGATACCAAATTCTCGCGGTGTTATAGGATCTAATTGGCATTGCAAGACAAGGGCGGCGATCATGGGGGGGGGACGGCGTCCTCCCATATTTGGGTTGGGGGGGGACGCAATGCATTCTGTCCTCCCCAAGATTTGAGTCCGACTGATTTCAGCTGGACACCTGTATCCGAATATCCATCAGCAACCATGTAAACAAATGCATGATGGACCTAAATGATCGAGTTGATGGGAATTCTGCTGCTCCATTTCCGACAATTTTTGCGAGCAGCGCGCGGAGATTTCTGTGCGGTAGTGTTCAGAATATGATGTGCCTTTGCCGAATATGAGGTTCCTGAACAAAAAAACGCCGAAATTTACTCTGGGGTGTTCTCAATTATCAATGAGAAGAAGGGTTCTCTTCCAATCCCTATCGTTTACATAAGACTAGCTTCACAGCTTATAAGGTGTGTCTCTCTTTCATGGACGTTGTCAAACAAATCGCTATCTTGAGGTGAAGGGGTGAGACGACGGGGGTAGGTCTACACCTGGCGGGATCTGTGATTTTTTATTATTTATGGTGCGACCACTTGTTGAAAGTTAAGCACTAGCTTGTGCACATAACTATCACTATTGAGGCACACGGTGCAGCATCGGGAAAATGCCAACCAGGGAACGCACATACGTTGTCAGAAAGACATGGATTCAAAATTCAAGTGAAGTAAAGGCGTCCAAAAGTCCAAATATTGCCTGAAGGTTTGATGGAATGCCCAAAGTGGAAACTCTGTTGCTTTAAGAGGAAGAATGTGGTGCGATGAGGCTAGTCTACCACCTGAGGGACCGATGATTGTTTGGCACAAAAATAGGTCTTCTGCCAAATTTAAATAGAGATTCGGCAAGCAATTTATGGGTGAGACCCTTTTTTGAAAGTTGGTGCGTGCACGGTGCACATACGAAGGGGGCAGGCACACGGTGCGGGGGGAAACCTCATAAAATAGTAATCGAAGATTCGGCCAGGAAAACGCCACAATTTCGTGCAAAGACATGATTAAAATTTTTGGTGAAGGACAAGTTAGATCCAAAGATGCATGTCTTTGGATGGAAGTCCAAAGTGTAAATTTTCGCGCGCGCTTCGCGCGCAGTTGCGGGTTGAATTCTGTGTTATACTCATTGACACAAGTCTGGCTCCAAGTAGAACTGTCCCTCCCATGCGCCCGGGGCCGCAAGAAGTTAAAAACGGGGGCAGTAATCTTTTATGTAAAAAACTCGGGCGTGGCCTATCGTAAGTGATAGGTCAGAGAGTGGTCAGTGCAATATCGCATCGTGGCCAAATCGGATCTTGCAAAATCTCGCGCTTCGCGCGACGTATGGTGGGTGGGATTGTCCATTTCGATTGATACGTTCACTGACTGAAACCTCACTTGCTCGTATTTCAGAATGTCACAGCAACCCAACGCAAAACCTTGGAATTGATCCCTATTGGCGAAGTTTTTGGAGAACTTCCCTGAAATAAAAAAAAAGTTATCAATGTTAGGAATTCTGCTGACTGTCCCATTAGGCATGGGATTGCCCTTCCTGCTTTAGGAGGGGGTCGGTCAACGAAAATTTTCTTGTAGCGTAGGCGCCAACCCTGTGTGGCGCCTCCGCTTAGATGGTATTCATCTTGTCCGTCCCCCCCCCCCACTCGCCCACACAATCGGCCGCCCTTGGGCATAGATTTGTGACGATGTAACCATCTCATAAATGAATTGCAAACTGGAAACGGTTTTCATCGTGACAAATATAAAAACGTCGCAGTCGCTTTGTTGTTAGTTGTTACTAGACGACATTGCCTTAATAGAAATACTTCTTTAACATTGTTTAAAAATGCTATAAATTTTCAGTAATCTAAACAGACAGAAAATAAGATGAACTTTCTGGTCTGTCCTTTTTAAGGAAAACACTCGGTTTATCCTAGTCTTGCTCAAGACTCGAGAATCATTTTGCGATTCACCGACATCGAAAGGTTATCGGCTAATAGTACACTCCACTACGGCCGGACGTGACCGCGACATCGAAGGTCTGTAAGACTCGTAAAAAGGCTTTCCTACGGTAGTATCGAGAAACACGCGAGGTGATATAGATCGCCTCATTCTCTCCTTTTGTAGCAACTTTCACCAGTATGTCGTCTCCATACCGCGTACTTGCCACTACGCCCGTGACGTTACTGGCGAAATTTAATTAAAGCCGCGTTTCCATGCACGCGGGGCGGGCGGGGCGAGCGGGCGGGCGTCTAAAATCGCTCATCTTTATTTTCAATGGAGGCCGTTTCCATGCACTGCGGGGAGGGCGGGCGGAGTCGGTTTCTCGAATCGGTCAAGTAGCTATTTTTTTTCCCCCTCCCGTCGTGTCGCTTGGTATTTTCGTATCAATTCCCGGATTTCCCTGCAATCTTACGCTTGAAGCCGGATAATGGAGAGTAGAGGAAATTTTAGGTTCAATATGCTCCAAAACAACATTCATCACTTTTTTTCATCAACACTAGGTAGATTTTAATACAGATTGTGTCTATATTCAACGGCCGGACAGCTACTTGAACACACATAATTTACATGTTACAACAAAACCGATGATATGTTGTCAAGTATTGCTACTTAAATCTCCAAAGCTGTCAATTGTGAAGTTTCATAGTGGGCCGTGATCGTTGACATTTAGAACCATGTTTTTCAGAAAATGAACACCGGATGTTTAGTTTTAAAAAATAGTATGCGTCCGGTGTTGATAAAATAATACTAATAACAATAATAAAATTAATAATAAAAACAAACTAATAATACAATAATAATAATAGTGGCTACACATCGCGTTCTTATATAGCGCTATACACCTAAAAGTGAGAAGAGGTGCGTACCTCGAGAAAAAGGCAGGCCTGCCCCGCCCGCGTGCATGGAAACGAGTCTTCAAAACGCCCGCCCGCCGCCACGCCCGCTTCGCCGTGCATGGAAACGGGCTTTAGACTACGATCTCCACGAGGCCTGAGTATATGTACTGCAGGAGTTAATACAGTTACCAATGACAACGCTGAGAAATGAAGTGGCGTGATGGCTTTGCTTCAGATATAAGAGAGAATAGGGTTCAATTAGACTAACTGTGAGAGCCAACCACGATGATGCATCTATATAAAAAACTGGAGGGTGTTAATCGCGAAAGCCAGGCGATTTTAAAAGACATCAGTCGTCTATACATGAGACTTAGGTTTATCCAGGAATTTGGCCGTGTTAGCGTGTGGATCGCACTGGCGGTAGCTTCCTTCTTGTTTCGACAGAGTGTTTTTTTTTTTTTTTTTTTTTTTGTGAAAAAAGGCCATGTGGACCTGATAAGCAGCGCTTTATTCAGTCAATCGAGTTTCCTGACAAACGTTTTTCCGCGATGCCGAGACGACTTATACTCACAAAGCATTATACAAATCATTACAAGATTACCTGCTGATCAGATACCTAATAGACAACAATTTTCTTTCACAGCAAGAAAACAATACGTCCAACAACAATCTGCAGGGTTGTTTTTGAGAAAAATAGTCACGAGCGCGGAAAACCATCAAATGGAATATCTTTGCCTTGTGTGATGCACTGTGTCATTACACCCACTACACTGCCCCTGACTGACAGGTATTAGGAAATTACAATTGAGAATGTTGAACAGCGGACGAGTGCCCTTCTCGTAGCTAGCTGCACGCCATTGGGGTACTTGATTGTTTTACTGTTACCATTGTAGTAGTGCATCAGGGCAATGTCAGTGAGGTTGACTTATATGAAGTTCGAAATTCTTCACCTAGTTATAAAGACCTTCAAAAACTAAGTATTGATTTCCATTGTATAGTGCACAAGTATTGCCCACCACTTCATTTTGCAACAAAAAGTTACAACAAAACTGTTTGCAACCCCTTATATTGTTGAATAACAAGAGGGATAGGCCTATGAATGGGCGTTCAAGGAAAAACAAACAAGGTTCTGGGAAGCATTAGAATGAGGTTACTGTGCACCTGCATGATGAGGATGAGAAATTGTATTCCTCTTGTGGGCGGTCACCAAGAGTTGGATTATGACATGGTCCCTTACCAGGTACCGCATGAATGAGGAGGGGGGCGAATCATAACATGTCGTGTTCAAAGCAATTGACTCACCCTAAGCCAGGGGATAGGTCACATTGAAACTGTAGAAATACGAGTACTTCAGCCGCTCCAATAATTAGCCTCCGAACTTCAAAATTGGGTCTTCGGCCCGGTACCTGTTTACTAGAATTCACTGTTTTCTTTCTAAAGAAGTTATGACCATGTTAAAAAAATATGTGTGGAGGCGTAGAGGGCCACGGCCCTAGTATAAATGATTAAATGAATAAAACCTCCAGAAATGAGATGATCTCTGTATAGGTTGGGATGATATTGCAATTTTCCTCTAAACAGCTATGTCTTTCTTATGATGCCTGACTTGATAGGATTGAACCGGGATGTAAAACTGTAAAAACTGATGCCAGCTTCCAGATTATTTCATAGCTTTGTCTATAGCATAGGCGCGGCGGCCTCAGCGGAGATGCTCAGGAGAGGAGCAAATTTTCCCTCTTATATTGGAGCGGTGCACACAAGCTCACTCGTCGGGGAGAAGTGGAGAAAGAAGTGGGGCAGTTGTTCAAAGAACAGAGGGGTAGATAAGGACATAGGCTATACCAAACATAAGTTCCTGTCCAGCATGATATACGAGAGCTGCTGATATCATTTCCGGGGTTCAGGAAAGCTAAGGCTTTTGACCAAAGTGCCTCAGAAACGTCGCTTTCAAATTGTTTGTCAGTTGGGTATCAACCAGGCCATTATGAAGTGGATTCATAAGTGGTACACAATAGGGTGCAGAGAGTTGTAGTGGTGATGGCGCGTTTTCTACCTTGCAGAAGGTCACCAGTGGCGAAACGAAGTTGTGTCGGGAAGTGATTTTCAATGTTGATGTTGCTGCGCCAAAGTTTCAAAGAATAGTTATTATTAAAAACGAAATAAAAAATGGTTCACGATTGGGAAATGTTTTCTTAAAGCCGATAAAGGCAACGTGATTGCATGTCGGATATCATAACGTTGACCTTTAGTTTGACTGGCCAGGAAATCGATTATTGGTAAATTAGAAGGAATCTGGTTGTCTTTCTTTTTATTTTGAAACTTCCAGCAGCGTGTTGTGTTAGGAAAGGTTAACGGATTCCGGCTTGAATGAACGTTATTTTCACCTGGCGGATTCCGTGCAAGTGTGAATCCTCAATTAAGAGGGAAAGACGAGCTGCTAACTGAGTCAAAGGAGGGCTTACGAGATGGTTCACTGTCTGCGAGTAAGGAATACTAGTAGTCTATTAATAGAATGTCAAAACAACGAAGCGGATTAGAATTCTCTTCGATTTTGGCCAAGAGTAATAAATCCTCATTCCCAATGTGTGACCAGTCACTTTTATGGGAAAAGAAATTTAAATACAATTGAAAAAAAACAAACACCCAATTCTCACCCACGTTTGGATTACAGATACGTTTTTCTTGTTGTGAAGAGGAAAAGGAAACTGTTGCGTCTATATCGTTCTTCTGTGCCTTTTGTCCTATTGGGATCAAATTCAAAAGTTCATCAAGTTACTCCGTCGGTTATTCTGGTGGTTAAACTCGCTTTTGGAAGGCTACTTGCCTCGCATGTTAGACACTCCCCGTGCGTTTTCCTCTTATATTAGGGGGGATAGAAGGGTTAAGATGGCATTGGACATTGTGGGATCCTGATACTGTGCTAACGGTTAGTGAAAGTCAGGCATTTTCAGATATTCTAAAATAATTTTCCCTCGTCTTCACGCCTGGAGAACTTGAAAATTTCATATGAACCGTTTTTGGTGCTCACCAGAACTTTTGGTGATATTGTTTGATACACCAAAAGTTTTTTTCTGTCATAACCTAACGTCAGAGTCTCAGCATGGCAAATCTCTGGCCCGGATGCTGTTCACCCCTTCTTTTTTCAAGTCTTTCATACTTCCTCTGTATCTCTTTTTCTGAATTTTCAATCAAACCTGAGGAAAGATTGCTGAGTGGAGGAGGGCGAAGAAGTGGTACCGCTCTCTTTCCTAGCAATTAATCAGGCCTGGCTCTCACCAGTATCGTTGTGAGGTGATGGAGATCTGATAGTTCGGGATCATATGGTCACCATTTTCGATGGAAGAATCTGCTTTAGCAACTCCCATCATGGTTTCAGAAATTCGTTCGTGTTCGTCCTAATCTTTTAGAATTGCATGGAAGATGTTACTTGCTGTGGCCGAGTCACCTGTTGAGATTATCTCTCTTGGACTTTCAGAAAGCCTTTGACAAGTTCCCCATACACTTCTGTTGTTCAAATTGGAGAGTTTTGTATTGACTGGAATGTCCTCCAATGGATTCGAGGGTGCTCATCCAGGGAACAACGGGTTGTTATATACTGGTCGATGCTTCTACTTGTCAGAAGGTCACTAGTGGCGTTCCACAGGAATCGTTTTCTTGGACCCCTACTGTTTCTGACTTACATTAACGCTCTTGATAATTCAGTGCAATCCAGAGTGAAAAAAGTTCGCAGACGACACACAAAGTTGTACCGAGAGGTTCGTCGGACGACGGTGTTAAAATTGTTTCAGAATGATGGTCTCGACCTGATTTCCAAGTGGTCTTCTGATTGGCCAGATGTTTTTCAACGTTGGCAAGTGTAAAGTAATGCGTGTTCGTTTCCGAAATAGCTCAGGCTCATTTAGTTTGACTGTCAGAATATTCCATGTGGTGGACGAAACCAAGATCTGGTGTGGTCCTTCGGGCTCGTTAAACATTCAACAGTGGTGCAAGCTGCCATGAAAGTAATTGGTTCTTGGTCTGATAAAGTCGCATTTCACTCCTTGGATGATGATATAGTTCTCATACTCTTTAAACAACTAGTGAGACCTCACCTTGAGTATTCAGTCCAAGTGCGGAACCCTTATTTTGTGAAATAAGCAGTTGATTGAAAATGTTCAATGAGGCTACTGATTAATTAGTACCCTGAGATATTCTCGTACGAGGAAAGCTCATGCGTCTTGGGGCTAACTTCAATGGAGCTGAGGCGGGTTCGTGCAGTGATTTGATCCAGTCTCAAATTGGTCCATAGACTACTACCTCGTGGCATCACCTCAAGCGTATAGGTAACTCGCTGTAGATGGGATCTTCGGAAACACTTCTTTTCACAGAGAGTCATCACCGAGTGGAATAGCCTTCCGGAAAATATTGTTATGTCTAGTTGGGTGAATGCCTTCAAGAAAGCCCCTTGATTTATTCTTCAAAAATGTGGGGGAATTTGTAGCTTCTGGCTCGTTTGCATTTTTGGGGGTTTGTGTGTCGGGTTGTTCATTGAGGAATATGTCCTAACTGACCCTTCCTCACTCAACTAAACTAATACGTAAAATGCATTCGGTATATATAGCTAACGTGGTCAGCAACTCAGCCACTGGTCATATGTTTCGCTGAACCGGAGGTATACATTACAACGATGTTTCATCCTAATACGTCGTTGGTGTTGGGGGGGGGTGGAAGATTCAGGATTCAGTGTAAAAAGTTGAAATTAGGGGGGGGAGGGGGGGGTGGGAATGGGGGGTAATAGAAATACAACATCTACATTTTCTTTGCAGGACTTTCAGCCTGATTCAGAACCCTTCTTATACAGCGAGAGTTGATCACAAATAGGATAGTTAATATCATCCCTGTTTCAGACCAGTAATGTCCACAGCATTAAACCAAGCTAGGACAGGGCAACTGCGAATGTAACAACCGCTTTGTTTGTAAACACACACTCCCTGTGTTCAGGTGAACCACACTGAAACATGCAGGCTGATTATGTCGAGGTTTTGAATTCAGCAATATTGCAGCAAATGTGTCTAGGGGCCATAAATTGGACTTATTTGACAATAGGAAGGGTAGGCAGTTATGAGGCGCGCTTTCTCTTTGGTTCCGACCTCCTAATACCTAATTAATATTTTCATGTTTTCAGGACTTGGGAAAAAAAAAACTGCGGGAAAAAACATGATTCACAATTTTACAACAGAATAGCTCAAAGTGACTTTTTTTTATCACCTTTGACATTGAACTTCTGTACACCCTAGGTACGCAGGTAGCCTACCACTAGTCCATGATGATTATGACCAAGTATCATAATATCACACCTAATTTGTAGGAGGAGACGTTTTTTTTTATTTTGCGGCTTTTCTTGCAGTTTGTCACTAAAAGGCTCATTGGCCGGCTCAATTCCTGTTGCCTGAAATCCATGAACCCGGTGGGTAATACTACTAGATCTCGATAACACTGACCGAGTATTATGGTAATTCATCCAATCTGTAGGAAAGAGAAGGATCTGCAGATTTCGCAATTCTTTAACATTGTTAGTTCATTATGCCCCTTCAAGGACTTTTGACCTTTATTCCTGACCCCTACCCATGGGTACCATTAACGTCGTGTTTAGGACCTGGCCGGGTATGGAGGAAATCCAACCGAATCGGTAGCCTGGGAAGAAACGAATTTGGCGATTTTTCACGATAGTTCATTATCCTTATTTAATGACCTTTACCTCAAATCCAAGGGTAGACAAAGGTTAGAACAGATGAAGCCAGACCAATGAGACAGAGAGCTTATCGCACAACACCACGACACCAAAACTGGAAGGTGGAGACATTGCTGGAGGCGACATCATCGAGGTAAGTTCAAGTCAATGGTTTTCACCAAATGTGATGGTTTAAAAGAAGATATACAAGAGCTGCTTGATTCCAGGAGTGGATTCGGCGACAGTTCAGTAAGGATTCGCAATCCGTACCCCGAACAGCTATTAAGTTGGAGGGACCAGCTGGATCACTGTACTTCACTACAATGGACCTTACCTGCGGCTATTGGCAGATCACATGGAACACCCCGACAGGGGAGAAAACAGCTTTCTGTACTGGTTCCGAATTATACCAATTCAAGGTGTGGTAATGCCGATGGGGACGAACTAATGCCCCAACAATTTCAGAGACGGATGGAACTTGTTCTGGAAGAGGCTTACAACTGGACAAACCTGCTGGGTATATCTCGATGAAGTATTGTGTGGAAAACTCGAGCAACACTACACGAAATCTAGTCGACGTCCTTACCAGACTACGGAAGGCTGGTTTACCATCAAACCACAGAAGTGCCATCTATTTCAACGAGAAGGAGGTACTTACTGGGTCACATCGTCAACAAGGATGGTATCCAACCAGATATCCAGCAAACAGCATGAAAGTACGAAACGTCCTACACCACCAACATACTCACCCAAATGAGAGGATTACTAGGACTAGATCCTATACAGGGAAATTATCAAGAATGTTGCCAATATGCAATTTCCATTCAGGGCTGCGGAATGTGAACTTGCCTTCAACACTATAAAGCGGAAGCTGACGTCACCACCCTTACTAGGCTTTCCTGATTTTGCAAGCGAATCACCCTGCCATAACGGTGCCCATCTGGCAGAAACAGACCAGGTTGAGCCAGCCACAGAGATGGTAAAGAGGTTGTGATAGCCTTCGCCAGTCATACTTTTACCAAGACAAACCAGAGATGGTCTACTTATGACAAGGAGCTGTATGCAATTGTCCAGGGTGTAAAGCATTTCCGACACTATCTAGCCTGCGTAAAATGCCGATCCAAAATGTTCCAACCGGCAGAAGAGCAAGATGGGCCCTGGAGAGGCCATGTTATGAATGGGAAGTGGAGTATAGACCAGGAAAAAAGAATGGGAATGCAGACGCACTATCACGGACGCCATCAGAACATAGTCAAGACAAGAAGTTCGATGACCTTGGTATCAACTCCCTCTTCGCAGAAAGTGAGCAAGCGGATGACGAAGAGAGACATCCAACTATGGGCGAAGCACCGTCAACAGGCGACTCCCACACACAGAACATATCCCCGGAGGTTCCTGTAGAAGCGCCGTGCAACCCACGAAAACCAAAGGAACAGAACAGACCTTCACGAGTGATCCTGACGTTTTGCGTGAACACCAACGCGAAGATGCAAACTTGAGCCAAGTTATAGACTGGGTCACATGTGGCTGTAGAACACCCAAAGAAACTCGAAATCGAACGGGCTTCGAGGAAGCTATGGTGGGAGTATCCGAAACTTACCCTAGTTGATGGTATACTGTATCGTCGTGTACTGTTTCCAGGAAGGTCATGTCTGCAGACAGTTATTCCGTCTAGCATGGTTGCTGAAACCCTGCAACTACTCCATGGGAGCAGATATTCTGGACACTTGGGATTCGACAAGACACTCCAAAAGGCGCAGCAGTGCTGTTATGGCCATTCATGGGCAGAGAGATATAAAGGAACACTGCCTGTCGTGTGAACCATGTCAATATCGCCGACAACAGAATCATAGGAATAAGGCACCCCTCAAAAGTATCAGAGCATCGAAGCCATTCCAACTTGTCTGCGCTGACATGACTGAACTACCGATAACAACCAAGATTAATCGATATGTTCTAGTCATCATGGATTATTTCTCGAACTATGTCAATCTCTAAGCATGCCAAAAACAGAACAGAAAGCAACATAATGCTTCAAAAGATGACTTCGAAACATTATGTCAAACAACATGGTATTCCTGAACAGATCCACACGGACCAAGGACGACAATTCGAAAGCGACTTGTCAAGTCTCTATGTCCTGATGCTGGTGGTCAACAAGACGAGTACAACACTTATCACCCCGAGTCAGACGGGTTGATCGAGAGATTCAACCGAACGTTGAAAGACCAGCTTGGTAAAATCTTGCTTCATGAGAAAGATCTTGGGACGAACTACTTGGGTTACGTGGAATTCGTGTACAATACGGCGAACACACTCTACTACAGGTTTTAGCCGTTATTTTCTGATCCACGGAAGGATGCGAGGTTCCCGCAACACTGATCTCATCACCATTATCAGATCCACCTCCACCAGAGCTAGTGACACCTGCAGACTATGGTCGATTAATACAGAACCCGCTTACAACCGCCTTCCATCAAGTCGCGGAGAAAACCAGTCTCGCTCTAGATACAGCAGAAGTTCTACTTACGATAGCAACATGAAAGCCCCACCGCCAACGGTCCGACGACTTGGGTTATGGCTGGAAAACTCGCGAACGGAAGTTGAAACTCTTCACCAAAGTGGACTGGTCCACTCCGTGTCACCAGAGTCTTGAACCAATCCGGATAAAAGCAATTACGTAAAGCAATACATAATTGACAATTCTTCCTGTTCGACAACACAATTAATCCCACAAAACCGCCCTAAAACGTTATAATTGCAGAGAAAACTGTACCCAAGACTTTCATCACAGAGGTTCAACCGTAAGGTCACTGTATCATCACCCACTGGTAACGAAAATGTTTGCGATGAACCATGTGTCAGAGTGAAGCACTAGAAGCTGAGTTCGAATTACACCTTGTTATTAGTCTGCTGCACGAGACACACGCTTCTTCTCCCTCTTTTTGGCTGCCAGTGGTACGCCTACAACATCCAGTTTTGTTGACTTTTATTATCGGCCATCCGCCTACAATGTATCGATAGCTGTCTGCTATAGTCCACTAGTCTAAGCTCCATCACAGTCCTCGTTCTCGATTGGGTCTGCTGTTTACATGCAGCCTAAGGGCAAAAATCGGTCCCGCGATTATGGAAGTATCCTATTATCACCCCATTGAAACTGATACTAGCAAATTAATAAAATGAGGAAACCCCCAGTAGAAAAGGGCCTAGGAATATAGGTCTGTGAACCTGCTGTTTTCCCACATAGCTTGAGAGAATTGCACTCGATTTGTTTGTTCAATATCGAAAACTTGCGATCATCAGGTCGGCACGAAGGTCACGAATTATTAGAGGAACTGCGACTGAAGTTCATGTCTGCAGTCTTCCCTGCACGTTTGATCCAACTAGGCAGTATTTCCATAGAAACAGAAACTGAATATACTACAGGTCACGTACGGTATAATCTATGAAAGTATAGTAAAAAAATAGGCTTCACTAAGATGACCAGGTTAATTTGCATCACGGTTAAGCATAGTAAAGAGTAGGTCCACCTGGCAACCCCAGTTTAACTGACGAAGAAAGCGACCGCGACGTGTTGCCTGACATCCAATGAAAAAATGTCCCCGTTGTAATTCGATATATTCATACAGTATATCGTCACGATAATCAGTCAATGTGAAATTATATGATACACTGTGAAACCTGTTGTTGCCGTGACGTCATGAAGCGGCATCGTCTATATTCGAAAGGGGTTGAGACGAATGCCTCTTCAATGCTCGTCTACAGGAAATAATGAGACATTCCGGCAACTTTGTATTGCTAAAGGAGATTATAGACACCGAACATGGAAATGGATATATGAACGTTGACTGTTGCTTCAGGCTCGAAGCGCCTCTCGGTGAATGATGAAGACATGTTCACACAGCCGTAATAAGGGGAATTTGAACCTATATTGTTTTTTAGCGATATGTCTTTTTTCCGAATTCTGAAAGAGGGGTAACTGACGGTACTAACCTAGATAGAAGCAAGAGCCTTTGGAATTTCATAGCGGGCCTAATAAGAACATTTGGGCGAGACACTGAAGCGGGATATTGAGTAAAACGACATTTATTGAGGCGAAAATAGATCTCTTCCTGAATTTGAGAAATACGCCATAGCACCAGGTCCTTTCGTATGAGGTGAATGTTTTATTTCTAGAGCCCGTAATGACATGCACATATTGTTCATTGGGGGGGTTGGGGGGGAGGGGGGGGGGTGGGGGGGGGGGTGGTTTTGAGGTGGCTTCGTTTTGTGTTTTTTTTTAACCTTGCAGAAACCTTATTCTCTTTCCATATTGATTGTAATATGGTTACTAATATATTCATTATCATGGTTTTCGTATTGCTTCACTTATGTTATGTTAATTTTAGATTCATAAATACCTTTAATGGGTTCCTGCATTCTGATTGGCCAAGAATTTCATTCGAGACCATATTAGAATCGCAATTCGATCCCTCTTTACAGGGGCATATATACATAAAATTCCAGGGGGTGTGAATCATTTTTTGAGACCGACAAGATTTTCGTGAGACCGATTCTTATTATGGGTATTGTACCGGCGCCATGCGGTCGTGAGGGTGCTCTGGGTCCCCGCCGGGTGGGCCATTCTTTCTCGGCAGTAATCTTTGTGATAGCCGATCTGGGGAGGGGCCTAAAGGGAGGGGGTTTTACAAACCTGAAATCTCTCAGACGCAAAAATGGTGCTATCCTAGTTACGAGATTCTAGCTGAATCAGTAAAAAAAAACTCATTTTCATGCCAACATTTTTTTCTTTTTTCTTTTCCCGACTACGTAAAACTGGTGTGTCGAGATAATGTGTGTCAAAACGGTCTGTACCTAGCTACATGAACAACCTGTGCACTAATATTTGGTTATCATACTTAGATTACTAGATTGCAGTACGCTGATATGAGTCACGAACGCGTGATTTTCCGAAAGTGCTTGAACCTAAATCTCCCATAATATTATGGTACATGGAATACTGAGGAGACTTAGCATTCACACCATGGTCTGGCATAGCCCAGAGCTGATACTGATTTTTAATAACTGTCCGAAGGGGCTGAAAGTTGGCACACATGTCATAATCATAGTTAAATCAATTCCCTGCACATCCTCGGACGTGCCGCAACACACCTATTTTCTTGTATTACTTCCTCCCCGACGTCTCTCCGCTTAGCTCCTCGACCTGTATTGTACGTCGATTTTTCGAATGTAGTTTACAAGGTATTACGAATATATTCGTAATTATGGATTCATTGTGGAGGTGGAAACGAGTTTTATTTTTTTAAAAAATTAACTCTTGTCTTTACTAACAGGAATTCTAAAATGCACGTCGTATGCCCAAATTGTAAAAACTGTATGTGCACTCAAAACATTAACATAAACACAACAAACCCTGTCATACCGGTGTCACTATCCAGCATTTCCGAGATTTGCAGCTTATAGCTATTGACAATAAGGCCAAAAAACAAAACAAAAAACTATTCGGCATATAAAATAATAAAGTATCCACGCTACGTAAACAGAGCCTTTTGTGAAATACACAGTTTCACAGCTGGCTAAAATAGATGGGGTCACCGAACAAAACTTATGTGAATGAGATGGCGCTATTCTATTCCCCGTCGGCTGGGACGTTAGTTTGTGTCGACACCCTATTTTTCGACGGAACCCGAAAATACTAGGTCATGGCTACATCATTAATTTTTTCACCTAACTCGAGCAGAGACCGAATTTTTGTCGCCCAGATACCGACTTTTCTTCTGATTTTTCAGCTGGCGGGGTTCCCCCCCCTTCTCCCCCCTCGCATTTACAGCCCTGCCTCCTCCTCTTATTGCATAAAGAAAATTGGGAGAGTGTTTACGATTGTCCTGGAATTTGGATTGTTTGCTAGTGAGCAGTCAATGTTACCTCATCTGTACCAGCCAGCACACAAAGTGACCTTAAACACATATCGCCTTTCGGTTTTGGGGGGGATAGTTTCTTATGGTGATTACATCTTGTCGGGTCACAGCCACCATGCAGTTCCTATCTACCTCATTGTCCCCAGTTCCTACATAGTCTATGTCTACCACTTGCGATTCCTGCGTACACTGACACTGCGACGTGTAGATAACATGGGTGTCTCCAATAAACCCGATGTCCCACGATTCGAGTTCCCAGGTGTCGATGTCTTTCCTTTAGTCCGATGTTCCCCGGTGTCTTCGATGTTCCCGACGCTTTATATGTTTGTTTTTATTATTTTTTTGAATGACCCATAGAATGTAACGGACAGTCCCCAGTTGCGATGTGCCCAGGTTCGATGTTCCCAGCGTTCGATGTTCCCACTTTTTGTGTCTGTTATATTTTTAGACCCAGACCTTTAACGACCTTTTGATGTTCCCAGGTGCGGCTCATTTTGTTCCAGCCTTCCGACTGTTACCTTCAGGGGTTCGATGTTCCCCCGTTTCTTTTCGTTAATTTTTCAATGATCCATGAACTTCTAACGAGGGTTCGACCTGTTCCCAGGGTTCCTTTGTTCCCCAGGTTAATCCTGGATTCCATCGATCCATGATCCCGTGGGAACGAGTTGACCCTGGGAACATCGAACCCTGCGGAACATCCGATCACCTTCTGTTAATTCATGTTCATTTCTAAACAACAAGAAAACTCTCGTTATCATTTGGCAGTTTCTTTCACCTTGAACGACCTGATTACATGACGGTTCCTATGAAAAATGCTTTGCCCCTCGAATGAATGCCATAAAGCCATCCTGTAACCAGTCGGCAAACACACCCCATACTGGTCCTCGTGCGAAAGGTTAAAACAACTTTTGACCCTTTGTAACATGAGAACCGAGGTAATCCAGATTAAAGCGGGAAGTTGGTTTCGGGTTTTCGTCTATGTACCCCACACGACCTCTATCACAGATCCAAACTTGGTATGCTTTTATTTTCTCTACCGAGTGGTTGGCACAGGCGACATCTCTGGGGGACGGGGGTAACGTGGTCCCCCCCAATTTTTCAGATTCTCCCCTATTGCACTTGCATTTTTCACAACAATGAATTTTTTTTTTGGCGTGTCGAGTCATGCCCCCACCCTCACTTTGTCTATCGTTCCCCCCCTCGCTTCTTGAGAGCTGATTTACGCCTATGGTTGGACCACATTGGTGGGATTCGATTCCCCCGGTTCGTCTGTCATACCTCCTACAAAAACTTTAAAAATTGAACCTGTTGTCCTCCTCCTTGCCTGGGCGACATCACACAAGGGATTGGCTCTCTGGGTACTGAACGTGCAGGGGGTAGTCAATTTGCAAACAGGAGGTCGCGTTATGTCCTTCATTCCCGTTGTACCTGGTGATGGCAACGGGCGGATCTAAGCCCAACACTCAATGACGCGGGCGGGGGGGGGGGGGCACAGTCGATCAGGGGACGCCAGATTTTTTTTGCCAATTATTTTTCTTGTTGACTATCTTGACGTGTCGGAGCGCCACCATCATTGGCGCCGAGCGCGAGACAAAACTGAAAAATTTAGCCTTTCCTCAGCGTACTCACCGGAAGAAGGCCTGTTCCCATCTGCGAAAGTATGGCATTTTTTGGACTAACCTGCTCGTCGTTATTTAAATATATTTCCCTAATCTACGTTACTACAATACTAATTACTCTCTAACATATTATTATTATGTTTTTTTTTTTTTTGTTTGGGGGGTTGCTGTGTTGTGTCGTGGGCGCGCGTTGTCGGGTGTTTTTTTTTTTTTTTACGTGCTCCCCGATGGCTTTAGAAATAGTCAATAATATGTAACCCAAGGCCAGAGCGAACCGGGTTACTAGGATTCGGAATAAACACACATCCTCTTATGATTGAACGAAGTTGACTATTTGCCAGTCCACGTGTCTAAGTGAGTTAAAGTTACTTGGCTTCCCCTATTAGGTAAACAGTCATTGCAGACGCCAGTTGGAAGATCGTTCCAGTTTCATATGAAACATACGGAGGAATAGTTTCTCTTAGTATAGACATACTCTCGTAGATCGCGCATAACTATATACGCAATCCGTATGATTAAGGCTGATCTATCTTTTCGATCTCGATCGGCTTTTTGCGATTACTAGATACCGGTAAGCTAGCTGACATAGTGATCGGAGCCATTTTTCATGGGCGGATCTAGGAATTTCGGTTCGGGGCGTCAAACATACGTTTGGACACAGGGATGGCGGTTCAGGATAACTCAGTTGCACTTATCTAAGCGGAGCGTTTCCACTATCCGTTGGCGCCCTAGCCGTACAACTGGGCGCCGAACCGGAGGGCTGTGGGGGGGGCTCATTATCCCTCTCCCACCTATTAGTCGAGACTGCTCCCATTAGACTCTGTGTTTTCCCACACACTATGTTTTCTTTTCAAGAATCGTCGCCAATGTTCGTCAAGAAAATTTGGTGGCTTCTACAAACCCGTCCAATAGCGACTAGTGTTGGACGGCCTTCCTGGGTGTCCTAAGTCTTCACATGTACACCAGTCCCAGGATTTCTGGGTAGGGTCTAACAATTTTGCTCTCTGGAGTCTGAACGTGGCTCAGAATCACAAACATAAAAAAAATCCAACAATTCTTCATCTCATGCTCTGTCTACTATGAGCCAGTAAATCCGTAATTCCTAAAGGTCATTGCTTGCACATCCATCATTTGTCCATTCTCTTCAAATAAACTTGAGTGCAACAATGATTGTGACCTTGGGCGGTGGTACCATCCCACCATACTTTTCTATTCTGTGAGGGCTCACAATTGTTGGCTGCGGGGGCGTGTGGGTAAGCACATGAATCCTTTGACTGCGGGGTGGGGATGGAACCGACTTTATTCATGCTATGCCTACGCGGGAGCGCAATGTTTTCACTTCCCATGCCGCCTTGGCCTTCGTCGGCGCTCCGATCGTTTTACTCAAAATGATCGTTTGGCTTTTCAGGTGTCGTTTTAAAGTGTTAAAGTCAATAATAAGTCCAGCTTCATACACTTGTCTCTAGCTGGCAAAAATTTTACCAAACAAATACAATTCTTTAAAAACAAAAATCCTCATCTACTATTTTTTTACGTGGCCCCCTGAGTCCGCGTCCTGGTGATTTCTTTAGTGTAGTGACAAACTCTTTTTTTTGCTAAGTCCCGTAACCCAGGTAGTCAGGTTATTGTCTTGTCCATGTGCATACTACCCTTTGCTTGACTCTGAATTAGTCAGCGCCGTTTCTCTTTCAGCAGGCGCACATAGAAAACTAGGCAGCCGTTTCTTTAGACTCGGTATTGGCCTCCCGATCTCTGACCAAAAAATTACCATGGCAGATCTTTGTGAACACCCTTGACTGCAAAGATCTTGTGACCCCTTACTGCAGCCCCATTTCAACCGTTACAAACAACAAAACAAAACAAACACACAACAACAAAGCCGTTTTTAACAAAATCTTAATTTAGTCCGCAATAAAATGACCCTTCAGTGACCTGAGACGTTCATTAGTTGTCAGATTTATCATTGTTGAAGGGGTAACATCTCCACCAAGTTTCATGGAAATTCAAACCAACTTTGAAATCTGCATAATTATTCAATTGGATTACTTTAATGCAAATTGGTCCATAATTAAATTGACCTTTGGTGACCTCGTCACCGTAAATCTTATCGGGACTTCTAGATAAACAATCTGTATCAAGTTTTCGTGAAAATCCAACAAATTTTTCATACAGCCGCATAAACGAGACAATGCGGGCGGGTAACCGCCAGACGTATACACCCCCGCATCTCTTATTCAAGAAATTTGGTGCACATAACCGGACCATATTCGTGAAAGAAGACATTTATCGTCTTTTTGAAGCGACAACGTGGTGCGGTTAAATGGGTCTTCCAGAATGCACGTGTTAATTGTATGAGGCAACCCTACAAAGCCCCGGACCAAGGTGGCGTCTTTACATAAAGTCACATTTATTCAAGATTCGACCTTTAACCCATGACCAACTACCGACAGAGGTCACATTCAGTTCAGAGGTCCAACACCACAAATGCAGGTCAACAAAATTATATATTCACAATGGTAACCATCCAGGCCTTCGCAGATATTCATTCTCCGATTTAGCCAAAAACAGTTCTTGACCCCTCGTGACCTCGAATGAACCTTAATGATATGACAGTTTTTAACTGAAAATTGTTACTCTCCATTGATACATCCACTCCTAGGAGCATTTTTGCATGTGATAACACACCCAGAGCTATTGCCGAAAAGTACTAAAATCAGTTTTTGACTACCCTAAGTGCCTTTGATGACTTCAATGACATGGCGGTTTTTCTGAAAATTGTTACACTCCAGGTTATGCATCCACTCCTAGAAGTCATATTGGCATTCAATGAACATGTCCCAATGTTATTAGGCGAAAGGTATAAATTGAACTTTTGACCCCTTGTACTACCAAAGTAAGTGTCCGATCGAAGCAGAGTTGTTTCTCCTGGCATAAAAAGCACACAAAGCTCAATCCCAATATCCCAAAATTAACCGTTTCTATTTTTTTGCCCCATAACTCCTTAAATAATCACATTTTATGCAAGATTCGACCTTCCCCCATGACCACCTACGAGATCAATTCAGGTCAAAGGTCACATAGATGCAGGTCAACAATTAATCACAATTGTGAACCATCCGCCTTTTTTCGCAGATATTCATTTTCCGATTATAAGCCAAAAAAACCAGGTTTGTTTTGTTTTGTGATTTGTTGCCCCCTAAGTGACCTCGAATGACCTTTAATGATATGACGATTTTTATGAGAATTGTTACTGTCCACTGTGATACCATCCACTCCTAGGAGCAATTCGCATTCTGATGAACACCCCTAGTGCTATTGCCGAAAAAGTACGAAAATCCGTTTTTGACCCCTAAGTGGACCTTTAATGACCTCAATGACATGGCCGGTTTTATGAAAAATTGTTACAACTCCCTGTGAATGCAATCCACTCCTAGAGCATATTGCATTCCAATGACATGTCCCATGTTAGTGCGAAAAAGGTATACAATTGAAATTTTGACACCCTTGTAACTACTAAGTAAGTGTCCTATCGAAGGCGGAGTTGTTTCTTCTCCATAAAGCAAACAAACTCAATCCATATCCCAAAATACACAGTTTCGATTTTTTTTTTGGCCATAACTCCTTGAAATAAGCCATACCACATTTATTCAGATTCGACGACCTTCACCCACATGACCACCCGACAGGGTCAAATCAGGGTCAGAGGTCACAAACACAGTCAGGTCACAATTATATACAATGGTGAACTCAATCCAGCCTTCGCAATATTCAATTTTTCCGATTATAGCCCAAAAACTTTTTGACCCCTAAGTGATCTTCGAAGGATCTTTAATGATATGACATTTATGAGAATTGTTTACTCTCCATGTGATACATCCCTCCTAGGAAGCGTTTCGCATTCTGATGAACACACACAGTGCTATTGCCGAAAAAGTACTAAAATCAGTTTTTTTTGACCCCTAAGTGACCTTTAATGACCTTCAATGACATGGCGGCTTTTTGTGAAAATTGTTTACACTCCATGTATGCATCCACTCCTAGAAGCATATTGCATTCCAATGAACATGTTCAATGTTATTGCGAAAAAGGTATAAAACTGAGACTTTTTTTTTTTTTTACCCCTGAACTCCAAAGTAAGTACCCGATCGAAGCGGGAGTTGTTTCCCATCGCATAAAGCACACAAAGCTCTACTATCACATATACCAAAAAGAACCATTTCTATTTTTTTTCCCGTAACGTACCTTAACTAAACAACATTTATTCAAGATCGACCTTTAACCACATGACCACGCCGACAGAGTCAACTTCAGGTCAAGGTCACACACATGGCAGTCAACAATTATAATCACAATGGTGAACCATCCACAGCCTTCGCAGATAATGTCAATCGTCCGATTAGAGCCAAAAAACAGTTTTGACCCCTAAGTGACCCCGAATGACCTTTATGATTGACAGTTTTTATGATAATTGTTACTCCCTCCATGTGATACAATCCACTCCTATAGGAGGCAAAAAAAAAAAACCCCATTTTTGGCATTCTGATAACACATCACCCAGTGTTTGCTTGCCCCAAAAGTCCTAAATAAGTTTTTGACCCCTAATTGACTTTAATGACCTCAATACATGGGCCGGTTTTTATGAAATTGTTACACTCCCTGTGCATGCATCCACTCCTAGTCGCATATTGCATTCCAATGAAGATGTTCGCAATGTTATTGCGACAAAGTTATTAAACTCATTATTTGATGATCAGTGCAACTAATATGCAAATTAAGTCCACAAATTTACCCTCAGTGATCTCCAGCTATTGAATAAATTCATCAGAACTGGTAAGTAGGTCCTATTCACAAAGTGTCGTCAAAATCCCTGAAAAGTTTAGTCTAATAATTGCATAAGTATTCTAAGTATGCTAACTAATATGTAAATTAACCACACATAATGACCTTCGTGATTTTCAACTGCAATTGAATAAATTTATATCGGAACTGTTAGACGGTCCGACTTCACAAGTTTCGTGGGGAATCCCAACAAAGTTTATTAAATTTTCCTATGGCAAATTGGGCCATACTATTATGCAAATTAGTCATGCCAGATGACCTCTCAGTGCTCGGTGCCACATAGGAAATTCATCGGCACTGATATTGGCCCTATTCACTAGTTTTCATGAAAAGACCAATGAAGTTTGAAAAGCACATCATTATGCTATCGATTAGGCTACTTGGCCAAAGAAATGGCAACTTGACCTCGGAATACCTTGAAATGTCGCCATGGTTTTTTTTCGGCTCCCAACGACTACCCACAACCACCTACGTTTTCGTGTAAATTGCAATTGCATCCAACTTGAAATTTTTGCGAAAAACCTGCAAAAGTTAGAGGGCACCAATATCGATATATGAGCCCATTTTCTAACTTATCCGATTTACCATTACGACAATGTGTACCAAGTTTTGGGTCAATCGAGATCAAGTGTTAAAGAATGGAGAGCGCTACCGCCTACATTTTCCGGCGGCGGCGGCGGCGGTGGGGGCGGCGGAGACGCGGCCCACGCCAAAAACATAATATCCCCGACCCCTTACAGTGTTGCGGGAATAATATGCAAAGCAGACTACTTCATTAGCATTATTAGTGCCCAGAAATCGATTCGTTTCTTGTACCCTTCATAGTTGTTACAATACGCTGAATTGCATCACAATTCACTACCGCAAGAGATATCTTTGGTCCACAAGCTTCGGTCCAATTTTAATAAAAAATGTAAATTTATGCAGTTAGTAACGGTCTTTTTGGCATCTCCCCCGTAAACACGGTCCACACAAAATTTCAGCATTACCGTCTTCACGGTTCAGGGATTCGAACCCGCCATATACGGACCTACAGCCGACAGACACCACCAGCAATGTGATCAAAGTGTCCTCCTCAACCTGAGTTCGGGCGAGACAACAATCGACATTGGTGCGAAACTACAGATTGGTTATATAGGTGGTAGCCCCGTCATTGTCTAATACGAGAGTCCGCGCCGCTCGTACAACCCACATCTCAGATCGCCCACACTGCCATTTAATTGGCAATCTTCGGTTTTGTCGCTGGCGGATACGTATATAGTTTGGGGCCAGCGAGCATTTACGGGTTTGATGCTGCTATTACAATTCAATTCACACACTCAGGGCGTGTCAAGCACATCACTTAGTCTTCTAAGTGTGGCAAGATGAACGAGTTTCTCCGAACGAATAAGCCAAATATGGCCTTATATATATATATATGGGGACCTGTACCAGCTCATTATGGCCAACTTATCGTCTGAACAAGTTCCCAACCCACCCATAGGGTTCCTGTACGCTCGATAAGAAAGCTACACACTAATCTTCAAGCAAGGTTTTTCATACTTGACCCTCTGGTGACTCAGCTGAACCTCTGACACGAACCCAAAAACAATAGGGTTCGATTATCATCATGGGGATCAGACATACCAAGTAATGGCTTCATCCATCCAGTGGGGTGGTTTCTCGTGTTACAAGCTAAAATTGACCAACAATCGAGAATCGACTTTTCACAACTTTTTGACCAAGATTCACCCCCGACCTAAACGATAAACAGTAGGACATGTACTCCCCATAGAAGCTCCACACACCACCAAATTTCAACCTAACACCAACCATTCTGGACTTATCGTGTTTACAAAGGTTTCCTCCATACTTTGACTCTGGTTGACCTCTGACCTGACGCCCATAACATTAGGGCCTCATGTACTCATCATGGGAAACCACCTACCAAATATGAAGCTTCCTCCATCCAGATGGGGTGGAGTTATCGTGTTAACCAAGCCGAAATTGACCGAAATATCTATTTTCATTCACAGATTATTACTATTTTTGACAAAAATTCAACCACGACCTGAACCAAAACAATAGGGTCCTGTCCTCCCCCATGAATAAAGCTATACCCACATGTTCAACAACCTGATCAAACCAACCTTCGGGCCCTTACCGTGTTTACAAGCATTCCCAGACTTCGACCTTTGGTCGACGCCTCCGATGACTTTGACCCTTAACCTCAAAAAACAAATAGGTTCATGTACTCATCATGGGAACTCACATACCAAGTATGAAATACATTCATCCATCCAGGTGCGGTTGAGGGTTATCGTGTCTACAGCCAAAATGTGGCCAACATATTGACTTTTCCCAGTTTTTCTATTTTCTACCAAAATTCAACCCTGACCCCTAAAGCAGACACAATGGTTCCTGTACTTCCCATAAGAAAGCTACTACACTGCATGTCAACTGACTTCCAACCGTCCGGCCTTAGGGTCCATGTACTCAAGTACATGAAAGGACGTAATGAAGCCCGTAAACTAACGAACTGAGTGTAGTCTGTTGGTAGGTTGTATTGACATTATAGAGTTGCTATATTAGTAAACAGAAGTGACTGCACGACCTGCCCAAAACTTGACCAATCACATCCATTATTTTACCAACCAAGCGAAACACATCGGGCAACAGGCAAGACAGGAGCTACAGCTAGCCAGAACTATAACCATAATGTTGCATTATCAAGGCTTCCACGCACCGAGTTTTTCTGTCTACACAACGCTAGCGGTACACAGTCGATCCAGAATACACGATTTTCAGAAATAATGGGCGTTTTCTTCAGACGAGGTGGAACCCGTTGGTTGAGCGGCGTATCTACAGACGATTCCGGGAAAGAGGCTGGTTTTTTGCTCCTCCATGGTGAAGGATTGGTGAAAAAGCTCAAAGCCCCGTTGAAGTTCTGATGTTATCATACAAGGTCATCCGAGGGCGCCCCCGTCTTCATCACCCTGTGCCTTTAACGGCACCTTACAGAAGGTCCCACGAGGGGCCCGGTTGACGGGCAAAACGGCTGACATTCCAACTTTCACTGTACAAGTTTCAAGAGTGAAGAGCCATCTTCCGTCTATCATTCGCATAAGTGACTCGTTGGTAACATGGTCACTCCAATCGGCACCAAGCAAGGTGTATGTTTAGAAGCAATTGATTTTTTTTATTTTTTTTGTCATTCTCGCGACACCCGATTTTTCTCCCTACTTCATTGCTCATGCGAACACCATGCATAATAAACAGTCCATGTTTAATATACACAAAACAATCAGAGGGTTTAAAAATTTGCGGCTGTTTGGAAATTTGTCGGCAGAGTTAACTGTTTGAACCTACTGTCTCTAGCCACATTACAAGAACATGCATGTACGTACTGTTGTGTAATAACAGGAGTATAGTCGCACTGGATTGAATTTTCAGGATTAGTATCAATTCTTGCCCACAATAGATTCACTGGACAACTTTAATAACAGGCCGACGTCATGTCACTTTGCCTTGAAACTTTCCATTTTGTGAAACTACAACTGCACTATATGTCGTTTGCTGGCACAACCTCAATTACGCTGTCATGTTAGACAAGGCAACATTTTTATGGAAATATCAGGCACATCCCATTATCGAATGGAGAAATTTGATAGTTGAAGGCAGCTATAGTTTCAAGCCTTATGTTCGAATTCATTTGGACTGAATGATGATTTAAAATATGCAACCAACAGCCAAGAGGCTAGTTGATTCCCTTGACTGCTCATGACCTTTTCCCCTAAATTTTTGTTAACCTCAAATGACCTTTGACCTGACTCCAAAACGATGGGATCATGGTTCATTGGGGAACCCACATACAAGTATGAAGCCCTTCATCCATCCAGGTGGGGTCCGAGGTTATGCTCTTCACAAGCCGGGCATCACACACATACACACACACATAAACACACGGCATGACTGCATAGATCCTCTGACTTCAGTCAAGGAATGAAAAATTAGGCAAATCGACACATTATTGACCTTCAGGGAATCCTTTTTTCAACTCATCCCAGGCCGAAGATGAGCCACATCTAACATTCTCATGAAATTCCACCAAGCCCGAAAAATTGGCATGGTTCCGAGAATTAAACAGATTGAAGGACTTCCAAAAATCAACTCACATTCCAAATTACTCGGAGACCATATCTACCAAGCTTCGTGGAAATCTGTCAGACTTTGGTAACATGCTAGAATGGGCGAACATAAGTACATAAAATAGGGCAATTATTACATAATCAGTGACTCTGGTGCTCAAAATTATTTTGAATCAGACCAGATGTTCACCCATCCTCAATAACACGCACAAAATTTGGTCGAAAGTCGTCCCAGGGTTTCAGAGAAATCCAATCGTGACATACACACACACATGCACAACACAGTGATCGCTAAGTCTCTTTCTGAGCATCATTTGGGCGAGAAAAAACTTGGCATGGCACAAAAGTAATACGCAGACACATTTACCAATAAATACACCAAACTTTTTTCTTGCAAAAACAAGATAAAGCACATGGGTACAATTGTTGCGGTTTCCAAACAATGAATCATTCTGCCATTGATTGAATCTAATAATAATTTGTAGCGATGTCTCATCACATTGTCATACAGTGATTTTGTGAAAACCCAACAAACCATTCTGTTCACACATTTGATATTGATATCCACTGTATCCATGTGTTGTTTTTTGGGGTTTTTTTTTTCAAATGAGCAATACATGAATGTTATGAAGCTCTCAGATGGAACACCTCCATCCCTTGAGTCACCTCATACAACTGATAGCTTACCATGAGCATACAAATCCTCATTTTCAGTTGCCTTCTACTAACTCGCTGTCAGTCACTGGACAACCCCATTGTAGGCTTTGCACTTAGCAGGCACAAAAAAAAAAGAAGGTAAAACGTAATTTTCCCCTCGGTCAAGATACTGTTGCCCCTGCTGTATACTTACCATGATATTCATTCTGAAAGAGGCTCGGGCCCAAACAAAGCATACCTGTATCCTTGACCGAATTTGTGTGTTTTGTCTCGTGTTTCTGGTGTGCTGATAGAAGCACAGCGAAAATCACACGAAAGGACTAGAATGATGTTTTGTCAAAATTTTGGTCATTTCTGACGACTGGCGGACTAGAACATCGAGCCCAGATGACATAATATGGGTGTTCTCTGATACGTTTGAGTGGTGCCTTTCTTGATCGATTCATCCTGTTGATATGATGCGCCTTGGACATACACGCATCCCTTTAAACTTGTGCTAGTTATGTGGATCAACAATCTAAAATGTGCTTCTAGAGTGTTGCATTCATGCAGTGTGATTCTATTAGAATGATTACAGGAAACATTCCAAGTTTTGTCGGATTTTTCATTTTTTTTCCAGGTTATCTCTGCATTTTTCAGGCAGTCACCTTGGATTTTTGTTGCCATCATGAAGATTGGTTACTGGAGAAATATGCCAGACAACACCTGTTTCAGCGACCTAAGAAAACACATCTGAATTGACCTCTCAGTTGTTCATCTCTGATGTCATGAGTCACAAACTAAAAAATACAAATCTTTCAACCTTTGCAACGAAAAAATCATCTCTTCTCAGGAATCCTTAGAATCCTGCTGAAGTGTTCATCAAAATTCATGAGAACCAAGAACAGCAGCAGGTAAATAGTGGCCTCTGTGACTAAAGTAATTTGCAACATTTAAGGCCAATAAAAAGGCAAACAGTGGGAGGCTGCCTAGTCATGGAGTAAATTGCTGTATGAGATGTATACCACATTGTAATATGTCCAGAATCTGCATTCTTCTGCCCCAATAGTCACAGTATTATGATAAAACTATGGAAATCGAACAGGTTCCCCCACTGTATCGAAGTAGGCTGCCATCTCTTCTCATAATAAAATGTTGAATCCTGTACCAGTAGAAAATCCTTGAAGTGAGAAGTCATCTGAATTTGTTTTTGCATTATTTCAACAGAACAGAAAACATAATTGGCTCTGGATCTGGATGAATCATGCCAACATTGATGTGAGTCAGAAAGCTGGATAACTTTTGTGGTCTGGATTAAAAGAAACTCCTCAGTTCACGTTTAAACTCATCTAGAGTCCTGTTGTTAACATCCTGGAATGGTAAACAGTTCAATCATGTATGGTAGCTCTGTATCACATGTAAGGAGTTGAAAGCTAAATTTCACACAAGACACACAATGCCCCTGTATGGTATGTCATACCAGGGGCATCACTAATGTAGGCAAGAGGGGCACTTGGTGCTAATTTGTGGCAGTACTGTTTAGAGACCATGTTTTCCTGTCCCCTAAGAAAGATGTTTTCCTTTGCAAAATATACAAAACAACCAGCACAAGTATGAACTTCTCAAAGAGTTGATAACTTTTAGTACTACAATACATGCTAATGTACCTTTGTTATGTGCATCAAACTGAAGCTCTGTTTAAGTTTTCAAAGTTTTCAAACTTTGAAAATAACATCATATTTTCTAATCTACAACCACACACAAAGGAATTTAGTGGCATGGAGTTGCTAATAACACCCTCAATGCCAGCATTTTTTCACATTGTGTGCTTCTCAGGGCTGCCTATTTTTGGATACAAGTCACTCTTGAAGACTTAGTTCTCCATGATGATTATGGCAAAGGGAATGCAATCCTCCCAAAAAGAAAGACAAATGATTTGTACAGAATTGAAAGCTGATTCTATGACACTAAGGGGTTTCCTTATCTATCTACCTCCACAGAGACACAAGTGCTTTCCCCCAGATTTTGTCAACACATGATGGGTTGCTTTGTCACTTCCGCACAAATATCATTCTGAATCAAATGTCACCTCCCTGTCATAAGGATCAAATTTAACCCCTCTGTCATGGGGATTAAATGTAACCCCCTTACCCCCCTGTTATAGGGATCAAATGTAACCCCCTGTCATAGGGATCAAATGTACCCCCCGTGTTATAGGGATCGAGTGTAACCCCCTGTTATAGGGATCAAGTGTAACCCCCTGTCATAGGGATCAAATGTAACCCCCCCTGTTATAGGGATCAAGTGTAACCCCCTGTTATAGGGGTCATATGTAACCCCCTGTTACAGGGATCAAATGTAACCCCCTGTTATAGGATCAAATGTAACCCCCTGTCATAGGGATCAAATGTAACCCCCTGTTATAGGGATCAATGTAACCCCCTGTCATAGGGATCAAGTGTAACCCCCTGTTACAGGGATCAAGTGTTACAGGGATCAAATGTAACCCCCTGTCATAGGGATCAAATGTAACCCCCTGTCATAGGGATCGAATGCAACCCCCTGTTATAGGGATCAAATGTAACCCCCTGTCATAGGATCAAATGCAACCCCCTGTCATAGGGATCAAATGTAACCCCCCCTGTTATAGGGATCAAATGTAACCCCCTGTCATAGGGATCAAATGCAACCACCTGTCATACGAGTCAAATGTAACCCCCCTGTCACAGGGATCGAATGCAACCCCCTGTTATAGGGGTCATATGTAACCCCCTGTTATAGAGATCAAATGTAACTCCCTGTTATAGGAGTCGATTGTAACCCCCTGTCATAGTGATCAAATGTAACCCCCTGTCATAGGATCAAATGCAAGCCCCTGTTATAGGGATCAAATGTAACCCCCCTGTTATAGGGATCAAATGTAACCCCCCCTGTTATAGGGATCAAATGTAACCCCCCCTGTTATAGGGATCCAAATGTAACCCCACTGTTATGTTATATACGTATTTATGAATTCATCAAAATGTGGAGTAGCCATACTAGAGAGGGTGAATACAACTACAAATTATTCATTTATGCTCCAAACTCTTAATGTGACGTAGTGAAGTTACACCTTTCGCCTACTTAGCTGGCACCCTCTCTGCACAGGACAGCAGTTCCCTGGCCCTGGTGCACAGTGAGCTGCTGGCATCCTAGTAGACCCCACAGATTTCTTAGGCATTGACCCCAACGTAACGGAGATGTATTCTAATTGACCCCACAATTGTACTGATCTGTATGGCTAGTTAGTCCCCACAGGGGTTTACTGCTGGGCATCCTAGTAGACCACTGCCACGAGCATATACCCCACAGCGCAGCAGAATATTACCCAGTTAGAGCAGTAGTATATACCCCACAACGCAGGCTATTGGGACACACAGGGCTGCATTGAATTTGTGTGGCCGTGGATTGACATAAAAGGAGGGGAAGATTCGGGTCTCATTCAGTTCAGTGCGGCTCTGCTTGGCCCAAAACGATAAGACCTGAACAGGGCGCTCTGCAGCCAAAGCCCCGAGTCTCGGGCCTCTGATCGAACGCTGGGGAGAAAACCACCAGGAGAGGGACGGGGCACAGAGAGGACGGGTCTGGGGGAGAATCTGTGTAAGTACTGTGTACTTACTTGAAAACGGTATTGACCATCATGAAGTAGAGAAGAAATATACAAGTAGTTCATTATACTCAACCTCAAACCACGGCTCGACTGATTTGGAGGATACTCGGCATCCCAGAGTCGGCGTCCAACTATAATAACTGCTCAGCAGCCGCCAGCCTACCATCACGGGCTGGGCTGACCAAACCCACTAAGACGGCCTGTCGCTTCTAGCCGGGACTACGATGAGGCGACAGGACCCCCAACGAACGACCCGAGGCCCACAACGGCGGCCTGCCTAGGAGACTCGCCATGAACCAGCAGACCTGTCCAGGAGCACAGCACCTGTACTGCCCACAACCCCATCATCAACCCAGACGAGCACTCCGCGTCGTTAACGGACCACACCGCTGGGGGTTGGTCTTCGAAGGGCGACCGCCATGGCTAAACGGTACCAAGCTTGGTGGCAGCGGTGGGATCACAAATCACCCTCCTGGCGAAGTGAAGTCTACTAACAATCGTCACAGCATGGACGGGAGGAAGGCGAATGTGGACACGAGGCCGGGACACACAATCGAGGGGTGCCCCCTGAACGGGGTCAACTTGTCCCGGGCCGGTTCAATACAGAAAGCAGAGCAGAGGTTGCAGAAACAGGGAGAGGGGAAGTACACGGAGTGGTAGACAAAGCAGCCAACCCCGTCCCATTTCTACAAAGCCTGAGAGACCACAACCACCACGACCACCACGAGCCCCTCGGGGTAGGGACCCCCACTTCCCAGCGTCGACAGATAGGTTTGTGGCAGATGGACCCGGTCAGGGCCCCATCCCAGGAGGGGCCACGGAGTTCGACCTGCACGTTCGATGGTTCCACAAACTGGGAGGCCTATCGGTACAGTTTTTTGAAATCATCGCTGAGTTAAACCACTGGGACTGACTATTACAGCGGGATGTATCTCGCAGCAACCTCAGGGGTGAGGCGCAAGAAATCTGGCTGATGCTACTCTGCAGAAAGACGAAACTTACTTCGCCTTGGGAGCAGCAATGAGGACCCGGTTCTGCCCCACCAACCAACATGAAGTCTTCCGAATTGGCTGAAGACTCGGCAGGAGACAGAGATACAGAATGCTCCCTACCGGAAAACTGGGCCAGGCAATTAAGCGCTTGACCCGCAAGGCAGAACCCATGGGTCTAATGAATACAGGCAGAGCCCTTGCAAATGACCACTTCATGGACGCCTTAGATGATCCAAGTCTACGACCCGGGGTTTCAAGCCGACCGGCAAGTAGGATGAGGCGATCGAGCTGGCCCAGAGCTTGAGGCATTCCACACGGCTGAGCGGCACCCCCGCTGGAGTGTTCGGAAAACGCATGCATGGGAGAGCCATCCAAACAGAATGAGGAGCAGGCCCAGGACAACGCGGGAAGCGCACCACTGCGAAAGGCTACAAGAGCCCTGTCAGCCTAATTGACTGAGGGAAGAGAAGAACTACGGCCAGAAGCTTGATCAGCAAAGCTCAGGGGTCGGGACACGCAGATTCAATGGGCCAAGGGATATGACCAAGGTTGCTAGGTTATTATAACTGCCGCGGAGTTGATTTTTGGGCAATTTCAGAGGGATGCCCTAAACACGATGCTGCAGCAGCCCCCTACCAACGACGCTCCGCTAAAAGAGAATGCGCCAAATCTAGGCCAGAATTTGGCAGATAACTGCATGGGCCTACTGGAAGTCTCTGTTAGGGAAGTGGTACAATAGATGGGGGTATCTATCTTCCATGGAAATCAATGGAAGACGACTACATGGCCTAATCGACACCGGTGCAAATGTCACGATCATGAAGACGGAACTTTTCAATGCATGGCCCAGATAGCGGCAAGGCCACCGACTGGAAAAGGGTGATGATTGAACTGATATTGGCTAATGGTGAACAGGGCACCAGTTAGTGAGCATCTTGGATGACAATAACCGTCGCAACCAGAAAAATAGATCATTTTATGTGGATGCCGAAAGTGAATAAGATGTTCATAATGGGCCTGGAATTCCTTAGCAATTTAAAGATGTGTTAATATGCCAAAGCAGACAGTTATCATTGGTACAGACGAAAGGTGCGTTACTGGAGTCCCCGACAGCACTCAAACGTGGGTGTCCAGAGTGGAGGGGCAGCAGCACAGTTGTCATCCCGTCGCAAACAGAGGTGGTTGGTAGCGGGTAAGTAAAGTTGGAACCTGGCCAAAAAGGGGGATAGACGGTAGAGCCCATTGGAGGTTCGGTCAGTAAGAAGAACCTATTGGTGGCCCGCACCAATGGTCTCGATGAATACGGATACTGTGCCCAGTGCGGATGGTAAGTCTGCTCGAACCCACTCACCATCTACGAAAACAACATACTGCCCAGGTGCACCTGTGGAAGATGAGTGCGGGAGGCACCCCTCCCAAAATGACCAGTGCGAGCGAAGGAGGAGTGACATGTGCATACCTTCTCATTCTCACGACCTGTACCTAAAGAGCTTCCATGGAAATGGCAGCAATGACAAAAAGAACAAGTTGCAAAAATTTACGATGTGAAAAATGCAGATGGCTTCAGTGAACGTCCTGACATATAGGAAGAAACGATCTGCAGTGCAGCACAACCATCAACACGTGAAGTCGACCCATCAAACAAGAATCGAGACGTGTGCCCATACAAAGAAAAGTGAGTCCAGAAGCTGCTGATTGAGCAGATGTTAGAAAACGGAATGATTTTGAAAGCCTCAAATAGTCCTTGGGCCTCGCCGATTGTTTTGGTTACAAGAAAGAGTGGGTCCACCCGATTTTGTGTTGACTACCGAAAATTGAACACTGTCACCATTAAGGACTGCATCCGTTGCCCCAAGATAGATGAGACGCCTGGCTATGTTGGGTTGGTTTTGAATGGTTTTCCACCCTCGATCTGGCTAGAGGGGTACTGGCAGATGGGATGTCAGAGGAAGACAAATCCAAGACCGCATTTGTGACAGAGGGCGGGTTGTACCAGTTCCAGGTGATGCCGTTTGGTCTACGTTGTAATGCTCCAGCCACTTCGAGAGATGAGGGGAGTGCTCCTCTCGAGGAGCTACAGTGGGGAAAACCTGCCTGGTGTACCTAGACGATGTCATAGTATACGCCCATGATTTGAGGACGCACAGGAAAGACTGGAGATGTTTAGCCCGTTGCGTGACGCAGGGCTTAAAATATCCCCAAAGAAGTTGTATCTCTTCAAGACAAACGTGGAGTTCTGGGACACCTAATCACCCCGGATGGCATCCGCACGGATCCCAGGAAGATTGAGGCCGTCAATACCTGGCCCACACCACAAAACCTGACCGAGGTTAGGTTAGGAGCTTTGTGGGGGCTCTGCGGATTATACAGGCGGTTCATCGAAGGATTTGCAACAATCCCCAAAACCACTACATCTTCTTACAGAGAAGGGACAAGGTCTACGGGAGAAGAATTGTGATGAGCTTTTCGACAAGAAAATGAAAAGTGAAAGGAGCTTGACTCAGTCCTCCTGTCTTGTTCCTATCCCCAGCCGGATGGGTCTATATATCATCGATAAGGATGCCAGTGTCCAAGGGTTGGGAGCAGTACTGTCTCAGGAGCAGGAGGGGGACGAACGGGTGATTAGCTACTTCAGCCGGGTCCTCACCAGGCGGAGAGACGCTACTGTGTGACAAGAAAGAGTTGCTGCCAGTCGGTTGTGATGTGAGGCAGTTTCACCATTTAGTGTATGGTCGACCAGTCCTTGTTTCCGTTTGACAACGGAAGCCGGCGGGGGTGGCTGTTTGAGCTTCAAAAATCCAGAAGGCCAAATAGCTCGATGGATCGAGAAGCTGAATAATTATGAATTCGAGATCCAGCATAGACGAGGGAGATTGCACCAGAACGATTGATCCTGTCAGAGGCCCTGCTCCCCATGGCCCCTACTGTGAGAAAGAGAGGCGAAGGGAACAGCCGAACAGCTGACAGGGGGCACTGGGAAAGGGATGTGAACACAACAAGGGGACGGACGTGTTATGATGGCTGGAAACAGGGACTCGACCCAAAAGTCCGGAGAGCTTGGTTCACCCAAGTGGGAAGGGAGTGGGAGGACAAGGGAGTGGTAGGAGAATGACTCAGACCTCCGATCCATCATGGAGGGAAAACGACCCCAAGCAGCTTGAAAGCCCCCCTGGGGAAGAGAAGTGGCTGCAAAAAGTAATGCCCACCCGCAAACTACTGGCCTAAAGGGGAGGAGCTGGAGGTAAGGACAACCTCCTACACAGCGATAGGAGGCAGAAAAAACCAACAGATTGGTACCAGCTGGTAAGTCCCAAGAAAAACTGCATTCGGGATGTTTCGAATCTAGCCCATGGTCACAAGCTCTCTGGGCACCTAAGAGTTCAACGAACCCTGGAGAGGTCACGACCAAAAGTTTTACTGGAGGGGGGTATCGCCGAGATACGGACAAAAGTTCTGTTAAACAGTGCCCAATTTGTGCTGTGAGCAAGAACACAGGAAAACCCCCGCTCCGCCATGAAGACCATCTGGTGGGATCGCCTAGCAGAGAGCGCCCTGGACACGTCGGCCCACTTCCAGTTCACCCATAACACAACAGTAGTTTTTGGTAGTGGCAGACACTTCACCAGTGGACGCGGCATTTCCCATGGGGACCAAGAGGCGGGCACAGTAGCAGAAATAATGGTGCAGCAATCATCGCCGGTTGGATACCACAAGAGCTGCAACTGACCAGGGTAGGCAGTTCGAGTTCCAGCCCTGTGTCAGGAAATGTGCAAGTTACTGGACATCGAGAAAACGAGGACACCCATATCAACCCTCAATCACGGAATGTGGGTTGAACCGATTCAACCGAACACTGAGGCCATGTTGACAGCAGTGGTTCACCGACCAGAAGACTGGGACACTGGTTGCCCCTTCTGTCTGAATGGGATATCGATCATCGACATTCATCGACTGGGGATACTCCAGCCGGTTGATGATGGGAAGAAATGTTCCATACCCTAGACGTGATGTTGCCCAATCCACCTGGGGATATGCTCCGAAACCATCAGCAGAGTACGTGGACGAAAATGAAAACGAAGGCAAGGAGGCACGAAGGCTGCAGGAAACACCTCAGCAAGGCAAAATGATAGACCGAAAAGCAAACTATGATTCGAAAGGCTAATCTACATCTATAAGGAGGAGATGGTGTATGGTGACAAACCGGTGCGCAGAAGGGAATAACAACCAAAAATGAGCAACCAAATGGATTGGGACCCTTGCCTTATCCTGAAAAGACTCAGTGACTCAAAACCTATTAAGTTGAAGCTGGGGCCCAGGAAGAAGCCTAGGATAGTCCAAATAATCGGCTGAGGCTCTATGCAGGGGAAGAAATACCCAGCTGGGCCCACTTCCAGATCTCAATCAGGACAATTGGGACTCAAAAAGAGATCATCGTCCCGGATCGAAACCAACGGACTGGGAGGGAATGGAGCCCATCAAAACAAGCGAACCCAGCGCCCAGAAGCAATCCGGTGGACACCTAGGGGACGCACGCCACCACCCGACCGAACCGAAAACCACAGACCCAGAATGAACCCGAGATCGGGGAGGAGGAGACACAATAGCACCAAATCAACAGGAGACCAGGACCACCCAAGGATATGACCCAAGGGCCCCAGAAGGAGGACCCCCGGCTGAACTGATCCGCCAGAGCGAACGTCCCGTCGACCCCATACAACATGTGGCCAGGCCCATGGTAAACTGGGGAAGGGGATATAGCCAAGCGGATGCGGGAGGAGGCCCAACTACTATGGGGGAAAACATATTCGATAGATGGGACAGGAAGATAGGAAAAACAGGGGCGGAGAAAATCATCTATCCAGAGCCAGGCGACGATGCTGGCTTGGACCCTCGGTGTAAGTCTGGTGCCAGAGGTAGACCAACGGAGGTTGCATAGCCAACTTGCAGCCTGCCAGGGAGGTCCCTGAAATAGGGCATCAGTATGAGACCAGAGGAGGGATAAGAGAGTAATAGATGGTTTTCACCTTTCAACTTTCTACAAAATAACCCCTGCTCTATACTACTTCCTAACAAAAGGGAGGGCTATTCGGAGACAAACCGAAAGGAATAATAATAATCCAGTGGCAGGAACCCTGGTTTGAAAGAGATGGCTGGTGGGAATAAGTGAGGACTTGGTTTAACAAGTGGAAGACGAAAAACTGGACAGTTGCAGTAATCTGTTTAAGCGGACAGGTGGCTGTAATTAGAGACCGAAGTGGATTCTAAAGGAAAACAGGGGCATGGTGACCGTATTGGTGACATTGAACAAAGTACACCCCCCACAGGAAAATAGCAAGGCAGGAGGAAAAAAACAACAAACACTGAGAATTGGTACCAGTCATCCAGTACTCGGACCAGTCAGCACCTAAATAGATTATGGCACTCCATCCCATCGAGTCATCGACCAGCGCCGGTACCTTAATGCAATGACTGCCAGGGTGTTAAACAGCAGGTCGGCATGTATCGAGAGATCAGCGGGAAAAGCACAGGACCAAGCCATGGGTGTGCCCTAAGCCCCATGTCCTTTCCCGAAGAGAGGAGGGGGCGGCTGGAAAGGCACGTCAACAACTGCAAGCTATTCTGATAAGAGGGAGGAGGCACAGCATCCCTGGACACCCGGACCAATGGATGGGATCACAGAGGAAGAAGATCGTACACCATGAGCCGCCATTAGAAGGCTTCATGGAAATTCTCAAGATAAACCTCTTCCAGCTTCGCATTTCTGTTGGCTTCGTTTGCCACCCAAGATGGTCACTACATCTCCCGGGAACATGCCAACGGGGGACACAGGCACAATGCAACCAGAGGGGCCCCTGCTTGGAGTACCATTTTTCCGGTCACCAATACAAGTAATGCCGACTACTAGTGGAATGGGCCACTAGTAAACCCCACCCCCCAGTCAGCCAGCGGACATAACTGAATCGGCTGAGCCAACAGATGTCACATCGGCTGTCTTTTCCTGACCCGGCGAAAAGGGTTGTCAGCCCATTGCCCCCAACTACACGCCTGAGACTGAAATCGGCGCCGAAATGCGATCGGACCTACTTCACTGGGAAGCAGTCCACTCGGCCAAGTACCAAACCAGCCAGGGCTGTCGCAGCTGCCTGCTACTACGCCAGCGGTTCTTGACCCCGCCGACGAAAGGATAGAGGGCCGAGGGCCAAGCCCATCAACTTCACGTCAGGTAGACCAACCGGGCGCCGCCACCGATCAGCCCAGAAAAGGAGAGGGAAGCTGATTCCCTGGGACACTCCAGAATTCTCACAAGTACCCCCAGACCCGCGCCTATTCAATGACGCGCATACCGCAACACTGCATGTGTTTATGTGGCAAAAAAAAGATGCAGCCATCAGAGCGAAAGCCCGGAACAGCCGGACACGAAAACACAAAAAAGATTTCCGGGTTCAGGAGTGCTCCCTCGGGGTAAAGTACGGAGAAACCTGCGAGAGGGGCAAAGCAGTTCCGGACGGCACCCGGGTATTTGATGAGTTGTCTACCGTGCGATACCAAACTTCCCGACTGGCTCCCGAGCCCAAAAACCATACGTCAAATGAAAAGGCGGGGACCCGCCCAAGGGGGTATATGTAACCGAGGCTGCTAACTCAGCGGTCATCCGGGGGCGGCTAACGGGCCCGCCAAACTCAAGGCGGTCATCGGGGCGGTAACAGAGGGGTGGGGGGGGGGGGGGGCCGCAAACTCAGCGGTAGCCCGGCGGCGGCGGTTTTTAACCGAGGCCCGAAAATCAGCGGTCATCCGGGGAAGCTATCAAGGCCGCCACAACTCGTCAGGAGTGGGAAACCAGGCCTGCCATACTTCCCGGAGGAGACGCCGGAATGGGTCCCGTCACCCCACCACACGAGGGATGGCTGGCTACAGCAGCCGTCACAACAGACCGGAAACCCAGGACCGCCCAGGATACAGAGGCGGCGGATGGGGCCCAGCAACAAGAGCGAAAACCAAAGGAACTCTTTAGCTCCCGTTTGACTCAGTCAGGACCTATGAAAATAGTCACACTATGGGAATAGTTTTCATGTACCCGGTTATATAATCATGACTGGATGTGTTTAGACAGTTGAGATCATGGAAAATCGAAAACTTTTTCCAGTGAAGGACTTTCTGTAACTTACCATGGTAGGTTAGCGTGCTCGCACAATCTACTAGTATATTGTTTATGCAACTGACACGCTTGTGGATGCCGTGCAAGGGATTTTTCGTTGCGGGATAGTTCCCATACGGGACTTCAGTATAACCTGCATTATTACCTGATGAAATCACCTGTCAGTCCAGGGACACTGATTGTCCATGGTCCAGTTCCGATGACTGGTTGGGGAATATCAATTGCTAAGTGCCTGATTTATGAGACTTGTGCTGTTGTAAGGATAATTGTAGTTTTGATGGATATCAGTCCTGACACTCCTGTGGACTCAGACGCAGAGACGTCTATTGTATACATGCATGTTTGTATATTGTTCCAGATGTGAAACCATATAGGTAAATTAGCTAGTTTTCATTGTACAGTTTGATGAGGGGATCTATTTGTTAGGGTATACCATCAAAGGTGGGGGGAGTATGTCATTTGGTCTGAAGAAGGAAATGTGGAGAGACAAAAATCTTGGTTGGTGGGTAACATCGTAACTCTAAAATCTTGACAGCCTCCTAGGGTTGGAAATGCCTCAAAGTGTTGCCCATATTTTGTTATATTAATAATACATGGGGTGACTAGAATTGATGGGATGGGTTGTGTTATTGTTGAAGCCCTTTAGCGTGGAAGTAAAATGGAGTAGAGGAGGACAAGTTCAATGCCCAATTTTTACAGTCTTTATGGCAACTGCAGACCTCGGTTTACAGTTGGACGTAGTAAATAATTATTATGCTGTGTTTAAAACATCCTGCAAATTGAACGGATCTGCAGTCAAAGGTGTTTTCCGCAGAGTGGTGTCATAGTGCCGAGTTTGGGAATTGTTAAATTATTATTTATGGGAATTTTTCTTCTGCAATGTGCAAAGGAGTCAGTCACTAGCAGCCACATGGTGATTTTTAAAAAGTTGTACTACAATTTGTTGGGACGTGTTGGAGGACAACACCATGTTTTGAGGATAAAAAAAAAAAGGGGGCGAGGAGTGTAGTGAAGTTCACCTTTGACTACTTAGCTGGCACCCTCACTCTGCACAGGAAGCAGGTCCCCATGCCCTGCTGCACAGTGAGCTGCTGTGCATCCTAGTAGACCAACAGAGTCTTAGCATTGACCCCACACGGAACGGGAGCGGTATTCTAAGTGACCCAAAAAGTGTAGGCTCTGTATGGTATTAGTCCCACAGGGTACCTGCTGTGCATCCTAGTAGACCCACAGCGCAGCAGCAATACCCCACAGCGCACAGCATATACCCATAGAGCAGTAGTCTATACCCCCAGCGACGGGCCATTGGGACACACGAGGGCTGATTGAATGGGGTGTAGTAGGCCTTGGATTGCTAAATATAAAAGGCGGGGAGATTTCGGGTCTCATTCAAGTCAGTTCGGCTCTGTTGGACCAATTACAGATAAGACCTGAAAAGGCTCTGCAGCCAAAGCCCTAGTCGGGGCCTGATCGAACGTGGGCGGGAAAACACCAGGAGAGGGACTGGGCACGAGAGGACGGGGCCGGGGAGGAGAATCTGTGTACTTCTTACTGTGTACTTACTGAAAGCTGTATGACCACATAGACTAGCGAAGAAATAAAGAACAATGGGTGGAGTTTTTCATTATAACCTCACGCAAACGCACCGTCTCTTCACGTATTTGGGAGGCTACTCGGCCATCCCAGAGTCGTCGGTCAACTATATACCTGCTCAGCAGCCGCCATCCTACATCAAGGGCTGGTGGCTGACAACCACCACGACGGCACTGTCCGCATCCTCTGCCGACCTCCCTAGAGGCGATAAGTACCCCCACACGACTACCTAGGCCACACAAACCGCGCTGCTAGGAGACCCGCCAGTGACTCACAACCTGTCCAGGGGCACGCACCTCCGGCCGCCCCCAGAACGTGTGCGAGCTATGCGACCCCCTCCATCAACCCAGACGAGCACAAAATCCGCTGTTTCGTGTTAACGAAAAAAGATGCCACACCGCCCTGACGGTTTGTGTCTTTCGAAGGTGCGAGAAACTCGCCCTTGGCCTATCAAACGGTTTACATCAACTTGGTGACATTGAGCCACGGCGTTGGTATCAACACTCCACAGACCGTTACATCCTGTGCGAAGTGAGCTACTCAATCACGTGCACATGGCGGATGCAAGGCGTATGTGGACGACGAGGCCGGACACAACCAATCGAGGGGTGCCCTCCTTACTGGTCCACCCCTTGCTCCGGGCCAGTTCAACAAGCAGAGCAGAGGTCAACCAGGGAGAAGTGAGTACCCCCGGAGTGAGATCAGCAGCCACCCGTCCCATTTCTACAAAGGCTGAAGACCCCCAACACCAAGACCACCACTGAGAGCCCCTCGGGGGTATGGACCCCCATTCCCAGCGTTCGATCAGAGAGGCAGAGGAACCCCTTTCAGGGCCTCCATTGAGGGGCCACGGAGTCGACCTGCCACGTATCGATGGTTCCACAAACTGGGAGACTAGGTCGGGTACGTTTGAACTCATCGCGGCTGATTATGTAAACCACTGGGGATGATATTCCAGCGGATGTAATCGTCCGCAGCAAACCTCAGGGTGATGCCAAGAATCCTGGCTGATCTACCCCCTGCCAAAGACCGAATTACTTACTTCGCCTTGGGAGCAGCACCGAGGACCCCGGTTTCTGCCCCACCAACCAACATGAAATTCTTCCGAATTGGAGCTGAAGAATGGCTAGATCCAAGATGAATCCCACGGCACGGGCAGGCAATTAAGTAGCGCTTGACCCGTCAAGGCATACCCATGGCGTCTCAGAAATACCGGCCAGCCTGCACTGACGCACTCTTCATGGACGCCTTAGATGATCCAAGTCTACGACGTCGGGTTTACAGCCCGACCTGCAAGTCCTGGATGAGGCGATTCGGAGCTGTCCTCGAGATTTGAGGCTTCCACACCGGCTGAGCGGCAGCGTGGCGTGTTCGGAAACGCATGCAATCGAGAGCCATCCCAACGAATGAGGAGCCGGCCCGACAACGGTGAATCCAGCACCACTGGCTAAATCACTTCACAAGAGGCACCCTGTCAGCCCCTAATGACGGAAGTGACAGACTACGGCAGGAGCTTGATCAGCAACATCATTGGGTTCGACAACGCGATTCAATGGGCCCCAGGGATATGACCAAGGTGCAGTTTTATAACTGCCGCGAGTGTCGATCCAACTTTCAGAGGGGATTTGCCACACACCACGATGCGGCACGCAGCCCACCCCTACCAACGACCTCTCCGCTAAAAAGAAATGCGCCAAATTCGTAGGCCAGATGTTTTGCAGAAACATGCATGGGCCGTGGAGAAGGTCTCTGTTAGGGAATGTACAATGATTGGGGGTGATCTATCTTCCAGTTGAAATCAATGGAAGACGACTACATGGCCTAATCGACACCGGTGCAAATGTCACGCCTCCTGGGAAGACGGAACTTTTTAAATGCCAGGCCCAATAGGGCAGGGCCCCGCTGGAAAGGGTGGGATTGATGACCTGATTTTTTGCTATGGTGACCGAGGGCACCAGTTAGTGGAGCATCTTGGATGACAATAACCGTCGCAACCAGAAAAATGACATTTTATATGTGGATTGCCGAAATTGCTCAGATGTCCTCCTGGGCTCTTGACTTCCTTATCAAGTTACAGTCTTGTGTTTACTCTCCCAAAGCAGACAGTTATCCTTGGTACAGACGAAGTCCTTCCTGAGTCCCCTACAGCACTCAATTTGGATGTGTCCCTAGTAGGGCATCCACACAGTTTCATCCCTTCGCAACAGAGTTGTTGGTAGCGGTAAAGTTGAACTGCCAAAAGGGGGATAGACTGGAGAGCCCATTGAGAGTTCTGTCGTAAGAAGAACCTATTGGTGGCCCCCCCGCACAATGGTCTCGATGAATAAACCGGATACTGTGCAGTGCGGATGTAAATCTGTCTGCTCGACCAATCACCATCTACGAAAACCCATACTGGCCCGGCTGCACCTTGTGGAGATGAAGTGATGGGGATGCACGCCCTCCCAAATGACAGTGCGAGCGAAGGCGGAGTGTGACATGTGCATACTTCCTCATCTCTACCGACACTGTAACCTAAAGAGCTCCATGGAAATCAGCAAATTACCAAAAAGAACAAGTTTTGTCAAAACACTATGTGAAAATGCAGATGTCTTCAGTAAAGGTCCTGACGATATAGGAAGAACGACTGCAGTGCAGCACACCATCAACACGGTGAAGCGACCCCTCAAACAAGCAAATCGAGACGTGTGGGCACCATACAAAGAAAAAGTGAGGTCCAGACTCTGATCCAGATGTTGTTTTAGAAAACGAAATGATGAAGCTCAAATAGTCCTTGGGCCTCGCCGATTGTTTTGGTTACCAAGAAAGGATGGGTCCCCCTATTTTGTGGTTGATCCCGAAAATTGAACAATGTCACCATTAAGGACTCCTATCCGTTGCCCAAGATAGATGAGACGCTGGATAATGTTGGGTGGTTCTGACTGGTTTTCCCACCCTCATCTGGCTCTTGGGTACTGGCAGAAGGACTGTCTAGAACGACAAACCCAAGACCGCATTTGTGACAGAGGGCGGGTTTTACGTTCAAGGTGATGCCGTTTGGGTCTATGTAATGCTCCATCCACACCGTTCGAGAGATTGATGGAGTGCTCCTTCGAGGACTACAGTGGAAAACCTCCCTGGTCTCCCTAACGATGTCATAGTCTAGCCCCTGAACTTTTGAGACTCACAGGAAACGACTGTAGATGTTTTTATCCCGTCTGCGGGAACGCAGGGCTAAACTATCCCCAAAGAAGTGTCATCTCTTCAACAAACCCAGTGGGGAGTATCTGGGCCCTAATCACGCCCAGATGGGCATCCGCACAGATCCCAGGAAGATTGAGGGCGTCATACCTGGCCCACACCACAACAACCTAACCGCGGTTAGGAGCTTTGTGGCTCTGCGGATATTACAGGGCGGTTCATCGAAGGATTTGCAACACATTCGCAAACCACTCCAACATCGTCTTACAGAGAAGGTACAAGGATTCTACTGGGATGAAGAATGTGATGACGTTTCAGACAAGGAAAGAGCTTTGGACTCAGTCTACTGTCTCGTCCTATCCCCAGCCGGAGGGTCTATACATCCTCGAATACGATGCCAGTGTCCACTGGTTGTGGAAGCAGTACTGAACTGTCTCAGGAGCAGTGATGGGGCGAACGGGTGATTAGCTACTTCAGCCGGGTCCTCACCAAGGCGAGAGACGCTACTGTGACAAGAAAGAGTTGCTGGCATTCCGTTTGCTGCTTTGAGGCAGTTTCACCATTACGTGTATGGTCGACCCTTCCTTGTCCGTTTGACCTGGAAGCCCTTCGGTGGCTTTTTAAGCTTCAAAAAATCCAGAAGGGCCAAATAGAGCTGATGGGATCGAGACGCGGAATAATTTATGACTTCCGAGATCCATCATAGACGAGGGAGATTGACCAGAAACGCTGATTATAGAAACCCTTGTCCAGAGCCCTCTCTCCCCATGTGCCTAACTGTGAAAAAGAGAGGCGAAGGACATAACCGAACAAGCTGACAGTTCACTGGGAAAGGGGAATGTGAAACAACACGGGGTTCCCGGACGTGTAGAATGTTGCTGGAAATCATCGACGCGACCCAACAGTCTGGAGAAGCTGGTTCCAACCAAGTGGGACAGCGGAGTAGCTAAAGGGTGAATGGCCGGAGAGAGGACTCAGAACCGCCGATCCATCATGGATGGAAACGCAAAGCATCTTGAAGCCCCCATGGGAAGAAGTGGCTGCCAAAAGTAATGCCACCACGCAACTACTGGCTAAAGTGGATGAGCTGTGAAGGTCAAGAGACAGACCTCCTACAAACAAACGATATGAGGCAGACAACCAACAGATTTGGTCCCCCATCTGGTATCCCAAAGAAAACTGCAGCGGGAATGTTATACAGCAGCCCATGTCCAAGCTCTGTGCACCTAAGAGTCCACGAACCCTGGAGGAGTTTCCGACCAAAGTTCATACTGTATCGGGATAATCGCCGAGATACGGAAAGTTCTGTAAAACAGTCCCCAATTTGGTGCTGTGAGCCGAACACAATGAAACCCCGCTCTCCGCCATGAGACTACCTGGTGGGAATCGCCTATGCAGAGATGCCGGCCTGGACATCGTCGGCCCACTTCCAGTCCCCACTAACCACAACACGTATGTTTTTGGTATTGGCTACCACTTTCACCAAGTGGAACCGAGCATTTTCCCAATGAGGGTGACCCAGAGGCGGGCACAGTAGCAGAAATACTGGTGCAACGCAATTTCATCTTCTTCCGGTTTGGCATACCAACCAGATCTGCCCACTGACCAGTGTAGTCCCAATTGAGTCAGCCCTGTATTCAGGAAATGTGCAAGTTACTGGATCGAGAAAACAAGGACCAAACCGCCATATCACCCACCCTCACTAGATCAGACGGACTGGTGAACGATTCAACCGAACGACTTGAGGCCAATGTTGACACAGTGGTTTGCACCATCTTACGATCGTTACGCAAAAGTGACACTGGACACCTGGTTCCTTATGGTTTAATGGCATATTGTCGATCATCGGACCCTTCATCGCTGGGTATCCAGCCGTCAGTTATATGGGGAGTAAATGTTCCACTACCTCTAGACTGTCATATGTTTGCCCAGATCTCTGCACCTTGGGATATGCCTCCGAAACCATCATCAAGAGTACTTGGAAGCAACTGGAAACGAAGATGCAGGGAGTTCACGAGGCTTGCCAGTGCACAACATCCTTCCAGCATTGCATTGATAGACAGGAAAGCACACTAATGATCGAAAGGTCTCATTTAACTCTCAATTATATCGCGTGTATTACGGATGCAGGTGTGTATGGTGTAAACACAACCCGTGGCGCAGAACGGGATATAACACCAAAATGGAGAACCATGGATTGGAACCCTGCCTTTCTCTGCAAAAGATCAGGACGTCACCTATAAGTTTTGAAAGCTGGGGTCCCAGGGAGAAGCCTGGATAGTCCATATAACTCGTACTGCGGCTCTATGCCGGGGAAGAATACCCAGCTGGGCCCACCTTCCAGATCTCAATCAGAACCATTGGGACTCAAACAGAGATCATCGTCCCGGAATCGAACCCAACGGAACTGGGAGTGGGAGACCCCATCAAACCAAACCGAGACCAGCGCCTCAGAGGCAAACCCGGGGACACCTAGGGGACGCACGACACCACCCGACCGAACCGAACCAAGACCCGAATTGCCCCAGAGATTCGGGGATGAGACACAATAGCACAAATCAACCTGAAAACCAGAACCCAAGGATATACCCAAGGGCCCAAGAAGGAGACACCCCGCTAACTGATCCGCCAGAGCGAAACGTCCAGCTAGACCCCATACAACATGATGGCCAGGCCCATGGACTGTGACGGGGATATCGGCCAACGCGGATGCTGAGGCCACTACTATGGGGGCAACATATTCGACTAAAAGGGACCAGGAAGATAAGAAAACAGGGGGAGGAGAAAATCATTCGAATCCCGAGCCAGGCGAGCTGGCTTGGAACCCTCGGTGGACTCTGTGCCAGAGTTAGACCAACGGAGGTTGCAATAGCCAACTTTCCGCTGCCAGGGAGGTCCCTGAAATCAGGGTCATCCGTATTGGACTCAGAGGAGGATAAGAGATAATAGAATGGTTTTCACCTTTCAACTTTCGACTGAATAACCCCTGCTTTCTAATAACTACTTCTAACAAACGGGAGGGCTAGTTGGAGACCAAACCGACATAAAATAATAATCTTCAGATGAGGACCCCTGGTGAAAGAGAGTGGCTCCAGGTGGATAAGTGATGGCTGCTTTACCAGTGGAGGACACAACGGACAATTGCAGTAATCTGTAACTGGACAGTGGCTTGTATTAGAGACCGAAGTGGATTCTAAAGAAAACAGGGCATGGTTACCCGCTATTGGTGACATTTGAAAAAATACACCCCCTACAAGAGACAATAGCAATGCAGGAGGAAAAAAACAACAACTGAGAAGGTAGCCAAGACTCATCCAGTACCTCTGACCAGTCAGCACCTAAATAGTATGGCACCTCCTTCCACATCCACGGTCCGACTAGCAATGACCTGCCCCAGGTGTTATAACAGCCGTCCGCATTATCGCGACATCAGCGGAAAAGGCACCGGACCAAGAAACTTGGTGTCCCTAAGCCCGCACTGTCCTTTCCATACAGAGAGAGGGGGCGGCTTGAAAGGCACGTACAAACTGCAGCTATTCTGATAAATAGGGAGGAGGCACAGCCTCCCCCGACCCCCGACACAAGGAAGGTCTCACCAGAGGAAGATCGTACACATGAGCCGGCATTAGAAGGCTTCATGGATCTCTCAATGAAACCCTCTTTCCAGCTCAGATGCCTGTCGGCTCGGGTTGCCCACACCCACGATGGTCCTCTACTACATCTCCCGGAAACATGCCAACGGGTACACCGGCACAATTCAACCATATTGCCCTGCTTGGAGTACAACCATTTTTCCGGCCACCAATACAAGTACTGCCGACTACTAGTGGAGGGCCACTAGTAAACCCCACCCCCCAGTCAGCAGCGGAAATAACTGAATCGGCTGAGCCAACAGATGTCACATCGGCTGTCTCCTGACACGCTAGGTGCTCACCCATTTGCCCCCAACCCCGCCTGCAATCGGCGCGAAACTGTCGATCGGACCTACTTCACTGGAAGAAGCAGTCCACTCGGCCAAGTACCAAACCAGCCAGGGTGGTCGCAGCTGCCTGCTACTACGCCACGTTCTTGACCCCGCCGACGAAATGATCGAGTCAAGGGCCAATCCCCATCAACTTCACGTCAGGTAGACCAAACGGGCACAGCCACCGTCATCCCCTGAAAAGGAAGTGGAAGCCGTGATTCCCAGGGTGTTGGACACTCCAGAATTCTCACAAGTACCCCCAGACCCGTGCCTTTTCAATTGGCCGACGCCTACCACCTCAAACTTGCATGTTTTTTTAGTGGCAAAACACTGGCAGGCCATCAGAGCGAAAGCCCGAACAGCCGGGACACGAAACACAAAAACTATTTCCGGTTCATGATGCTCCCTCTATGGTACGATATGGAGAATCTGCGAGAGGGCAAACTTCCGGACGGCCCGGTATAGAGTTGTCTACTCGTTGGATACCAACTTCCCCCAGATCATGGTCCCGAAGCCCAAACCTAACTTCAAAGGAAAGGAGGGGACCACGCCCAAGGGGGTATTGTAACCGAGGCGCTAACTCAGCGGTCATCCGGGGGCGGCTAACCGAGGCCCGCAAAACTCAGCGGTCATATTCCGGGGGCGGCTACCAACTAGGCCCCCGCAACCAGCGGTCATCCGGGGGGCGTTTACCCGAGCCCGCTAAACTCAGCGTCATCCGGGGCAGCTATAATCAAGGACTGGCCGCCACAACTCGTCAGGAGATGGGTAACCCAGCCGCCATAACATTCCCGAGACTGCAGACTGGGGCCCTTCATCCCCCCACCAACAACCGAGGGGATGGCTGGCTACAGATAGCCCGTCACAAGACATGAATACCCAGGACCGCCACGTATCCAGAGGCGGCACTGGGGCCCCATCACACAAGACGAAAACCGAAGGAACTCTTTAGCTCCCGTTTGACTCAGTCAGGACCTATGAACGATAAGTCACACATTGGATAGTTTTCATGTTTACCGCGGTATATAATCATGACTGGATTTGTTTAGAACAGTGAGATCATTGTAAAGCTAACATTTTTCCCGTGAAGGAATTTCTGTAAATTACATGTAGTGTTTAGCGGCTTTAATCTACCTATTATATTTTTATGCATTTACGCTTGTGAGGGATTTTTCGGTCAGGGGATATTCCCATAAAAGAGACTTCAGTATCACCTGATTATTTACCTGATGAATCACCCTGTGCAGTCCAGCGGACCACATGATTGTCCATTTGTCCCAGTCCGATACTGGTTGGGGAATATCAATTGCTAAGTGCCTGATTTATGAGACTTGTGCTGTCTGTAAGGGATAATTGTCTGTTTTTGTATGGATCATCGTCCTGACACTCCTGTGGACACAGACAGCACCAGCCTCTTTGTATATAACATGGCCATGTTTTTATTATGTCCGTATGTGTAGACCAGAATAGGTAACTGTAGCTAGTTTTCATTGTCAGTTTTGATGAGGGGTCGTAATTTGTAGGTGACCCATCAAAGGTGGAGGCGTATGTACATTGGTCTTGAAGAAGGGAAATTTGGGAGAGTACCAACTCATTGGTGTGGTAACATAGTAACCTACTCTAAATATTGACATCCTAGGGTTGAATGCCTCACTGTTTTTAGTGCCCATATCTTCCTGTTAGATTAACTACAGTTGGGACATACGAATTGATGGGCTGGGTTGGGTTATTGTTGAAGCCCTAGCTGTGACTAAAGGAGTAGAGGGATGCGCGGACAGTTCAAATGCCCAATTTTTAGTCCTTTCTAGGCAACTGCATAGACCCTCGGTTTACAGTTGGAAGTCGTAATAATTAAATAGCTGTGTTGTTTTTTTAAAACCTCCTGCAAATTTAACGATCTGCAGTCACAGGTTGTGTCCCAAGTGTAATAGGTGGCCTGATTTGGAATTGTTACATTATTATTTATGTGAATTTATCTTCTGCAATGTTGCCAAAAGGATCAGTCCACTAGCAGCCACATGTTGATTTTTACACATTTGTAATACAATTTGTTGGGACTTGTTTTGAGGACCAACCCATGTTTTGAGGAGTGCGAGTGAAGTGAAAGTTCACCTTTAATCATACTTAGTGGCAACCCTCTCTGCCCAGGCCACGCAGTTCACCTGCCCTGCTGCACAGATGAGCTGCTGTGCATCTAGTAACCCACAGAGTCCTTAGCATACCCCCCCCTGAACGTAGCTGTATTCTAATTGCCCCTACAATGTAGCTGATCTGATTGCCTAGTGAGTCCCACAGGTTTATCGACGGCTGTGCATGCCTAGTAAAGACCCACCAGCTACGCAGCATTCCCCCACATCGCAGCAGCATAGTACCCGCCCATATATCCTTATAGTACCCCACACCAGCGCAGGCTCTATGGGACACACATGGCTGATTAATTTGTGTCAGCCCTTGGATTGCATAAAAGGGAGGGAGATTTCGTGATCTCATTCATTCATTCGCTCTGCTCTCTGCCAACAGATGAGACCTGAAAAGGCTCTGCAGCCACATCCACCTATTCTGGCTCTGATCGAACGGATGGAGACACACCAGGAGAGGGACTGGGCGACAGAGAGTACGGGCTGGGATAATCTGTGGTACTTACTGTGTACTTCCTGAACTGTATTGATCATCATGAAGTAGAGAGAAATATACAAGTAGTTCATTATACTCAACCTCAAACCACGCTGTCTCTTACTGAGTTGGGAGGCTCCTCGCATCCCCAGAGTCCGGCGTCCACTATAATAACTGCTCCAGCAGGCCGCAAGCCTAACCATCAGGGCTGGGAGCTTACACCCCACTAAACGGACGGCACTGTCCGCTACCTAGCAGCGTACCTACCGAGAGGCGAGAGGGACCCCCAACGACAGACCGATGTTCCACACAGGTTAAACACTCCCGGCGCCTGCCTAGAGAGCGCGCCAGTGACCAGCCTACCTGTCGCGGTGCACATCACTGTACTTGCCCCCAACCCCCCTTCATCAACCCCCCAAGAAACCGAGCACCTCCGCGTTCGTTAAACTGGACAACCTACCGTCCGAGGGTTGTGTCCTTCGAAGGGCGACCGCCCTGGCTAACGTTACATTGACCATAGTCGTTCTATGGCATTGTGACAATGGCACTGGAATGGTTGAAGTAATAAAATTAGGCAGTTCAATGGAAGTTTACGAACTGTCAATTCAGCTGCTTTACACATTTACCTTGGCACAACTCCAATCTCTACATTCTTGACTGTCAAATGCATCGGTGGGTGCATACTATATTAACACCCTCACGCTTTCCACTCAATTTTGTCCATACATCCAATTTAAACACAGTTAAACTTTGGACATACTGAATTTGAACTGAATGTAACTAATGAAGTCTCCTCTTGACCTTGTGATTTATCTGTCTAGGTTTGTTTAGCATCATTGGTGACCGCATTTTACATAGTAAATCTGCGTGGGTGGAAAACCAACTTAGCTGTAGAGAACACAAAGTAAGAGAAGAAGAAAAAAATACAGCTAACCGAACTGATTTATCTAAGCAAAAAACGCAGTGATTTTGAAACCAATGTCTGTAATAAATTTTGCTTCAAACCAACTCAGCAAACTGCTGGAGAATTTGAGTCCAGTTTAGAATATATGTCACTGACCACTCTCCTGCCTTGGCTTTGGCCATAGGCCCATTTCAGGTATTTTTTCCGCTTTTTTCCTGCACTCCTCGGGCGATATTATGCCCAACGAACTTCTCGTTGGAGGCCCTGACATGGAATGTTTACACCAGTGTCCTCTGACATTCTCCAGCCTTACCGTCACTTCACACACCCTGATCCTGGTAGAAGATGTTATCACTTCCCTTTAGGTTCATGATTCCTTGCGTGTAACTGGAACTTCCCCTATTTCGAAGGTCTCTGATCTTTAGAAGTGACAGGGGAAACAAGAATGAACAATTGAAAAGAAGGGCTTCCCAAAGTAGTATGGCCCTGCTCATCGGCCAAACATTTCAGAGGGGCTCCTTTATGTGCATTTCCAGGCATTGTTGGATAGGTCTGTGAGTGGTACCCCCATTGTCTGTGGTGCATCCTGCTATTCCCTAATTGTCCAATTTCTATGTGTGTTTATTACAATGTAGGTTTGTTCGCATATCTCTGTGACAATGAGTTGGCATGATTTGCCAATATGTGGGTTGTTTAGTTTTGAGCAATTTTTCGAAATGGGTTTGCTTTAGGAATGATCCCTATTCTGGTGTGGTACGATGAGCTGAGGAGATATGTCTCATTCTCCTCTCTCTCGTTGACTGCAGTTTTTGTGTTGACCTGTTTTTGGTTTCCTGTTGAACAGCTTACCATGCTTGAGTGAGTTAAATAATTATTATTTACGAAGAGATTTCATCTGCTAGCCAGTCAGACCTTATTCCATAATATTCATCATATTTTAAATTTGCTAAACTGAGTTGTTAGGATGGGCTCGGGGGAAGGACACCTTGATCACTGGAAACCCTATATAGATCCTTTTTTTTCTTAGTGTTGGTTCGCGGTTGGCCTTTCTTTAAGATTGTCATATCCTTAGGAGGTAGTTCATGGCTGCCAATGCAGGGGTCTAGCGATTGGGCAAGTCACGGCCACTATTTACCAGTCAGCTAAAGGTTGACCCCAAACGGGTACAGGGACAGCATCTGTTGCCTGATTTTCATGAGTTGTGACGTAATTTCTTTTTATACAAAAGGAGTGATGTGTTGTTAGGCGATAACCTATCTAAGCAATATATTGTGCAATTAGATTATGCTTGTGGTCATTGATAAAGCATCTGGTGTTCTCAGAAGCAAGTAGTCACAGCATCGTTCCACTTTCCCGATGTTTTCCCTCTCATCACCAGGAGGAGCAGAGAGAGATTACGATTGGGGTTAGTTCATGACGGACCCAGGAATTGCCCATTTGGATTTTGCAGCGGGCCCAATCCCCAACGGCCATTAAAGTCTGCAATCAATGCAGCAGCAGCCGTGTAGCATTGTCTGGTACTATGCAAGTGCAAACACTGACACGTACTTATCACAGCATAGGAGGGACAGCACAAACAGGGACAATTGATAAAATTTAGTTTATGATGAGAAATTCCATCCAGGAGACACCACAGGCAACCTTAATCTATGATAGTAAAACAAGACGCATGCCAACTGTTATTGGTCGAAAAAACCACCCATGAAGAATTATACTGTTATAACAGTAACAGTCTATATTCAAATTCCATTCATTTGTGATGATTGTGTGCGATAGTTAGTCGGTAACTCCACGAAATCAGGACTAGTGAAGCCAATAGAATATGGACGGCTTGATATATTGCTGCTGCTTTCGGAAATCAGTTTCAAATTACTCAATAATTACTGTGTACCGGTTTCCTCCCTGTGCAGGAAAGGTTCTACTATGACAGTCCGTACAAATGTCTACTGAAGGGAAATGAAGCAGGTGAAGGATTGGTATTCACTCAGCAGTCCTATTCATTCATAATGCTGGACCTGATGGGTAGCTGAGAAGGATTATGGTAGCAGTTATAGACTCACTTTATGCTTCTCATGACACAGTTATGCCTTCTAACAAATCAAAGTACTTTCGTATTGGTTCCAATTATGAAAGATCCTTAAGAACACACAATCTTGCACAACATGCAAATTTTTTCATGGATGACTGAGGTTATTTTCCTTGGCTATACTGGATTCCCACTTATGTTGGTCACACTGACAAATACGGCCTTTGTCTCCATATGTTGTCAGCCACACCAGTTCATTTTGGTTTGTGGTACTTTGGCATCCTCTGCTATATATAGGGATAAACTGGTATATGTGTCCCATTGACATAAAAACCTGTTTAGGTTGGAGATATCCAGTAGCTTATAACCACGGAGATGACAAAGTAAATTGTTAAAGCAAAAGTGCATTCATATAAACCTACTACTGTTAATTTAAGAATAGTGAACTTGGATATAATTTTTAATACTAATGAATGAAGCTATATTCACCAATCAAGCTTTGACAACTAAGCAGTCAAATGAATTGCGATTGCCTTTTGTTGTCAGCTATTGTAGCTATGAAGGTACTCACTTTGTAATATGGCAACACAACTTATCCGCTCAAACAGATCTGGGAGGCTACTCGGCATCCCAGAGTCGGCGTCCAACTATAATAACTGACCTCAGGCAGCCGCCAGCCTACCATCAAGGGCTGGGGCTGACAACCCACTAGACGGCATTGTCCGCATCCTAGCCGGACCTACCGAGAGGCGATAGGACCCCCAACGACGACCGAGGCCCACACACCGGCGCCTGCCTAGGAGACTCCGCCAGTGACCAGCATACCTGTCCAGGGGCACAGCACCTGTACTGCCCCCAACCCCCTCATCAACCCAGACGAGCACTCCGCGTTCGTTAACGGACACACCGCCTGGAGGGTTGTGTCTTCGAAGGGCGACCGCCCTGGCTAACGTTACATTGACCATAGTCGTCTATGGCATGGTGACAATGGCACTGGAAGGGTTGAAGTAATAAAATTAGGCAGTTCAATGGAAGTTACGAACTGTCAATTCAGCTGCTTTACAGTTACCTGGCACAATCCACACTACATTCTGAATGCAATGCATGGTGGTGCATACTATAAACACCCTCACGGTTTCTCAATTTCTGAGCCATACAATATTAAACATTTTACTTTGGACATACTGAAAACTTTGAACTGAATGTAACTGAAGAAGCTCATCTTGACCTTGTGATTTATCTGTCATAGGTTGTTTAAGCATCATTGTGACAGCATTTTATGCATAGTAAATCTGCGTGGGTGGAAAACCAACTTGAGCTGTAGAGACCACAAAGTAAGAAGAAAAAAAAATTACAAGCCTACCGAAAATGATTTATCTAAGCAAAAGCAGGAGTGATATTTGCAAACCAATGTTGTATAAATTTGCTTCAACTCAGAAACTGCTGGAGAGATTGAGTCAGTTTAGATATATGTACACTTGACCACTATTCCTGCCTGGCTTTGGCCATAGGCCAATCAAGGTATTTTTCCGCTTTTCCTGCACTCCTACGGGCGATATTTGCCCAACGGAACTTCTCGTTGGAGGCCCTGGACATGGAATGTTTACACCAGTGTCCTCTGACATTCTCCAGCTTCACCAGTCAGCTTCACCCTGAGCCTTGTAGAAGATGTTATCTTCCCTTTAAGGTTCATGATTCCTTGCTTCAACTGGAACTTCCACTTATTTCGAGTCTATTGGCTGATCGTAGAGAGTGAGGGGAAACAAAGAATGAACAATTGAAAAGAAGGGCCTTCCCAAAGTAGTATGGCCCTGCTCAGCTTGGCCACATTCAAGAGGGGCTCCATTTATGTCATTTCCGAGGCATTGGGGAATAGGTCTGTGAGTGTACACATGTATGTGTGCATCCTGCTATTCCCTAATTGTACAATTTCTATGTGTGTTTATTACAATGTAGGTTTGTTCGCATATCTCTGTGACAATGAGTTGGCATGATTTGCACATATGTGGGTTGTTAGGTTTGCAATTTTGAATGGGTTTGCTTTAGGAAGGATCCCTATTCTGGTGTGGTACGATGAGCTGAGGAGATGTCTCTCTCGTTGACTGCAGTTTTGTGTTGACCTGTTTGAGTTTCTGTTGAACCAGCTTACCAGTGCATTGAGTGAGTTAAATTATTATTTACGAAGAGATTTCATCTGCTAGCCAGTCAGACCTTATTCCATAATATTCATCATATTAAATTTGCTAAACTGATTTGTTAGGATGGGCTCGGGGAAACCTGATCACTGGAAACCCTATATAGATCCTTTTTTATTTCTTATTGTTGTGTTCTCGGTTGGCCTTTCTTTAGATTGTCATATCCTTAGGAGGTAGTTCACTTGCTGCCAATGCACGGGGTCTAGCGATTTGCAATTTCACTGCCACTATTTACCAGTCAGCATCAAGGTTGACCCCCAAACTTTACAGGACAGCGCTGTTGCCTGATTTTCATGAGTTGTGAGTAATTTCTTTTATATACAAAATGAGTTGATGTGTTGTTAGGCGATAACCCATCAAGCAATATATTTGCAATTAGATATGGCTTGTGGTCATTTATAAAGCATCTGGTGTTATCAGAAGCAGTCACAGCCTATTTTCCTCCACTTTCCTTCCAGATTGGTTTTCCCTTCTTCCAATCACCCAGGAGGAGCAGAGATTACGATTTTGGTATTCATGACGGACCCAGGAATTTGCCCATTTGGATTTGGCAGCTGGCCCAACTCCCACACGGCCATAAAGTCATGCAATCAATGCAGCAGCAGCATTGGTAGCATTGTCTGGTACTATGCAAAGTTGCAAACACTGACAAGTACTTATCACAGCATAGGGGACAGCACACAACAGGCACAAACTGATAAAATTAGTTATTATGAAGAATTCCATCCCAGGAGACACCACAGGACCACCTAATTCCTATATAGTAAAACAAGACGCATGCCAACTGTTATTGGTCGAAAAAACCACCTGAAGACATTATTACTGTATTAACAGTAACATGTCTATATTCAATTCCATTCATTTGTGATGATTGTGTGCGATAGTTAGTCTGTGACTCCACCAAAATCAGGAACTAGTGAAGCCAATATGAATATGTGACTGATATATTGCTTGCTAGCTTTTCTGAAATTTCAGTTTCAAATTACTCAATAATTACTGTTTACGCTGTCTCCTCCCTGTTGCAGGAAGTTCTAATATTGACATATCCTGTACAAATGTCTACTTGAAGGGAAATAAGCAGGTGAAGGATTGGTATTCACTCAGCAGTCCTATTCATTCATAATGCTGGACCTGATGGTAGCTGAGAAGGATATGGTTAGCAGTTAAGACCACTTCGTGCTTCATTACAGCAGTTCATGCCTATACAAATCCAAAGTACTTTCATATTGGTTCCAATTATGGAAATTCCATTAAGACAACACCACAATCTTGAACAACATGCCAAATTTTTTCATGGCTGACATTGAGGTCTTTTCCTTTGGCTATACTGGATTCCCACTTATGTTGGTCACACTGACAAATTACGTGCCTTTGTCTCCATATGTACAGCACACCAGTTCATTTTGGTTTGTGGTACTTTGGCATCCTCTGTATATATAAGGATAACTGGTATATGTGTCCCATTGACATAAAACTGTTTAGGTTGAGATATCAAGTAGCTTCTAACCAAGGAAGCATGAAAAGAAATTTAAAGCAAAGTGTCATCATATAAACCCTACTACTGTTTAATTTAAGAATAGTGATCTTGGATATAATTTTTAATACTAATGAATGAAGGCTATATTCTCCAATCAAGCTTTGCAACTAAGCAGTCAATGAATTGCGATTGCCTTTTGTTGTCAGCTATTGTCAGCTATGAATGTACTCACTTTGTCATATTGGCAAACTACAACATTATCAGCTTCAAACACTCCTGTGGGTCCTCATCACTAACATCATCATCAGAGTTCAAAGGTTCCTGAGAAAGATAAGGGATGAGAAATTGAACCCACAAGTACCATTGGCAGCACAGGTGCTATCAGCTTTGGGGAAACACATTCCATATTGGCACAGAGCAGCCTGTGTTGCAAACTACAGACTACAAACCACATGTTGCAAATTACAGGACAATAGTATCTGATGACAACAGATTAAGATTATATTTCCTGCCTAGTGTCTTTGAAACACTAGCAGTGCTCCGGATGCACTCTCATTCACCTCCTCGGACCCTCTTGGCAGACAGGACATTGACTGAGAATAGCTCAAACCATTGCTACATTGAATTTTCAGTTAGATTAGGCAATTTCCCACATGGATGGATTCTGTGTAGCTGTGTAGACTGGCTAGTTGGTAAGACTTGTCTTTTTCATGGATATGACAATTTTAGGGATCATCAACTAAAAATTGTATCCTTTGATTTGATTTCTACAGGTTCAGAAAGCCAATTATGACTCATCTAGGAACCCTGGCCATATTGGTTGTGGATGAGCACTGGCGATTTCTTGCCTCCTCTTCTCGACTAGTGCTCAGATGAATATCGAGGCAGGGATGTAACCAATGCCAACCTACTCCCGCGGCCCCCATTTCACGTCCCCAACCGGAAGGATGATCAGTAAACTCGAACAGAACAGAACTCGACCACTCTCTCGGAACATGGAGGAGGGGAAGTTTGAGTTCAACGTGACTGCTCACAGCCAACAGATGGCACTAATTGTAAGAAACCCCAGAATGTCCACTGCATCACAGCAGACCTCGCCCATCGCAAGTACAGCCTCCTAGGGGAAAACGTCCAGTGACTGTTGGATATATTTCAAATATTTGCTTGCAAAGTGTCACTGATACCACTCTACCATTCTTCTGCCCATAATAGAAAAGTACCTAACTTTATAGTTACTTGTGATAGGCAAGAATGTAACTTTGTATAGTGATTTCATTCATGCAACTCATTGCCTTATCCATGCAACTCATCAAAGTGGGACTTAATGAAAGTACATGAACATCCGAATATCGTCTTATGCAGAAATGTAGGTGAAAATTGTTGAAAATTCTGTGTTGTCAAGTTAGTTTCAAGTAAACAGTCTCTCAATTCAGTTACCACATGACTGAAGTTTGTCTGTTGTTACCACACTTTCTTCGGGGGGAGGGAAAAATATAATATATATATGCAAATATGCTGACACCAATAGTTCTCAAAGTTGGCCACTGGTTGATTTTTTTTTTTGCCCCAGAGGTTTCAGATCCGTAGTGATCACCAAAAAGGCAAGGAATCAAAATAAGAAATGTCCGCCTAAATGAAGGTTGGCAAAAGTGAACTATGAATGTGAGAATAGCAATATTGATAACTGAGACTGCAAAACCATTGAATCTGTGTTTGAAACCCATTGGAAGCTTGAAGGCTTCATCAGTTGTGCTGTGGGACAAGGCATGTATGGATAGTCCTATGCTCACCCTCTCGTGAACTTTGTGAGGTGACTTATAAACAGTGGCTGAGCGCAGACCAGTTACAAATGATCAGGGGTAAGCTCCTTCACATCCTCTGCAGCACAAATATATTCAACATTCTCATCTAGACAGGTCAGCCAATGAAGTGATATAGGTATCATGGTCTCCATCACTTTAGCGAGTTATTCTCATCTAGACTGGTGATGAGTTGAGCTTGTTTAAAACTCTCTCACCTCCTCTACGGCATTACTATATTCATCATTTTCATCTGATCGTCGTCATCTTCATCATCCTCATTGTTCTCAGCATCATCTGAATCATCGTCATCATCTGAGGATCCATCGTTAGCACCGTCTAACTGCAAGATCTTCTGCAAAACAGAATGCAGTAATGTTACATTGGCCAATGATAAATACCAGAGACAATAAATTTTCTCCAGTTGTCTCAAACGATTACCCTAGGTGCATTATATTAGACACGGACCATAGCATCGCTAGTTCCGAAAAATTATGGGACAGATACAGTGTAAAGAGTGGACTACGACGACATGGATCTGTTCCCCTTACATGGAAAACGGACTTCCCCATTCATTGCTGAATAATGACAGGGCCCCTGGACTAACATGGAACAGAGGTGCGGAGGATTGTCCGAACGCTTCGCAAAGGTGCAGGATAACCATGCTCGTTATGTTATGAATACCTTGGTTTCTAAAGAAAATGCAGCTCCAAAGTTGAATGATCTGCCATATTGTTCATTGCACAGTTGCACCTATCAGTATTCAAGACTCGGATGGGTGGCAACAGACTTTGTGGTAACAATTCAAATTGGGCACGACCAGACAACCAAAGGGCATTCACATTACTGGCACACACGTCGGCACAAGGACAGTGGGAGACACAGTTATGTCTTAATTCAGCACCATCACAACCAAGGACGTTACCCACTATGAATATGACCCACACTTGAAATTGAAACCCAAGTTAAATGACGTCCCCCAACCATGTCAAATTAATGGGTGTATTCACAAATCACACTGTGTTGCCATAATTTTATTACTTTTATTTTTCCCCACGAATCTACCTGAAATCATCTTTCATAATCCACACTGAATCAGTGTTGGCACTAGGATTTAATTATTTTGGTGGGGAAATTCCCCCCTTCGGGAAATATTCGGGGGGGGGGATCTATGACAAAAGTGGGGGGGGGGGGATTTCTAGAATTGTTGATTGGCTGTCAGCTACCCTTAATGCAGTGCCATCGTATTTTGCAATTGATATTCCTCAGCAGGGTGTATGTCAGTCTACATGCGCCTAGTTTTGATGAACAATTGTACTGTATGCATGTCTGTTTTTTTTCAGAATTATTAAACAACAGCACTACAGCAGAAATGCATTGTATGTTTGATTAAAAAAGTCATTTGGCCTAGGACCTTCATTGGGTAAATACTCTGTGAATCTTACACTTAGCTTGAAGGTAGAGCTAGTAAAATAGTAATATTTGAAGTATTCTATTTCGACCTCGATCAATTTTGTCTGCGATTACGCAGCACTTTGCAGGAAGTAACGTTAGCCTAATCTAGTCATGTATCAGGAGGAATTTTACTGTAGCACAATTCCTATTGAAGGTGACGAAATCCGCATCACCTCAGGCCTCCAACTTCTCTCTCCGATTACACAGCCCTCTTTAACTTTCGAAACACCATTCAAGAACATTCCAATCAATTGCAATATTAAAATTTCATTAGTATAATGCTGATACTTACAAGCTTAATTTTGACCGTAATAATTTGGGAAATCACAACCTGTTTTTTCCCCAACCTGCCTTGTTTTGAAACATACTTTTAGTAACTTTTCCTAACTGTGCTTCCACATCTCAAAATCATTCTCCCTGAAATGGAAACCCAGATTTCCTGAGTGGGCTCAATTTTCCTGGAATTCCCGATTATACTCACAAACCTACGGAAATCAACACACTGGGAGATAATTTCATTTCCCTAAAATTTCCTGAATGGGCAGTTGAGCCACCCAGATCTCCCTAATTTTGGGTGGAGTGGAAACACTGCTTGTAAATACAAACAACAGGTGAGAGCCTTTTATTGAATTTCCTGAGTAGGCTTTTGGGTCAATATTTGGTAATTTTCATCTGCCAAAGACCAATATGGGGAATTAATGAGTTCTAAACCATTTCTTAACTACACTAATTGGTCTTTGGGTATATTGATTGAGATAGAAGCTCGTCAGAAACAGAAGTTGAAACAGAAAGTTGGCTGATTAGTGCTGTTTAGCGCTAGCCTAAAAACAGCCTAGGCCTCGGTTGTGAACGCAGGCTTTAGTACAGGTACTAAAGCCTGCAAGCACAGGCTAGCCTAATCTATTACAGCAGTATATTATTAGGGCCTAATCTAGTCTTGGGTTAAGACGAAGGTAGCACTTCTTCACTTCGTTGCAACAAACCAACCCGTTGTGCCTTCCAGCTATCGTAGATATATCAGTGGTGATTGTGGATGGCAATAGCTTCGTCTTGGAGAACTGTTCAATTTGACGTCACTATCTTCACGATCTAAAGAAGCCAATCACACCACGTTTCCAGAAGTTGTTTACATCCCATGGGTCGCTAATTCGACTTCTCGAGGAACCCTATTGAACTAACATACTGAAATTTCCCTCCGAATATTTATGTAATATCTCGAATGAAAATTAATAATATTGACAGATGGGAACGAAACATTCATTCCTGTCGGAGAAGTCTGCAATTTGTTATTGCTATTTTGAATACTCATTCGACAAGAATAGGCAACATGAATAATTGTAGGAGATGGGAAATCGACCTAGTGAGTTGTGAGAAACGATCGTGAATGTGAAGTCCAAGCTGTTTGTGAACGTTAAGAGAAATCATTTTCGCCGTTAATTACTAATGAACAATTTTCTCGTTGTTGATTAGGTTTTTGGAGCAACTAGGCCTAAAAAGATTGATAATTTTCGACTTACTTACTTAGCCTTTCTTAACGTTAAGCGGTACTTGATGCATGATTGATTGCTCGTTCATACAGCGACAGGCATATGCATTAGACGCCTTCACGAACAGTCCTACAAGACGTCCGTGGCGAAAACATATCTAGGACCGTACTGTTCAAGAGCTGTATAGGGGACCTAGATTATGTGAGATGAGCAAAAGTCACGGCGTCTTGAACAAGACTAGGCCTAATCTAGCTTCAGCTACCTCCGACCAAACAGTACAGTGAGTACTACTATGTGATGTGCAGTGTACATATCTTGCCATAGGAATAATAACACGTTAGGAAATAGAAGGGGCTAAGGTGTTCACTTGCACAAAATTGGGTGGCGTGGGGTGCTTGGGTACCAAGTATTGGACATAGCTCTTGTGTAGTGCTTGAGGAACTGAGGCGATATCACGTATACGAAAGCTCTTCTACGTTGAGCATATGACTTCTGTGAATATGAATGAATGGATATATTTTTGATGTGTCATAAATAAGTACTGGGCTTCATGTGTGTTATTTTGTTTGGTTATGTGCCAATCTCCATCGCAAAAAAGAGTGCAGGAATTTCCGGCATATGACCAATTTCTCTGCGGGGAATCATGAGAGGAGTGCGGGAATCCCGCACTTAGCACGAACACTGCACTGAACATGATCCTAATACTGGCCGCAGTATAGCCACACATACCTAACTTGACACAACTAGCGTAATCACCACACATGGTGAAAGTCATGTGGGGCTAACAAACTGAACATTGCTCATGCACATGCAATACAAAGCACAGTCTAAGAGTGGTCCCCTATTTACCGTCATGCCTGGCGGCCTGAGGATAGAAACTTTTCAGCCAAATTTTATAATTTACAATAAATCAATGACTGTATGTGAAACACATTCGCGAATGATATCGTTAGAAAGTAAACCTGCACGGTTATTCGGTTTGACTCGGTTTCGAAATCTGCAGAAAACTGAGAAACCGTAAACACTGAAAAAACCGAGTCACCCGACGCCAACGGCCAAGATCCAAGTCATTGAAAAAAAACGGACGCAATCCACACTCACAGCGGCAGAGCCCTAAAGGGTCTTTAAAACATTTGTGATATTATGCACACGCCATTGACACCGCACAGTGACTTATGGAAATGTTCCCTGAGAACTGGAGTATGTGTACTTTCCTTGCAGCAATAAAATCATAGTGATCTAATAGAACCTATCAATTCATTATGCTGTTGTCTCTGTGTCCTTTCTTTTACATTACCATCGTCTATAAAGTAAATCATACTCTCAATTATTGTTTCTAACTTTTACTCTTTCACCTTTCGAGACAGGCTGCAGTGATATAATGTCAGTTCTTGGGTGCATGTTTAGCACGCCCACCATCAGTTGGACTGTTCTTTATGACAAGGGGACTGACAACAACTCACAAGAGTGTGTGAAGTTGTAGCACTGTGTACTAAAGTTGACAGCTCCTCATTGTGTCAACATTCAGCTGTTTGTTGCGGAATTAATACCTTAGTACCAAACACCTAAACCAGATTATGTATTTTTCGCCGATCCAAGCCGCCGGCACTTACATCGCAGCTCAACCCGCAACCTGTTGAAAACTATAAAACTGCCCACGTGTGTTGTGAGCTGTGTACTTTCATAGTGCCAAATATAACCTGACAACGGACATCGCAGCTTGTGGTAACATCTAATAAAACTGCTGCCACAGATTATGTAGGTGATTACTCGCCCAATGCTGTTGTACTAGTTTCAAGACATAGCCCTGTTTGGAACACGTGGTCATCACCTACTTACTGTTCACTAGCATTTTGACAATGCATTTCCCACAATAGGTAAAAGTGCGTTACACAACTACCAAGTCGGCCACTCCTATTGATTGGTACAAGCCGCCGACAGCAAATCTTTTTATCACAACACAATTAACATCTATGGGAGTTTCTAACTGACTCAGTGATTAAGGGCTGGAATTATTAGCGATCGTGGATCCACTTCGATCAACGATACTGCAATGTATTTCCGTGGGGCCTACAATTCTATGATGAATTAATGTGAATATTGGGCAATTGGTGGAAAGAAATAATTATACATAAAGGTTTTAATCTGCCGATCTGGTGGTTTTTAGGGCTGATTTAGACTGTGCCGTGCTTCAGTTTTCTTGCTAAAATAATCACAGTTAGGCCTACGTTTGGGGCTTTGGGCTTACTGGAATTGCACAGCGATAATCTTTTGTAACTGTGCATGTGCGAGCCGCTGGGCGTATACTAGTACATTTGGAAGAATGGTGGTAGTTTTTTTTTTGGGGGGGGGGTTCTTTTTTTCTGCACGTTACATGTTTTAATAAAGAGAGACACATGGTATGATGCTCCGTGCAAGGTTCATTTGCCATTATTGTTCCCTCCCCCATATCATGATGGAACAGTCTGAATGATGAAAAAGATTGGCCTGCATGTACACAGCTGAAATATTGTACTAGACATAAATGAATATAGAGGAGATAACAATGCTGGATTTTTATCACTAATGGCATTAATTAGATGAAGTCACGGAAACCCATAATATCAACATCACGCTGCCTTGTATTTTCCCCCCCCCTATGATTGTTTTTATTAGAATTACAATTCAGTACTAATCAAATAATGCTAAGGGATATACAATCTTTGAACTGGAGACACCGTACATATTGCGCCTGAAGTTTACACTAGCCCTCGGACGGTGTTTGGGGTTCACAGAGCAGTACATCCCCTTGGCGCAAATACCTTTTGTTGAACGGCATCGGTCAAAACCGAAAAAAAACAGTTTGACTCGGTTAGCAAATCGAAACCGACCGATTTGCTCATGAACTAACCATGCAGCCTTATTAGAAAGTTTTTTCAGCCAAAATACAAGAACAAACTGATTACAATTTTGAGTTCATCGAAAAAAAAATGCTGTAGGCAATAATTGCAAACTAACTATGAGCTTTGAGCCTCCCACCGAAGTATTGAGACATATTAAACCGGTTCTGTGGTACTGCCACTATCTGCTACTCACCTAGCCGATGTTGTGAGATTACTAGGGGCACTTGGTAACCTACAGCTTCCTCACTGGACACCTATAATGATGGTCCAACATACCCCTCCTCCTCACCTGCCTACCCTCTTACCCACCCCAAGTAATTAATTACCTGGTTGGTATTTGGTCCTGGCTGGTCCTGGTCTGTGGTACAGTCATTATCTTCTGCCCGCCCCAAATTGGAAATTGTTGTTGATTAACCAGGGGTACTGATAACCAACAGCTCCACCCTGGACACCTGAACCTGAAAGGTCTGGCCACCTATCGAATGAAATTTTATAGTCGATTATGAGAAGTGAGAGCAGAAAACTAATGAAAAATGATGTGAATTATTGCCTTTTGGAAGACAAAAAGTTGCCTAACATTCCCCACTTTAAATACAATGTAGCCAAATAAGATTGTGACAGCTACATTACACCACAATTTTCAACCTTCTGGGAGTTCAACAGACAAACCTCCACTGTTTTTCTAGTTGGAGGAACTCAAGCATTTCCATTCTTTGCTACTTCAGTGCTCATAGAGAGCACCACACACAATGAGGTAGGTTCTTTGGTTTGACTCTATCAGGAATAGGACCCGGGTCCTATGAACTTTCAACCTTCACAGGCCTTGTTTAAATTTTTGGTCTCATGGGCCATTCCTCACTTTTGGTCTTGGAAACCTTTTCCCATACTGTAAGCCATTTCTCACTCTCAGGTCACGCAAACCCTTTTGATTTTAGGTCTTGTGGGCCTACCGTTACTTTGACCATTGGTCTCATGAGCCTTGGATCTCACAGGTCATAGGTCTCGTGGGTTGTCAGTCTGGCATTCCCTCTCTTGGAATGCCTCATTAAGACTTGTCAATCAAAATGCAAACATCATCATCATCATGTACAGTTTCAGGTCAATATTCCATGCTTGCATAGGTTAGACAGAGAAACTCAGAGGGCACACCTTCCTCCACTCCACTCTATTCTGGGCAAGGGCACGGTTGACAACCCCCCAGCCACAAGGTTACTACGCACGACGTCGGACCAGGTTTTCCAGGGCCTACTGTACCTCTACCATGCTGACCTACCACACTAATTTCCCTAGATCCTTCTACCAAACTCTTTACATCCATACTTTCAACATGACCGACCACCTCAACCTGCGATTCTGTATACAATCGCCATGACGATCTCTTAACTCCTCAGGCATCTTTCTGTCCTTCGAAGACATGCCACACATCCATCTAACCATTCTCATATAATTTCTCTCAAGTCTAGTCTGATTTTCTTCTTCACTGCCCAAGTCTCTCTACCATATATAATTTCTCTCAAGTCTAGTCTGATTTTCTTCTTCACTGCCCAAGTCTCTCTACCATAGGAGCACAACGCTCCTGTCATAAGCCTAAGAAACACTGGAGGCAATAGCTTTCAAGTATACAAAATTTGAAAGGTGAAATAAACCTGGATTAGAGTGAACATTTTATCATCAATAGCATTTTATGCCTCTACTAACAGCATCTAATCCATGCAACAGGGTCCCAGCCTGATAGATCATGTTTGGATGTTATGAGATCAGTCTACTGTACATTACAAAATTACAGAGTAATATATTACATTTGTCAAATTAAAATAATTCGTCCAGAGCTTAATGACAAAACGACGATCACAACATCCTTCGTCTACCATACCTTGTGGTAATGCGAAGGTTCCACCAGTAGCTGTAGTACTTGTTGCCTCACTTGCTGTATGCTAGGTAGGCTGCTGTAGCGAAGAACTCTGGTCAAAGAAAACAAAATTGAGGCCCTTGTGTCATAATCCTTGATTGAATACAAGGATATTCACATGAACAAAAAACACGAATGCTCAAAAGTTTACAATGCTTTTCAACATCCACTAACTCTCCTGTGGTCTGGACATTAATAGCTGGTAGGCTAGGATGATTTTGGGATGGTGAAACCCCCGCAGCTCATGCTGGCGACAGGGTGCCCCTAATTTTTCCTCCCTCCCACCCTACTACTTAGGAATAACCTAACTGGGAGACTTTTATTGGCGACAAACAGTCGAGACTCGAATTTGGGTAAATAATGAACGAGGCGCAGCCAAGTTCGTTATTAGGCTAAATTCAGAGGTCTAGACTGTTTTGAACCAGTAAAAGTGACCTGCTTTAGTTTTATTCCTATTCTACAACGCAAATTAAGAATTTACCCAAACGATGATAGATATCTTATCTCTAGATCTATAGCTTGTATCTCTAACATTGGATGAGCCGCTAGGGTACTATTGGTTAATTCGATTGAAGTAAATTGCACTGCGTACCCTAACACAAAAGATTGCAGTGCGTGCTGTGCGTACTTCTAACGAGACGCATACAAACTATCATGCCGAACCGAGGGTTCTGCCCTTGTGGAAATGACGTTCACAAATACAACGAGCAATTGTCGTTTCGTCCGTTTATATTCGTTGAGCAAACGGCCCTTGAAGCACGTGTAGACTGAAAGCTGATTGCGGTGTTGAAATAAACTCCAAAGGCTTCACGCAACCTTAATTTGCGGTTAAAAAGTATGCGTTTACTTAAGACGACAGCAAATCTATCAAGTATTCAATTGTTATGTTACTCTGACAGTGGACTGTTATTGCAAAAAGAACAGGGCTACGTGACTGGGATTAGCAACAGATCCTGTATTCGCCAATAACGGGATAGCTGGGGCTGTACAACCCAATATAGGATCCATCATGGCTTAGGTTGCCAGGCAACTACCCCAGACATAAACCACTGAACTTATAATGTGCTGCACTCTCCTCTAAACACCTTCCATACCCTGGGGGGGGGATCATGAGGAGGTATTACCGGGCATCAGGCGGGGGTGGGGGATTCCGGGGGGGAGGACTTCATCCACGTCATGGCACGCCAGAGAGTATAAAGTAGCAGTTACTCCTCAGAATAATTCAATTGGGAGGGTGGCCGATAATATGGCTAATTCTCATGATCATTCAATAAGTAGAATCCACTGACCCTTAAACAAAAAAAGCTGAAATGTGAGGCCGTTGGACTCAAATTTCTAAACCCCTCTTTCAATGGCAATGAAAATAATGACCAACTTTCATGCTCATTGATCTATTCTGTACAAACCATCAACCGAATAAACAAAATGCTGAAGTATCTACCCTCCATGACTCACATTCCTGAATAACCCTCTATGGACCATTGGGTAATGATAATCTAACTGACCAGCTCCAGAATTTGTTCATACTGTATGTAAGGAAGAACACATGTTGCTGGCACCAATTTTACAGCAGTAGTGAGGCGAATGTAGCTAATTTTACCTGGGACTGGGACATTGAGAAATTGCCTGTAGGGCGAGGGCAACCCCCCACCCCCATGTCGACGAGCACAGAGTTAATCATCCCCGTGAAATCCATGTGCCCCCAGTGACCTCTCAAATTTAAACGTCTGGTGATTGGCACTGGATAGGCTGTGAAGGCAACCCAGCTGATGCATTGTAAATTAATAATTCTGTAATCATCTCCATATCTCTATACTCCCTACTGATCCTGTAAACTGGGCTCCCTGTGTTGAAACCGGGAAATACTTCTTGTATATATTGGCACTGTATGAGACAAGTGAAAAATAATTAGCCCTTCTATTATTAGCTGGGAAACATTGTAACTCACTAACGAATCATTTGTTCATTTCATACATTGATGTTCCTGTAATTTTTCTTTATACACTGCGTTTGTGGAAGGAGGCAAACTTGTCAGACCTGTACTCTAGTGTAAATGCTTACATGGTGAGCCATGTATTAATCGAATTGGTTTATATCACTGGCCAGAAAGAAACCCTTTCAAGAAATTCCCAAATCTGGATTGAGCCCATGATTGGGGAAAAAAGAGAAAACGCAATTAGTTCATCACTTTTTATAAAATTTGGAGCATCATCACCCAGTATACGTCTGAATAATTCCACTTGAGCTTATGGTCCACTTGCGTGGGATGGGTCTTGGCAGCTCTTCCACAGAAAGACCAGAGTGTCTCTGTAGGTAGCAGAATGCATGGTCTAATCCTCAAGATTAGACCAGGTTGCTTCTGCAACCTGGCGCTCTCTTAGCTGCGGCCTAAAATGCCTCACAGTTCTACCGGATTTTTGCCGAGTTTGTGGGTAGTGTTTTCATTCGTCCTGTATCATCGTGTTTTCGAGAGTTCGTAAGTGCAGGGGATTGTTGTTCTAGGAGGAATGCGGCCAACCTGCTTTGGGTGGAATCGTGACATTGCATCCGCTCCTGTGAGCAGAGTTAGTAATGAGTATAGGCTCACTGGGCGTCTCCTATCGTGGCGCCAACTGAGTACTTACTCTGCATGGACACCGTCGGACTGCAATACATCACAGGCGGGGGGCAAGCCCTTGTCCTTATTAGAGGGATCAACTCCTTTCCTAAGAGGACTTATCGATTACGGCACATGTATAACACAATTAGGGAGCTTAATCTTGGGAGCCACCACAGGGTCGCAGAAGTGGCCGATTGAGGCGCAACAAGCGAGTTCATGTTGGTCGGGCAACCCCCGGCTACTCCGAACAACGGCGGATTCCACGCCACCGTGAACCAGGCCAACCTCGTGGGTAGCCTCTGCGGTAAGAAGAGCCTCGATGTCCCACCTGTGGAACTCGCAATCTACGGCAACCAAGACAACGACGTGTAGTGATACATCCTGGACCACGATGTTGATGTTCGCGTGGTTGTTGATCCTGGCTGGCTGACGAGGATCCTGTAATCATCGGTGAGTGTACTCCGTTCGGGTTATCATATCAATTTCCTAGACCGGGGGGTAATGACAGACATGGAGGCATTGCGGTTTATCAGTTAATCGAACCTGCAACCTTAGTATCGCCTCTTCCGGTTATGACAGTCTGTCTTTTGAACATGCTCGGTACTGACATTTCAAAGTCCTTCCGTTTGAGTGCAATCCTATCGACCGCACCTCTAGAAAAAACAGTTTACCACCAACCTTCATCTTCGAGGAATTCGGAAGAATTTCTAAGCGCCGTCTCTCACCTTCCAGGACGGCTGGCTCATAATGGGGGATATGAATGTTTCATGTTATGCCCACCACCGAGAACTACGTTACCCGAGATATGTAGTTATTGGCCGAGCATGTTTGAACAGTATGTGCAACCCCCTATACCCCAAAGGTGGCAACAATCTAGGACCCATGTTATTAGCCGTCCCGACGATGGACTTATGTCACATGACGCTTGTGTTGTGTCACAATTCATGTATGGATCTGACACCACATGATCCAATGCAGGTCAACATCGCAAAACAACCCCTTCAGAGACGAGTGTTTTTCTACCAGAAATTTCAGAGGAGATATGGACTTGGTTAACTTTTCATCCGCCCTTGTTGAAGCCACAGGGCATATTATGTGCGTTGACGACCCAGCGAATACAAAACCGAGCTCTACAATACGTCTGTTCTCCGTGTTCTCGATGTGAAACAGGTCCGGTTAAATACAAGGTCCGGCGTTATTAATCCAACCCCCAGATTGGTATAACGATGACGTCTAGCGCCCGACGCGTGGGGAATCGCAGGAGCTGTGAGCGCAAATTGAGGAAAGTCTGCAGCCCAGGAGATCGTATTGCCTTTTATAGAAACAGAAACAATGCATAACCGAACTCATTAGAAGAAACAACAACTGAACATTTAGAGTTCTGTTGGATAATGCCGATGCAAAAGACAATGACAATTTTTTAATATCTTTTAAATGTTTTCTCCTAGGAAATTTCCAGCATTGCATGATAACCTTGAAGCTAAGATAACCGGTAGGAAGTAACAGGTTTGCTAAGTCTTCAATGAGAAGGTTGCTAGGCATCTGCCGTGAGTTGATCAGGAGTCTCACAATCATATTCATCAGCACCCAGCTGTGCTGATGTCTATGATGGTGCTACTTCCGTTGACATGGCACCGACTGAGCCTAGTGGACGAATGTGTTAACTCTCACTCCTCAATATTGGACTTTGCTTTGCAACCGGTGAGCGCGGAAGAGGTAAGGAGGGTTATTGCTAACCTTCCTAGCAAAAACAAGTTACCTTGATCCATTTCCTACCTGGCTACTCAAACGCTGTTATTGTATGGACCCTGACTTCCAATAATAACTTCCATCATTAATAATTCGTATAGGCATGGGTCGTTTCCATCAGTACTCAGGTCACAGCAGGCATCACACCTCTCTGGAAGAATCGAGTCTTGACCCTTATGTTTTGAAATAATTACAGGGGGCCTGTTTCTAATCTTCCCTCTCTGGGTAAGATATTAGAGTACCCAGCCGTGTCCACTTCAAGGATCATCTAAATGGTCAAGGGCTTTCTGATGGAATATCAGTCCGCATATTAAGAAATCTCAAAGCTCTGAAACGGCTCTTCTCAAAGTCAAAAGGGACATACTGGGTGAGCTAGATCGTGGGCGGGCAGTTGTTCTGTCCTCCTTGATCTCTCATCAGGCATTTGATACTATTGATCATAGAGTTTTAATCGATCAGAATGCGTACTGATTTCTTGATTAGAGACTCGGCTATTTCTTGGGTGGGAGTTATCTAAGCGATCGGTACGAGAGGGTACATGTTTCTGGTGATTACTCTGACATTTGATTTGCATAATGGTTGTGACCCAGGGGTCGTGACCGGCCACCCTTTTTTCCACTGCCTATATTAAGCTGCAGGTAAAAAACAAACATCATACGGCGGTTTCGTGTTGACTATCATATGTATGCTGATGATATTCAGCTTTTACAAAGTTTTGAGCCTAATTGTGAGGCTGACACTGTTGCAGCTAAATTGCGGCTCACAGATGTATTCGTGAAGGGCGGATTCATGGTGCGAGCAATAGGTTGATAGATGAATGACACGAAAACAGAGTTTGTTTGATCAGTCATTCCGGGCAAACGAACAACCTACCTCTATTTGACTTAGACATTGGAGGGTCTGCGATCAATTCTTCTGCAAATGTCAAGAATTTAGGTGTGGTTTTGATAAAAACCTCCACAATGAAAACAGGTCGATACCCTGTTGAGATAATACAATTAGCCCCACTTAGTAATTTATTACAGGCGTCGCGGGCTTTATTGACATCCGTTCTACTTGGCTAATGCAGTTAGATCTCTGATCCTCTCAAGGACTTGGATTACTGCAACTCACTTCTGGCAGGCATTGCCCGTATGATTTACGCCGTTTGCAAAATCTCGCAGGGAATCGCGCTGCGCGTCTCATATAGCAGGTTGATAGAACTACCTCAGCGCCCCAATTCTCCGCGAGTTGCCACTGGCTGCCAATTGAACAACGGCACACTTTTAAGATTTTAGTTCAGGTTTTGATTGTTGTGATTATAATCTTCGCCAGTACTGGGAAGGCCTAACACCACTTACAAATAGGGCCGACCGGCGTCTCAGATCCAATAGCGACCGTACTCGTCTTGCCATCCCAGTCACTAGGACGTTATCGGTGACAAAATCCTTCGCGTGTTGATTGGTCCGCAATTGTGGAATGCTCTGCTCTCCGGATTCGTGAAGCGCCAAATGTGCAATGTTTCAAGAAATTTCTGAAAACTCATATTTTTCCGTCTGATAAAGTTGTAAATCCATTAAAATGTTTTCATGTGTTTTTATGTATTTTTATACAATGTCTTACTGTATTTTTGTAACATATCTTTATTTTTGTACAAGCGCTTGAATTCTTTGGAAAGGCGCTATATAAATGACTTGAAATAAATAAAGAAATAATTAAGATATTTATGCCATCTAGACCAGGTACTGTATTTTTTTTTTTGTTCCCAACAAAACGTGAGGCACATCCCCAATCAACGATAACTATGGTATATATGTTGAAAATACCCAATAAAACTAAGGCTCTGGGATTCCATTGTCGCGTATGCATATCCCGGATGGATGTGAAAATACATATAAAAGCAACGTTCCAGCAGGAGAACACACTACAGGTTTATGCGGAAAGACTACAAAAACGCAGCAGCCCATGCATATGTAGTTAAGACTTTTAGAGGAAAATGATCCATAGCAATCATCATGGTGATACACATGCAGGTCACTTATTAACTAATGGGACATTATTCAATACGGCCTTATCCAAGTAAATTAATTAATTTTCAAATGCAACCAGACCAGCACCGATGGTTAATCCCCGCCTCAGACCTATCATTCACACAGACTGACTTTGGGACTAGGGATGTTCAACTATTCATAGATGCGAGAAAGTACTCTGCCGTCTTCGGTTTCAAACAACCCAACTACTTGAAAGTGGGACATTCTCTCTCAAATTCCCTTCACTACTGGTACCTCCACCTTAGGTGCCCGATAAATCACCATATGAATCAGGTCACACTGTACATCTGAGGTGAGGTGGGGACTCAATGCAATGGCCCTATTCAGGGAAAATTGATAGTTTGAAGGGCTGGGATTCACCAAATGTCCTATGAGGTGGGGTCAGAGGGGAGAAGGGTTCCCCCCTCACCAATTGTCAAAACACCTGATATTCTGAGCATTCATTCTTGATGATAATGTACTGTCCTTTGGGGATAGGTCCTTTAGGGGCAGCAGCTTGGCTCTGTGAAGTTTGCTGCTGACTCTGCTTGAATGATGGCTCTCAGAACTGCTCTTAGACTGGGGCTGTGATTCTGGTGCATTTGGGTCGACTGTTCTGTCTGCAATAATTTTTCTCCCACATCTGAAAAGAATCACAAATATGGGTCCACTTTCTGGAACGCTGCTCTCAGGCATTTTTTGCCAGAATGGAGATTTATTCTTGATGCCTTGTATCAAGAAGGTATTTACAGTGCCAAATCACTCGCTTATACAGCAGAATTGTCAAGAAGAGGATGAGAGATGTTTCGTGTATACAGGAAGCAGCTCCTAATCCCAGGGCCAACAATGGCCCGTGGGTCCTGAATCCATGGACACCCTGCAGTTACGGCCATCAGGCCATCAGTATGACCCAACATCAGCACTGTGCATTAAAATATGTAGAAGTCTGGAGATACAAGATTTTGCGTATTTCATATAATGTGTCCTTGGGCCCAAGTGGGTCCCGAGGCCATAATTCCAATGGTATATCTACCCCAGAATCATCCACATGTAACTTCAATTGTAGCCTGTGGGAGGAGATGCATTTAAAGTACCATTGTGTGAAATTTCATAGAACTGGCCCTCAGGTGCATGGTGCACCTGAGGGCCAGGGACCACATGTGGGACCTTGGACCCAAAATTACGAAGCGTACAGTGTTAGGGGACCATAACTTATGACCGACATGTAAGAACCGTGCAACCAATATTTCGTAAGGGAGGCAAGAGCATTCTGCATATTTCCACATGATGGGCCCCAGGGCCCACACTGGGCTATGGGTCCTAAATCTTGGGCACTCTTAAGTGACAGCCATCAGGCCAGCATTATGACCAAAAAGCAGCACTGTGCAACAAAATTTGTTGGAGTCTGGAGATACAAGATTTTGCGTATTTCATATAATGGGTTCTGGAGCCCAAAATGGGCCCTAGGCCCGAAATTTCCTGAAAATCTCCCAAGGCTCTATACAAAAGGACCATTACATGTAGAAAATCAATTGATGAAGCGTGTGAAGAAGAGATGATTTCAAGTACCCTGGTGAAATTCCATTGAAATGCCCTCGGGCCCAGTGGGACCTTGGCCAAAAATTCCTGAACATCGGAAGGAACGGCTGTTAGACCATCAATATGACTGAAATCAGCACTGTGCACCAAAATTTGTAGGAGCGTTTTGCAGCAGGACAGACAGACAGACAGACAGACAGACAGACAGACAGATAGATAGATAGATAGATGATAGATAGATAGATAGATAGATAGATAGATAGAAGATAGATAGATAGATAGATAGATAGATAGAAGATAGATAGATAGATAGATAGATAGATAGCTAGATAGATAGATATCTCAACCAGCTAAAAAATGAGTAGCAGTCCGATATTGGATCACTCACTCAAGGGAGCACATGCCAGGGAGCTCAGCCGCGTTCACTCCACCCGCCACCTCCAATGGCCAGGCCTCCTCCAGGCAAGCAACCAGGCCTGGGCTCGACCCCTCCCCCCAACTCCAGGAGGGGTACCCTCGAGGCTGCGCCAACCATGAGCTACTGGAGTGTCCTGGTGCGATGGGCAGGATCGTCCGCTGGATAGCATGCCATATGCTAAAGAAACACAGTTGGTGATCGCTAATCAGCGCAGCTAACCTTCACCATTCCTGCCTCCCGAGGCCCGGCTTTTAGATATATATGGGACCCTGCCAGCAGTAGTAACTGAGGCTTTAGCAGAGTGGATAGTAAACCAGAAAGCCATAAGACTTAGTGATTCCTTGGGACATTTTTGACAACCTATAGCCGACTCAAAGGACATTATGGGAGAGATCGTCCAGCTCATTGCGGAAACATTAAGGTCTGACAAATGTTCCCTCCTTACTCGTGATTAAGATAGATAGTAAAGCATACACTTGGTACACAAACCCAAGGGAACAAAATATAGTTCATGCCGTCCACATCGGATCGACCATCGGCTAATGTTGGAAAGGAAAACATCGGCCATCGGATCGGCAAGAGAAAATCATTTTGGTAGAGCCCTAATAGCTACACACTAATTTCAAGATTTCAGACTTTGACCTCTGGTGACCTTAAAACAATAGGGTTCATGAACTCATTATCAGGAACACACATACCAAGTATGAACTTCATCATTTAGGTGGGGTTGAGTTATCATGTTTACAAGCCAAAATTGGCCAAGTTATTGCCTTTTCACAATGTTCTATTTTTGACCAGAATTCACCCCCGACCTATACAAAAAGAAAGATAGGCATTCCTGACTCCCCAAAGGAAAGATACACACCAAAGATGAACCCGATCAGACCACCATCTGGACTTATCATGTTCACAAGGTTTTCAGACTTTGACCTCTGGTGACCTCAGACGACCTCTGACATGGACCCCAAAACAATAGGGTTCATGTACTCATCATGGGGAACACACATACCAAGTATGAGCTTATCCATCCAGGTGGGGTCGAGTTATTGTGTTCACAAGCCAGCGCCACACAAATACAACACGAAACAATGGAATGAACTGCCATTGGCTTCCTCGACCGTCAAGGAATCAAAAAGGAATCCAATCGCGCCTCAGCCAAACAGTGAGCGCCAATACATAATGCCAGTCTAAGACGTCTACTGACCTCAGCTCACAAGAAGCCGAGTCACTAATAACACTGCCTAGCTAGGTAAACGGATGACCTAATTGGTGACTTCCTTGCTATTATTAATCATTGGCAATTAATAGCATTTAAGTACCAGAAAACAAATGCCATAAACACCCTAATTGCTAATTGGAACTATCTACCTGATTAGCCTGAACGAGTTCCCGTTTTTAATCCTCCGCTCCCCGACACCCTCTCGATTTTTTCTCCCCGACGGGGGACCCGTGCCCCCTGCCTCCCAATCCCCTGCCACGCCCCCACTGGCGCCGCCACTGCCACAGCTTCCAAGGAATGGTTCAGCGGTTGGGCCACCCCATAAGATCACCTATTCTCACTTCCCGGCCCATAAATCCTCAAAATATCCCATATTTCCTGAAACATAATCCATCCTCAAAGCAACCTGTGAACACTTTGCTATCACATCTGCCTGCAAACCAATAGCTGAACAAGCAAAGAGGCCATAAAAAACACAAGAGCATTATTACAGCCTTTCATTGTGATTTGCCTATTGACTTCCTGGACTTGGGAGCTGCCATGCCTTTTCTGCACCCCTTCGACTACATTGAGCCAACCCGGTTTGATTATTCATAGTGTTATATTTATTCAGTGAGGATGTCAGTCTATACTCAATTCTGATTGGGTGGGCACCAAGGCGACATAGTCCTCTCCTCATATATAAATCCATAGCTAATAGGGCAAATTGACCCCTGTGCTAGGTCTCTTTTGAAATCCTGGATGCGGTACCCGGACTCTCAGCTCTGTGAGTAAACATAGGCGAGCAGAAAACGTATGAATTGTGTGTACAATTTTCATGAATAATAACGTTGAAAATATTGAGCCTGTAATATTTGTTATTGCTATACCAGTGACTCATATTGGAAATCCTAATATATATCATTTGCTCGAAGCTAGTTTACCCGTAGGCGGATGGTATTTTGGGTAAAACAGCTGCATAGTTTCTCGGGCTTTGTTGCTTTACCGAGAGGGCCGCACTTAGTGAACTAGGCCACATGCTACTCTGCGCGTATGCATTCACGCTTGTCACACCTACACATAATGGGCACACCGCATGACGGGCTTGCAATTGCGAATATCCCTAGTATAGTACATCGTAAACCTTCTCCTACGAACCTGCTTCAAGTCTTGACAGAACGTGTTCATCAACCCCTTCGTCAATGAATGCTTACATCTAACGCTTGCTGATAACATCGTCTAATGACGGATTTGTAAATGTGATACTGTGAAAAAGGGAAAGGAAAAAATTATGTGGAAGTCACCGTGATAAATATGGCGTCGGGGTTGTCGGTGCCGAACCAGTATCCTCTTTGTTGCCCCTCCATTTCATGCTTAGTCGGACGAAAAAAAAATGACAGTAAAGTTGGTGTGGATTTTAACAAATTAGACGGTTTCTACTCTGATTGAGTGGATTTTACTGCAACTTTACCAATTGAGTTTCAACAAGAAAGCCCGATACGCTTTTCACAGCTCATACTGTGCGTACATAGGCCTAGAGCGCTAGTGTTACCGTAGAATCGGCATATGGATTATGAAACCAACAGAATAATGGACCGTGTCTTCGACGGGTAAATGGAATTGGCAGAAATGACAATTTCCAGTGAAAAATAAATATTCACTTTACCACTGCCTGTGGCGTTGTTGTCATTTTAGCTGATACTAGTGGAAGTTAGAGAAAATGCGGAAGAGATTCAAATCACACCAACCACTGCTGGGTGATTGTAGCCACCTTAAAAGAAAGAATGGAGTCGTCTGCGTATTTATACCGAAGGCATAAGAATGACTCCCCGCTATCGGATCGTACACTTAAGTTTTCTGCGATGTCCTTACCCAAATGAAAAAAAAAACAGGTGTTTTCCCCCACACATTTCTTGCATTACTGCTTGTGTCTGTATCATAAGGTAACCTATAAATGCGGTTTCTTTCATCATATACCTGGTAATATTTTCGTTTAATGGGGTACATTGGGGTATTACTATTCTAAAGACAGGGCTTAGTTATTCTTCCAGTACTGTAGCCTCTGAGTGACATCCTAAATCATGTGAAAATGCGTCATTATTTTCTCGTTTGCGGGAATTATGTAAAAGTATAATCGCGCCCCAAAGATGTTCACAGAAGCGAAGCTGTGGGAGACGTAAATTTTACACATGTTTTCAAACGAGGCATGCGAGAAGAGAGGCGAATCCAAGCAGGTTTACTTCCAAAATTCGGGAGAAAGGCCATTTTTTTTTTTAGTTTCACACAACCACAGTTGGGCCTGGGTTGAAAGTTTGTGGGGCGAACGAACGAAGAGCTTGTGGGGCGTCGAGGACGTCGCTATAGAGGCTGTGGGGGTGTTCACGCCACCTCTATCCCAAAATATTTGAGGAAATGTTGGGATAGTCGACAATCAGTGATCAGTGGATTGTTTTGAAGGAAGTTGGTTCGGCCAGGTAAGGGTTTAAACCCCTCCTGATAAAGTTGAGAAGGTAGGGCGGACAATTTAATAATCTCAGACCGGGGTCGGGGGGTGGTTACACCGGATCAAAGGAGGAAGGCAGTTGTTACCAAGCATTCTGTAAGATCCAATGGTATGTATGTGTATTTAGCATTTACAATGTAAAGGCTCTCAACGGGGGGGGGGGGGGGGGGGGGGGGTGGGGGGGGATCAAAACTCTTGAGGAATATCGCATGTGGTAAAAATACACATTGGGGGCCCAGGGGGGGGGGGGGGGTAGGCGGCCAAATCGTTCTGGTGCTTCCGCACACGGGCCCATTGTTACAGTTTTTATGGCCTTCTTCGGGGCCTAGTCAAGGTTCCTAAAAATCGGCTTTGGCCGCTCAGAGACGACTTTTGCCGCTGGGGACCGACTTGTGCGATATGTCAGAAGAGTTTCACACCAAAGGGCGGCGATTTGTGTTGGCAATTGGGGGGAGGATAAGATGATTACTTTCTAAGCCGGTGGGAAAAAGCGCCACCACGGGTTGGCGCGTAGCGTGGAAGAAAAGTTTTCGTTTTGCAGGTCCCCTAGATTGCAGGAAACGGCAACTTCCCGAAGCCTTATGAGACAGTAAGCAGCATTCCTAAAACTTGATAACAATTTTTTTTTCGGAAAAGGTCTCAAAATATTTCAATGTTTTCATTGGGTGCTGTGACATTTTAGAATCGATACAAGTGAGGTCAGGTCATGAAAGGGAACCGATGCCAGCGGGGCAATGGCAACAATCAGTACGTTCTGCGCGAAGCGCGAGATTGCAGGATCCAATTTGACCAAAAACATTGCACGGAACCCTCTCGAACCTATCACTAGATATGCCTTAATTTTTACCATAGATTATGGCTCCATTTTTATCTTCTTTGCGAACCACAAGCGCATGGGAGAGACACTGCCAATCAGGGACCAGACAGGGGGGCAAATGAGTAAAACACAGAAGTAAAAACCGCCCGCTGCGCGCAAGCGCTCGCGAAAATTCACACTTTTGGACATTCCCATCGAAACGGCAGGCAATGCAATTCTTTGGACATAACTGATATTCACCCCTGAATTTGAATCATGTCTTTGTACGAATTTGTGGCGTTCTGGCCGAATTTCGATGGCTATTTTAAGGGGTTCCCCCCCACCGTGTCCCCCTTATATTATATGCACAGTGCGCGCACCAAACTTTCAAAAGTGGACGCACCCATCAGTTGATTGCTGAATAGGATTTGCAAATAGACCATACATGCCAGAAAAATTCACAGGTCCGCCAGGTGGTGGACTTACTCTGTCGCCTCAACCTCCTTCCCTTAAAAACAACGGAGTCTACACTTTTGGGCATTCCATCGACAGTGGCGTCGCCAGACTTCCCATACTGGAGGGGGGGGGGGGTCAAGGGGAGTAGAAACATTTTCAGGGCACAAGAATAATATGTAAGCAGAGCGCCACTATAGGTTGGAGCATGAGCAGACAATACATTTTTGGTAGAGCAGGGCACCCCATGGCCGAAAATACACCTCCCGGGCGGTTGGGTTTCTGCATGTAGTCAATCGTCGAACCTGGGCATTTCGCGATCACAAATTTTGTAATCGGTGGAAAATGTGATCATTTTGTCAGCCCTCCGTCTCATCGCTGCCCCGACTTCAACTTTTTGGTCAGAATGTTCAACCATGTGTGCATTCCCCGAACTACTGATCACCAGTGTGCGGGAAGCGCGCAATTTTTCTGGCACATCTGGAAAAACAACCAAGAATCTGGGACATTTAGTTAGCTTTAGGTATTCTGCTCCAACCATGGTTATGACGTCATGCCCGAGAGAGCAGGGAAACTTCCAGTTACTTGGAGAAAACATGCGTTGAAAATCCAAGCAGTTAATAGCCGAGGATACGCATTCCAAATCGCGCGTGTTCGAAAATCACAAATCTCATTGGGAGCACACGGAGGAAACAAGGTTTTAAGAAGGCACGTGCCGCCTGTCCCCCTTGGCGACGCCACTGTCCATCGAAGATTCATGCAATATTTGGACTTTTTTAATCATGTCTTTTTGACAACGCAATTTGTAGCGTTCCCTAGCCGCATTTTCGATGCCGCACCGTGTGCTTATCATAGTGATAGTATGCCGTGTACCGTGCACTCAATTTTCAACAAGTGGTCGCACCCATATAAATATATATAAAAAATCACAGATCCCACCAGGTGGAAGACCTACCTCAGTCGCCCCGGGCCGTCGCCCCAACCCCCCGTCACCTCAATATCGCGATTTGTAGGTTTGTTGTTTATTCAACTAATGGTCCCCTAACAGGAAATCGACAACGTCCATTGAAGGAACAATAACAAACTAGTTGAAGCCAGTTTATGCAAACGATATTGGAGGAGAACCCTTCTTTCATTGATAATTGGGAACACCCAGGTATATTTGTTGAAGAACATCTATGTTTGCCCAAGGCAAAACATATGTCTGAACACCATTACCGGACAGAAAAATAACCACGCGCGTAGCGCGCCAAAACATCGAAAACAGTGTCAGCGAAATAGCTGTCGGGCTCAAATATTCATTGCCTCCCCCTCAACCAAAAATATTGGGGGACGCCGTCCCCCCACCCCGCCCCCCCCCCCCCCCCCGCATGATCGCCGCCCTTAGTCACACCTGCGACATCTTGCCTGGCCTACTTCGCAGGAGAGAAGGCGCATTGCACGACTCAAGCTGTTCATAATTCCATTAACGACATACTGGCTTCTTACCGGTTCCTGATTTGTGGAGCTACAGACTAACTATCGCAAACGATCATCATCAGTGAATGCACTTAACTATAGACATGTTATTGTTAATACCGACGTCTTCAAGTGGTCATTTTGGCCCAGAAACAATTCCAGATTGGAATGCATCTAGTCTCACTATGCAGCAGGCGCGGTTCTACGGGGGCTAGGGGGGGCTTTAGCCCCCAAAAAAATCATCCAAGCCCCCCCCCCCAAAAAAAAAAAAAATCCTCGATGTGATCTAAAGTAAAATAAGTTCAACCAAAAATTGAATCGTAGCAGAATGACAACTGACAACACAACAATGTCATGCTACAGAAAACACTATTTATGAAGCCAAGCAAACCTACTTCAAGGAACTTCCTCCTCTGCTTGACCACAGGCCAGACAGCAAGTCCCACAATCATGGATTCCCTTCATGGGCCTCAAAACGGTGGTGAACGGGGAGGGGACATGTCCCCCCCCCCACTTTCAAAAGTGGGGGGATATCATATCGTTTGTCCCCCCCACTTTTCCGGACCGTAATAAAAATTAATAGGCACATGCCCGATTTTGTATCACTCTAAACCAGTGGTTCCCAACCAGGGGGAAATTTCAAGATTTCAGGGGAGAGAAAAATGTATACAAAGGTAATCATTTTGCAGGATTTTTCAAGTGTGAATCTTCTAGTTTACAAACGCAATACATTGCAAGTTTTAAAACCCCTGTCCCATATCTCCCCATCTATCAACCCTCAATTATAATGTATTTCATAAGGAGAAACGGCTTCAAGCGAAAGGCAAGAGGGAAATGGGGAGAAAAAGGCTGGGAACAACCAATGATACAATTTGTCTAACAAACAATAATAGCGTTGGAAATCGTCTTAAGTCCACTGATTGCGGACCCCAGGTGGAGATCTGGACCCGACTAATGGCCGAATGGAAGGATTACCCACGCTTCATACCGAATTCTCGAATTTGAAATCCGACAGCAAAAGTGCATAATTGTTCAAGTGTTTGCGCGCAATTGCGTTTTCTTCCAGGCGTTGTAGGCTAATATGCGATGTAATGCTTCAATCATTTCGTTCACCCGATCAATTTCAGAAGCCTTGTGGCTACTGCCCCTCCCCATTCCTCTGAGATGAAAAAATTCGGGTGGAAATTCGTGAAATATATGGGAAGGAAAGAGCAAAGTGGAAATGCCTGAATTTATGCGTCTGTTGCGATAAAAATGCCCGGAAAACATGCATTTTTTCGCGCGCTCCGCGCGCGCCGGTCAGTGCCAATGGACCGACTTGTTAAATTAGGGTATAAATTTTCTTCTCCCAAATTTGAGGGTCCGTACGCCTAGTGCTTTTCCCTTCGATCTCACCAGAGACCGTTCGGTAGACCCCTGGATCCAACGCAAACAAAGCCAGAGTAGAAAAGGTAAATAAAAAAAAATTAAAAAAACATTTGTGATACTCGGTAATCATCTTAGTAATGCACAATGACGACTTTTTTTGTCTTTTACTCAAATCACACATGAGATGGGTGCTATGAGCTGGCAACGTGCCGTTCAGTCGACCTGGAGGAGTATAAAAATCTGAAATTTCCTTAGTGCACTCCGCGCCAACCAATGGTGGCCTAGCTTAGATGGTCAATTCCATTCGATGGTCCCCCCCCCCACTTTTCGAAACCTCGACGCCCCTGATTCCTTCAATAATGTCGCCACTTTAAAAACTTTTTGTCAACCAGAACTGATAATTGCTCTAAATGAAAGGATTATCCAACACCCTGATGGAAGCGAGAGAAGCCGTTGCGGTGCTCTGGCAGTCCGAGATTTTCAAAAAAATTCTGACGCTATGCGCCAACCTATGGTGGCGCTCCGCTTAGATAGTCTACAAAACTATCACCCCCCCCCCAAAAAAAAAAAAAATATTTCCTCTAGAAACGCGCCTGCTAGCAGGATTAGTATCCGTGGTGTTTTCTGGTGATGGGTAAATCTTCATCATCTGAAACTCCGACTCTTCAATAAGCTTGTGCCTGTTGTGTGCGTCCTATATGCCGTGATAACCACTAGTTGGTGTTGGCATAGTACCAGACAAGACAAGAAGACAAGACAAGACACACCCCCACAAACCCCACACACACCTCTATTTACGCCCTGAATATCAGTCAATCGAGGCTAACCGTTCAGTCACGGAATTCAATGGAAGCTGATCGAATGACGCGTTCTAGTCCGTCAGGAGTTTTTTTTTTTTTTTCAACTAAAGGTCAGACTGGTCAGGCTAACGCCCATAAAATGTCGGGACTGAAAAATTCAGTCGCCCAATTTAAAAGTGAAGGCCCCGGTAAGAGAGGTTAAAATGTTTGGCCATGTATGACGATACAGAAAACACACTTCAGTGCCATGCAGCTTAAAACACTTGGGAAGAGCCGTTTCCTGCCATACGGCGGGCTTACAAAACCAAAATTTCCTGCAAACGTTACGCGTGTTAACAATGGTGGGCGCCTCCGCGGAGATAGTTACTACTCCCACCATGCCCAACTGATACCCCCCCCCCCCCCCACCCACAGTGCCCCAGAATAAGAAGTCTAGCGAAGTAGCGACACACTATTTTAGATGCGAATTGGAAGCCATTGTTAGTGCCAGCTTTGTAGATCTGGGGGTATCTTGATTAAGAAAAAAAAAAAATAAGCCTGCCTCTGCGCCATCCGCTGGTGGAACGGATCATGGAGGGGCATTAATCAAACACTCTGTTACCGTGGTACACTGGCTGCAGACACACTGTTGGGTGGACTCCTTATAGCGATTTCCCTCTATATATGAAGGCGTGGTTATTAAGTAGCAAATCAGCATTGGTAGTCGGCAAAATGAAGGGGACATCCCCTCCCCCCCCCCCCTCCCAAAAAAGAATTGTCTAGCGACGCCCCTGGTGCTATAGAATGTTCACAGGGAACCTTCGGCGATCCCATGTAGGCTATCCTTGACTGGACTGCTGGGGAGGAGGATGCCTTTCAAAGTTGCCTACGGGGTGGCGTACGTATACACTGCCGCCCGGTTAGCTGAGCTTAAGTGTCTTGCTTGGGTGCGAGGTATCTCATTATCAGTGGATTCGACGGTGAAGCAATTTGATGTGGCAACTATATAAGGGGTAAAATAAATGATCAGATTCCAGGTATAGTATTTAAATAGTCTAATTTGCATATGCATTTTTAAAGTTTGTTGATTACCATGAACTTGGTGGATATGGTCCGCCTTTTGAGAAGGGGGCTGGAGGTGCGAACAAACTGTCGGCCGAAGTCCGTCTAGCTATCGTATAAGGAGGAGGCTCTAACACAATTTAATCATAGGGGCGACTAAATGCGATATCCCAGTGTGTACAATTTGCACGAATGTCACACTTTTCTAAAGTTGATCCGATTTACAAATTACATTGATTTGTGTAGCATGGTCTTCCTCGGTTCTGAATCTGATCGCACAACCAGGCGAGACAGTGAATCAGGGATGGTAGTAGGCCTATAATAATGTATATTACATCAGACGACTGTACTGCTGTGAAGCAGATAATTTGCATTATTGCTTAGAAACTGGGTTGTGTATTCTTCGTTCGGATTCATTTATTGAAGAATATATTTTCGTTTTTTACAATCGAATTTTTATTTTTTTCACAACTCACAAGTAATATGATGTTCAAGTGGAGTCAGCTATATTTAAATGTAAATCTTTTGAATGAAAATAACACCATCAATTCAAAATTATATGTTGTTTGGATTGCGTCGGCTATTCATGGAATTGAGGTCTTTACACTTTCGAAAGAACACATAGTTTACATGAAACGGAGTGGAAAAAAATTCGGTCCATACTTGGCGCTTCGACTGTGGGGAAGGAAAAAAAAAAAACAAACACTGAATCTATTGCACATTACAACACAGACGACCATAGCGAAAAAAATCTAAGACGTCCTCTTTTACTAGTTAATGCCATGTTACGATGTAGGTCGCGCCCAATACGTTACGCTTATCATTTCGGAAACATGTGTGTAGCGAGACTACCAGGCTGTTTCATTACAGGAAATGAAAGGAAATCAATTAATGAACACGGCGCGATTGGTCCCCTATAGCAAAACCCTTATAGTCTACATACTATTATGACTACTCGGTCGAAATGCGAAAGTTATCATTGTGCGGTCATACATGCCAGGATGAGTCGTGTGGGACTTGATCAAAATCTGATTATTGCAGTTAATGCGGTAACATAATCTAATCAACCAAAATTATGATACATATTGTAGGCCCACATATTTGGTGTGCATTCAAATATTTTTTTCTTGCCATAAATTTCCATGGAAGGGAAGAGAGTTTCAACTGGGTGTTCCCTCCCCTTCCTCACTCGCCAGCACCCTTCGTGGCTATGTTGGAAGTCGAATTACCAAACATGAATAGCAACATAAAAAATGTACATAGTTACTTATATGTTTTACACGAAACGGGTGGAAAAAATCATTGTCCATACTAGTTACTTATATGTGCATATTATTATTATAGTATTATTATTATTATTATATTATTACTGCAGATTGAGTATATTATTATTATTATTATATTATTATTATTATTATTATATTATTATATTATTATTATTAGTATTATTATTATTATTATTATTATTATTATTATTGTTATTGTTATTATTGTTATTATTGTTATTATTATTATTATATATATTATTATTATTATTATAATGACGGAAAACACCACAGATAAAATACAGGTTCGGCTATCCTATAATCGATCGGAAGTATGTTGACGATGTGTCTGTGAACTTCCGTCTGTCCAGAATGAGGAGGATGAGTCAAGTGTACGTGTATTCCTAATTCATTAACAACTGGCACCCCAATATAAAATTAACAATGGAGAACAGCAAAACTGTTCGTTCTTGTCTTAGACGCCTGTTAATGACAATACAAATGTCCACCCACTGTGTACCATAAACCCACATCTACAGGGTGGCTTACTAATTTTGGTTTCATTCCCCTCGGATATAAAATTGGATTGGAGAACGTTGATGGACAAAATTTATAAAATACAATATTTGGAAGGGTTTGACGAAGTTTGAAACGGCTTTCACTCTATGCTCAGAAAAAAACAGTTTCCGTCTCATGTTATTGACATGAACGGTTAATGTTATTGGAACAGAAGTACATCTGGAAACTCTACCAATTTTATTTGATTTTATGCCACTACTCCATATCGGGATTTTACAAATTCCAGTTATTGGTAACTTTCTCGTAAAGCACAGAGCAAAGTTAGACAGCCTATTCAAATGTATTGTACAGATATTGATGTAAGTTGGTTTTGGTAACTGTTGTAAAAAGAAGAAAAAGACAAGGGTTCAGTTAGACTAAGCTCAAATCCCGGTTTGTCTGCCGTGTAGTCAAATAAATTGTCAAGCGGTAACAAACACTCGAGGGGTACCGATACTGCTCACATTGTTGAGGTAATCTCGCCATGATTATTATCGCCGTCGTGTCATTACACTCGCCTACGGTCAGCAGTTCAATTTTCTTACAGTACCTGACGATGGAAGATGTCTTCGAAAACAGGTCGAGTTGTATATTGTGTGAATAGCGTTAGGTTGGCGTTATATATGGTGAATTGAAATTGGGGTGGATGTTTTCCGTCAATTTTTTTCTAGTGTTGTACAACGCAGGACTTTGGTACGTATTATTATAAACCATCATCCGCATCAGTATTCTTATTATTAGTAGTAGTAGTAGTAGTAGTGTAGCGTTATTAAACGTATAAAGAAACTTTGTTAAAATATTTATACTTTGTTCTTTTTCTTTCCCTGCACAGATGCGGTGTTTGTGTCTGTCCCTGTGAGATGGTCTTTGGCCTTTATAGCATGTCGGTTGTGCCTAGCATAAATCATTCCTGTTGATTTCTGTCATAATAATGAACCAGAGATTGTTGGGAATGGTTTATAAAGTCCACAACACGTCCCTGTTAGATCTATCACCAAAAACAGTACTGACATATATATGCCATGCAGGCTTTAGATGTCACTGCCGTCGCTGGTACAGCTACAGAACCGAATCGATGTGACAAAATTGATTACAAGCGCGAGCGGAAGCTGCGCAACAAAAGTTATCCTTGAATGACCTCCAATATGTGATTTTCTACGTATTCATGTACCAAGTCCACTCGATCGGACATGTTCCTAATTTGCGTCAAATGACGTTGTGAATGACTTCCAGTGGCCTTCCAAAATTATTCGATCAAAAGTTACTACAGTACCAAGTTCCATTCAAATCAACACCGTTCTCATTTGAACTTGGAGACCACCAATATGACTTCAACTTTGGGGGAACAACGGGACTGTACCAAGTATGTACCCAGTTCCATTCGAATGACGCAAATGCCGCCCATCATTACGATCCGCGAAGAAAAACTGTAGGTACCAAGTTTAATCCAAATCGGTCACTGTTCTTAATTTCACCTCATATGACCTTCCAAATGACCTTCAAAATGTGACTATGTATACCAACTCCCAACGCAATAGCGTCTATGGTTTGAGCATGTTCGAGTGGTATCAACATTTAGGTGATCTGACCTCGAATGACCTCAAATGACCTTCAAAAATTTCACCTACTGAAATCTCGGCTACATATAGGGAGAAATGGTGAAGCGAAGCTTCTCTGAAGAGAGCTCCATGGAGAAGGTGTGGGGAAAACTAGTTGAGTATTAATTGGATTCATTACAAATCTAATCACACTACGCCAACAAAAACGCAAACTCGATCTAGCTAACAGTGCAGTTCGCCCCTATCGACCAAGATTTCGGCCTGAGCATGTACGTGTAAAGTTATGAACGTGTTCAGCGAACGGACGGACTGACGAAGAGACTTGATGACCTATCGAGCAGCTAAAAAATATTGTGGAGCACCGAAGCTCCTTTAGATGCATTTCTGTGCTATCTGGGGGCAATGGAGCCGAAATCTAGGGTCTGAAAACAGTCTTCAGCGCTGTATACAGTAGAGTATGTTCTGTGCACTCCTTCGATGATACTGTCAATAGGCATAATGAGTAAGCCCGGGAACAGTTAGCGGGGGGAGGGGGGGGGGGGGTTTAGGAACAGGATATATAGCCAAATAGGGCGGGGCGCGTATCGTCGTATTGTAGTTCGTTGATATATATATGTAAAGGTACATGTGGTAAAGGTTATACTTAGCCGTTAATCGAGAGAGGTGAAATATATGACAGAATCCACCGTGGAAACATTAGGGAATGCGCAGAGAAACAGGAGAAAGGAAGGAACGTGACGGGTAAGTAACTGGTAACGATGAATTGAGTCCTGTTATAATCTGTGTATTCGTATCAGGTATATGATAAAGATAGTAGGCTGACGGGGCATAGCCGCTACGTATACCACATGAGAATGTGTAAGAAAGAAAAGAGCCGGGCCGGGTACTATGAGGAGAAGGGAAAATGGAGAAGAAGGGGGCCGGGAAGGGAACCGATGAAGGAAAGTCATGTAAAAAATTAGCTCGAGGACGGGGAGAAAGAAGCTGACCTCGGTTAAAAAATAAGATGAGATACCGGGGCAGCTATTTTACGCCAGTGAGGCGAAAGTGACACGCGAGCCCGTAACATTCCTATTACAGTATGTCTTCAGCCACAGGCCACGTTACGCTCCAAAATAGCCGCCGTGTCGCTCTTGTCACTATTCTCACTGTCACATTAACGAAGTTGCGTGGGTTCAGTGGGTTATGACTCACTCTTACTTCGGCGAGGAAAACAACAATTTAGTGTAGTGGGGAAAGGGTCCCAACACCCAAAAGTGAGAAAACCCAGAACCTGGAGAACTCGCCAACATTCCTTGGAAAAACAAGTCTAAACCTTTTATAGGAAACTAGACATGTTCGGGCGGGTAAACCGCAGACGTATATATCCCGCATCTCTTATTCAAGATAATTTTGGTGAAAATGAAACGGGACAAATCGTGGAAAGAAGAAATTTATAGACTTGTGAAGCGACAACGTTTACAGGTAAACTGGGTCATTCCATAATGCCTTTTTAATTTTATGAGGCACATTTATTCAGTATTGGCATCCTTTAACAAACGCTCACATTCCGAGGGGGCGAGCCTACGAGGTGGCATAGGTTCCATGAATGTCGGAGTAAAAAGTGGAGGTCTCAACACGAATGCGGTGGTGACAACAAAAGTAATAGTGCGCACGATCAAAAAAAGAGTTCACTGGAAGTGAACCGGGCACCTTTCGCAGATATTCCATTTTCCGATTATAGCCAAAAAAACAGTTATCTGACTTAACCTCGAGATCGATGACCCCGAATGACCTTAATGTCTGACATTTTACTGAATCTTGTTACTCTCCATGTGATACTCCACTGCTAGGATCATTTTGCAATCTGATGACACACCCAGTGCGATTGCCAAAAAAGTCTAAAATCAGTTTTTTGACCCCTAAGTGACCTTTAATGACCTCTCAATGACATGGCGGTTATTTTATGAAATGTTACACTCCATGTGATGCACCCACTCCTAGTCGCATATTGCATTCCAATGAACATGTCCCACGTTATTGCGAAAAAGTATTAAACTAATCATTTTGACTGATCAGGACGACCTAATATGCAAATTAGTCCCACAAATTTTACCCTCAGTGATCTTGATGCTATTGAATAAATTTTCAGGACTGGTAGTAGGCCTATTCACAAAGTTTCGTCAAATCCCTAAAAGTTGAGAAAATAATGCATTATTATTCTAATTATGCTAACTAATATGTAAAATAAACACACATACTGACTCTTCAGTGATTTCAACGCAATTGAATAAATTTAGCGGGGGACTGTTCGAAGGTCCTACTCACCAAGTTTTTCATTAGAATCCAAATCCAAACATTTATTATTTGCCTAATGCTAATGGGCCAACTATTATTCAAATTGTCATGCGAGCATGACCTTCCAGTGACCTCGGCCACATAAATAGGACAAAACTTCATCGGCAGTGATAGTTGGCCCTATTCAACCAAGTTCCATGAAAATCCAATGAAGTTTGAAATATCACATACATTATGCTATAATTGGCTACTGGCCAAAGAAATTCAAACTGACCTCGGATGACCTTGATTGTCGCCATGTTTTTTCGGCTCCACAACTACCCCAACACCCCGTTTCGTGTGAACGCACGACTTTAAAATTTTTGCGAAAACCCGAACATAGAGGCAACAAATATTCGATATAGCCCATTTTTTCGAACTTACCCGAGATTTTACTCATAATAAGTGGGCGTTGGGGTATCATAATGTTCCTAACAGACCACGGTGGCTCAGTGGTTCATTATTTAATACTATTTAAATATCGAGGTTTTAGTTTGTGATAATTCCGTGCTGGACCCTGACACCTCATGGCCTGAAGTCAATTTGATCTACCGTAACTTAAGTATTCCGATCTGCTAACGTTTGCCTTGTCCGTTCGTAATAGTTCGCGTTGGTGTACCGACCTTATAAGAGACGCACCAGAACCGTGACCCAGCTGGGTCATCTGTTTGCTCCAACCATGGCGACTGGCCCTATTCAACAGGCATACGAGTTGCACCATGCGTGTACTTCTGTTTTGGCCTTTTTTTTGTGGTTTCCTTTAGTTGGCATTCCCTCACCTGTCGATGAAGTCTATCCGGAACCTGAACGTTGTATGGTGAACCCATAGGCTACTTGCAATTGCATCTCAACAATGCTTCCTACAGTCCTATCAACCTATTTGTTTTCATGTTTTCCTATTTTCACACGTTCCCGTTAGCCGAAACCGGTCAATCATGTGATTGGAAAATGAATGTGGTTCTCTGTGTTGCCTGTTGGTAACACGCTGATCCAATTCAGGCACGGGAGTCACTAAAGGATTATGGTCTAATTATGTTGCGATGTGGATGTGGTTCGGCACACAGGGACATGATAGGTTTATGAATGACTAGATTTTCGGTTCAAAATATGCCGAGGCAAGCATAATGTCGCAAATTGTGGGAGATATCGGATTCCGCACGCGCACATGATCTTGGTGATTGCAAAAGTCTGCCTTGGGTCCGGAGTGAAGTGTCTGTTGGGGTCATGGATCACTCATGTGTCCATTTGCCTAATTTGGGTGTCAAGAAGCATGATTGGTAAATATAATTCTTCTCTGGTCCTGAGATATCTACCTATGAGGAAATGGCCAACATTCATTCTCAAGGAATTTGGCGGTGGCACTGGCCACTCACCGGTGAGGTGGACCATGAATATGGTGTTAAGGAGTTATCGTCTAGTACAATATGGCGGACGGAAAAGCGACGCCGACGCTTGCATGACGTCACAATAAACGATTGTCCCAGTGCGATGATGACAATACGGTATATTTGTAACATGGTATGACAATGTTAAATAGTTTTGATATCCGTTTTTGATATACCGTTGATATACAGACGATTTTCGGCGTATATCTAGCAGATTATTTTAGGTATGAAACACAATTGGAATGTTTCATGTAAATACTTCATTTCAGAACGGAGCACACCATCGAAAGGCCGCATACCATAATACAATGCTATTCATTTACGGGATAGTTGGGGGGGGGGGGGGGAGGCTTCATATCTTTCATTATATTGCCGAGTTCTTCGCTCAAGTTTAGGATCAGCGTATTCATCCTTCTGTCTTCGCTACACTCTTACATATGTCAGATATAGATTTGATACCGTACACACTCCCTATGAATCTTTGAAATGTCCCTACAACCAAGGGCGCAGCCACTATTGTGTGTCCGGGGGGCATGACCCCCAACTTTTGGGATGCCTCCATCTTCACACACAAAATGTTTCCCATCACTGTTTCGGACCCCCTCTCCCCAAATGCTCTTGGCCCCCCAACTTTTAGACAGTGGCGGCGCCACTTGCCTGCAATGTTACAATTGTTGGGGAGGATGATCGTTATGCAGTGTTCTCCACTACGGGTTTTGCGCGGGCGCGCCGCCCGGACAAAAATTGAAAATGGTCACAAGCGCCCTGACAGAAAGCTACCGCCCGGACAAGAACTTTGACCGCCCGGACCACAAACACAACCAGGACACCTGTCCAATTCACTCATAGCGATATTCATGATAAAAAAAAGTTCCGTTTCTGCTGCGGTCATCCCTGCATGTTTGTCTTTTCTCCAAAACCTACAATCATACATACTGGACTCCCATTTCACTGCTCGTTCATCACAGTGCTTACAACCATAGGTCAACTACACATGATTCATATGGACCAACACGGTATTCATATAGATAACACGGTATGCATGTACGTACATCTCTGCTATGAATTTTAGACAGTCGCATCACATCAGATCGATCTCTCCGCATAAAGTACAATGGGAAATTTTGTATTAACATAATAGTTAGGGCCGAATCTCGGAACACGCGGGATCGGGGATGCCAGTTGTTTTGAATAATTTAGCTGGGTTATTTGCGTAGGCCTACATACAACTCCTTCAATCAATGGACTTACTTTACTGAATAATGGGAGCAAGAATTGTAATTGACAGCTTTAGCAATGGTTTTTATCACATTTCCAAACAACTTTTGAGGTTGTGATTTTGCTTCGGTATTTATGCAAAATCGTTACGTAGCAGCATGCAGTTTTTAATTGTTGTGGTAGCTACTTGTACATGCAGTGAATGAGGTTCATGTTTTGAGTTCTAATTATCGGAAAGGGAGAGGCGGGGGGGGGGGGGGGGGCTACGTGCCGAAAAACATGTTAAAAGGGAAAAGAACAAAAGAAAAAAAAAAAAACCCCCTCAAAACATTGATGTTGTTTCAGTAAAATCAATCAGCATACACAATATTTAGCGATCGTGTCGGTCAATTTTGAGCAGTAATTGTTCCAGTTTAGGTCGCGCTAATGTTTTGCAATAATCTGTAAGTATGATCGGAACTTTCGCCGGCAATTTACCAATACCGATTTCGATCATAGCCTATAATGGACCAATCTGATACCGAAACCGCTGATTGGTTGAAACACGACAGTGTCTGAATATTTCCAAATTTTTAAGAGAAAAAAAATCACTTGAAAAGGGGGTATTCAGAAAAAAAGGCCGATATCTGAGACTTGAATGTCTGCTGGTCTGTCACTCGCGGCTAGGCTCCGATTTATATGGAGAATGGAGAACACGTGGAAGAGTTAATTCACCAGAAAGTCAAGCGCCCTGATCGGTCCTTAGCCCCGCATTGGTTGCGGCATTTGTAAAATCACTAGAATCGCCTAGCCAAGGGTTCGAGTCGCGTAACCGATATTGAATCAACAGTTCAATACTCCTGTTAAATGAAATCGCGCCAATCTGGTAGGCCTGCTATTGGGAACTGCTCTAGGACTGATCGAAATATATTTTAATTACTAATTACCGGTGCTTTATACTGTAAAATCCAAAAAGTTCAATGCGCTTTATTTTGTCGTACGTGCGTATGAGAAGTCATGAAGTTGGGTGCATCCCTTCAGACGGATTGCTGACGGGAGGGTGGGGAGGGGGGGGAGGGTCGGGTTAGGGTGGGGAAGGTTCAGGTTGGCGAGCGAGAGTGGGGGTTCTAGTGGGATCCGGAGCAGGGGCCGATGTTTCACATCGCTTCTAATATACTCAGCTTTGTAGCTTCCACTTCACTGAATAGAACAGGCAATTGGCTACCATCTCCCTCAGAATATGTGGAAGGGAGCATCACAGTTCCGACTGGCAACCTTGCTGACAGTTTTCGTTCCAAGTATTTTGCCGCAATTTTGAAGATTTTGTTTTTCACTCTGCTAGCGTTGGAAATTGAAACACTGCCTGTAAAATGGAGATTTCTGGGAGATACCTGCAAAGCAAATATGGCCACCAAATATTGAACATTTGGCTTCTCGCCACTTTTCGAGGTCAAGATTTTACAAAGGGGAGGGGGACAAACCCTCCCCTTTCGACCCCCCCCAGGACGGGATCACCAACGGACAAAATTTGGACCCGTTGAGAACACTGTTATGCAGTTACTAGTACCACTATTTGGCATTGTTTGGGTGGTGTACTAGCTCCACGACGCGAATACTCCCAGTGCCAGGTATTTCCGCAAAAGGTGCAGGTTAGAGGGAGTACCCACCCTATTTAATAAGAGCGACCGATGAGAGGGATGCCACCTGAGAGTAAACATTTCCCTCCACAAAGTTTTTTTTTTCTTAAAAAGGAGGTTTAAAAATTGAAAACATAAAAAATGCAGGTTTTTACCTAGGGGTAGGGTGAGGCGCGTGGGGAAACCTGGACCCCCCGTTGGTGAACTCGTACCCCACGTTCGGGGAAATCCTGGCGCCACCACTGCTTCTTCTCCATTAGTTGTTCCCTTCCCATCTCATTTCCCTTTTTGCCATCACGAGTTCCTCTCGATTTTGCGTTCACGAGGTAAATAATACAGCCTCGGCCAGCAGCCAACGTCTTGAGGATAGGTGATCGTAGGCGGCGGAACGGGGAGGGAAGGACTGAACGAAGGGTATAGCATTGCAACACCCGCACTGTGTCTTGTGTCATCAGCCCCACTCGTTCACCTTCCCCAACGCGACGAAGGCGTGTATATAGATGCGGTCAAGGCAAGGATTCAGGATGCGTATTGGGGTGTGGGGTCTGAAAGGGAAAACGTATATATATTTGGCGAGGTAGGTCGATATTTTAGAAAGAAAAATTAGAGACGACCATGAATCTCTAGCAAATCAGGGATTAGGACTCGAAAATGCTCATTAGGAAAGAATTATCATAGAATCCCAGTTGCGTAATGTGATTGCCCGGTCACCATTCTTGTCGCATTCGTACACATAACTTTGCCATATCGTTGTTGTTCCATTACTGATTGGATGATATTTTGCCGCTACGGGAACTATGTCTCTATCTCTACAAACCAATTGCAGATGATTCATATACTTTTCGCGTTTGTGCTTCGGCGTGGATCCGCTATTGTAGGCGCCCATGCCGCATCCCACATCCGCGCCTATGGAACCTTAGCGTACAATCATCATTTGCGTGTTAACTTTCCCCTTTTATACCCCTACAACAAGGACTCCGCCATGCGTGTACTCTCGGCACGAAACGTTTGCATTTCCCCCCAAAACGGTATTTGTATTTTAGGACATAATCATGGATCATTCACTGGGCCCGTGTCTGTTTTTAACAGGAGGTTGTGGAGAGGAAATTGCAGTATAGGCCTACCGTTGGTCGAGCACGTATTAACATGGGCTGACTGCACAGCAAATGGCGTTTTTATGGGGTAATTGCCGAGCAGAGGATCGTTTCACTAGGTTCAAGGAATAAGGCAATGACTCTTTGGCTGTACCTTAATGTTGGGGTGGGAGGTAATCACACGCAGACGGCAATTTGCAAAACGCGTTTGTCCTTCTCGATCCTTGGCTGGGAGGGCACAGGCGAGAAGGCAACATGTTCCATTTTTTAAATCCTTGGTTGACCCGCCGGGAATCGAACCGTTTATCCGGGGGGAAGGCTTTCACCCTGGAATGGACGCTTACCAATGTGCCAACCAGCGGTTGTCATGATTTTGCGACTGTACAAGAGGAAACCAACGGTCATACTACCAATGGGTTCAGTTGGGGAACCCAGCAAACAACACCCCATACATAACTTATATAAACAGTGGGTCCTTCAGCATTCGGTCGCTACCTGCTCGAAAAGATCATGTTATGGTATGGTAAACGGTTAAATTCCGGAAATGCATTCATCTCTAAGCATATAATTCACATGCATCTTACAAGACGTTTGCGATTGCGCTTGTCTCACTGATTCGGTTTTACGTAACGTCGTTTGTCATGTTTACTACATAACACAGAACAGCGACAATCCCTGTTGCTGAACAGACCTTGCCAAGCCATACCAGATCCTGTGGAGAAAACATATTGCGCCACCATTTAATATAGGATGTTATATTCATTAAGTCTGAATAAAGTAGGCGTGGTCTATACTAAGACTTCAATGGCAACATCTCGGGAGCCGTTCTGACGGTTGGGACGAAGAGGGTTAGCGTGAATTGTTGAGAACATCGGCCTTACATACGGTTCCGAATGTATTTTAAGGTCCATTTACGTCTGCCCTAAAATTAACCGCTTGCAAAGGCGTTTCATCTTATTAGCAGATATTGTGACAGTCACTTGTTGCAGTCCAGTCAAGTCCTCAGTCAGCGAGCTTACAATCAATCAGGTCACAGTCATTCGCTCGGATCCAAGTCAATCCAGTCCAAGTCGAGCTTCAAGTCCAAGCACGTGCAGTCCATTAGACTTGAATGCAAGTCCACGTCACAAGTCAAGTCACCAGTCACTATAAATGTATCAACTTTTGTCTTGCGGGATCCCACTGCATGGACCGATGGAGTGCGACCGCCTACTTTTTCATATTCCATACCACTCTGAAGCAGCACAAGTGATTCATGTATTGAGGCACCTGTTACCGGAGGACGAAAACTGAATATTGAATTGGGGCAGACTGATCATGAAACGGACATCACACCCTTCAAAGCCTTCGTGTGGTCAGTCGTGCCACCATGATCACTTTGTGTGTTATTAACCTCCATAGCTCAGAGTCAGTGAGTCTAGATACAGTAACCATTCATGCAAGGATTCTCCCATCTTTCGCTCATCACACATCACTAACCCCAAATTTCACACGGATTGGGGCAATACATCCCTGGGCGGCGCATCATGGGGGAGGGGGAGGGGGGGGCGGGTACGGGCGTCCCCCACTCTTTCTCGGTTGTGGGGACGCAACGCACTTCGCCCCCCCCCCAAGAGAAAAAAAATGAGCCGACGATATTTTGCTGACACTGGTATCTGACATCTCCAGTAGCAACCCGTGCTTGATACAAATGCTAATACCAAATGGTCATTTGAGTGAATTTAATGCTGCGCCTATTCGATTTTGCGCGCTACGCGCGCGGGTGTTCATTACAATAAGTGTCGGAATTACGATGTTTCCTTGTTCAAACATATTTGTTCCCTGAACAAAATAAATGCCTGAAATTTCTTCCGGGTGTTTTCTTATATCAATCCCTCTTTGCTAAGACTAATCATTATACCGCTGGTGTGTTTGCTCCTTCATGGGACTTTGTCGATACCAGTTAGTTAAACTAACAACAAACTAACATACAACGCTATCTTGAGTGGAGCGGGGGGGGGGGGGAGGTGTCCACCACCTGGCGGGATCTGTGATTTCTTTTTCTTTTTTGGGGGCCCATAAGCCCATCGAAGATTCGGCCATGGGAACGCCACAAATTCTTTCAATGATTATGCCAGGATTTAAAATTCAGGTGGAGATAAGTTCATATTCAAGGTTTGTCTTACTTTTTGTGGAAAGTTAACATTTCCGCTAGCGCTTGCCGCGCATTTCGGTTTACGTCTGTTTTATACTCATTTGGCCAACTGTCTGGCCCTAAGTGAAAGTTCCCTCCCATGCGGCCTGTAGTCACGAAAATAGATCTAATGGGGCCGTAATCTTTGATTCCAACAACTAAAGGGCCTCTAAGTGATAGGTCAGAGGGCGTCAGTAGCATGGTCGTTGGTCACTTGTGATCCTGCAATCTCGCGCTTCGCGCGAACGTAGTGGTTTTTCCCATTGCCGAAAAAAAAAAAAAATAAAACAACCCTTCCATTGCTCCTTTAATGACCGTAACCTCAATTGCATCATATTTTAGAAATCGCAGCACCCAACGTACCTTGAAATTGATACCTGAGGCGATACGTTTTGGAAGAATCTTTAGGGCAAAATAATTTTAGTTTTTATCATTTTAGGAATGCTGCTTACTGTCCCATAAGGCACGGGAAGTGCCGTTTTCCTGCATCTAGGGGTCCTGTCAATGGAAAATTTTCCCGTGTACGCTCCGCGCCAACTTTAGGGGCGCTCGCTTAGATATAATTCGTTTTGTCCTCCCCCCCCCCAATCGCCAACACAATCCGCCGCCCTTGCATACATCCCTCTAATCTGATGTCCATCAGCAATCACAAATATGAAACTGTACAGTTACCACCTGTCCTCATTCCACCCATCAGGTCAAACTGTGGAGGAAACCAACAACCATAGCACCGCCCTTCCATTTTCCTAAGAGCATGTTTGCCAAACATGGTAAACCAAACCGAAAGATCATCACATATTTAATGTAATGAACAAGAGACAACTATGAGGAATTATGTGATCTGCAAATATCCCCCAAGTCTGGGGGTACATGTATTAGCTATTCCACAAGCTGCAGTCCAATCCATGATTCCGGGTGACAATGAGGCCACGTCTACTCCTCCCAATTCGATATTTTTAGACTTTTTTGTGATTCTAACGTCAGAATATGAAAGAACTTGCTTTCCTTCCTTTGACACTGATGGCAGTGGCGGCGGAAGCCTACAAATTTAGGGGGGGGGGGGGGGGACCGCAGACCAAACTTTTGATGAATTACTGTGTGTTACTATCTAAGCGGAACGCCACCATTTGTTAGCGCGGAGGCGTCCATAAATTTGGGTTTTACAAATCTCCCGATTGCCGGAAACGGCACTTCCTGAGCGTTATGAGCTATATATACCCAGTTCATACAAACTTGCGGTCATGTCTGCAAAATCGAGTTATTACATAAAATGTATGCATGAACATGGTAATGCATATCATATTGGGTTTGAAGACAGCAAATTCCCGCTGAGGAGAGCCCGGGGAAACGGATGTCACACCTTCGCACCACCCCCCCCCCCCATCTAGAAATCGACCTTTTCGTCCTCCTTACGGTGAATTCCAGTGCCATGATCGAGACTGAGTAATTATGATGCCACACAGATCCCGGTAAGCCCTTTTTCCCGCCCCCAGTTGGCCTTCCCACTGTGGTCACGGTGGTTAGCGTAATCGGACTTGCAGTCCGTGAGGGGTTAGGTTCGATCTCGTAGTGGACGAACCAACCTGGAAAGATTACATGTTTAAACAATTTGGTTTCCTCGCATTATACAATACTTGACCAACTAAGTGAAACATTATTCGTACGTTTCAAAAAACACCAAAAGTGGGACAAATGGTGTCTTTGAACGTACGTAACCCTTTTTTTTTGATTCCTTGGCGAAAGCCAAAAGGAATCTATGGCTCACGCGTGTGCTGTTTGTGTATGTGTGTGTGTGTGGGTGTCTTGGTGTGTGTGACACTTCGTTTCCCACGCGGATATCTACCAACGCCAGCATGTAATTATGTTCATATCAGGTAGGTAGGTGTCACCCATGGAAGGGATGACCCTATTGTTTTTGGTAGCATCGATGGTCGTTCAAGGGTCATGAGAGGTCAACTTTGAAAGTGTTTCCGCACGATTATCTAATTATGCAAGCAGGTATGAAATTCATATTTGGTAGGTAGGTGTAACCCATGGCGGGGATGACCCCTATTGTTTTTGGTGTGAGGTCACTGTCATTAGGGTCATCAGATGGGATCTAGATATCTGCAACGAAACATTTTAGCAGGATGTTGTAGGGAAGTGTTGTTCGTCTGGGCGAGTTACTCTGTTGGCCCAGTTGATCTCATTGACCTTTTGACCAACTCATCTGACCTATTACGGTGTGACCATTGCGTGCAATTTTTGTGAGGCAATGGATTTTGTCTTGTTGAAAAAACAAAAAAGTCCATTACACTACTGCTCGATATTCTATCCAAAGTTATGACCTTTTTGATAGGTCGTGACGGCGGAAACGCTGAAATGTAGGTTATTTTGACATTTGACTGCGACATCTTGGCAATGAACGTTGTCGGGAAATACTGTAATGGAAAGTTGTTTTTGGCTATTGAACTACATTTGGTGACCACTTTGATTCCATTGGACCATTAACCTTATTATGTAGCCCTATTTGAGGCCTGCTAACTGCATTTTTGACAAATCCTAATTGCAAGGCGCACTCCTCCTTCTGCCTTTCTTCCTCTCATTTAGTGTTACTCTTCTACATTTAATCCCAGGGGAAATTTCTCAAGGAAGGTACCAAATTGGGATTCTGTAACCATGGATATCACTGGGTGGGTGCGAGGGAGTGGGGGGATACAAAACTGGCAATTTTCTCCCTAGGCCTATATTATATTTACCTCGAGGGGAATGCCAGTGTCATTCGAACACCTATACAATCCTTTTCAACTAATGCCTGCATTGTGTGTGTATACTTTAATAGCCTTCTGTTTTGGCTGGTCACATTGGTCTTGCCCATCCCAAAAGGATTTATCTCTTATGTGTTTGGTGAGAGTCTTAGCTGATTATCTGATTGTTACATTAAGGTTAACGCTTCTCTTTAAGCACACTTCCAGGATGTAAAATCACTTGGAACAGGCATGACTGCTATTGGGTATTTTACCTGTTTATTACCTATTCATAGACAAGCTCTAATGAGGGGATCAACTGTGGTGCGTGTGTATAAGCGTGAGAGTGTAGTGATTGGGAGGAAGAAGCAGGTCAGGAAGCTTCTGAAAGTGGGAAGGGCACAACTTGTGGCATTTTTCGCTATTTAGGGCAAAAAGTTAGGGCATTACCCTGTACCCCAGCAGAAATGGTAGGGGTTTGACATAAATATTCTTCTCTTCTTCCCCATGGCTATCTATCTGGTGTTGACCGTCACATGATGTGACACTTTGGGAAAAGGGTTTGCCGGGATAATCACATTTGAAACAATGGCCAGAAGTCCTTCCTGGATCAACCATTAAATGAGCGCCACATCTCTATATATAAAACTAGAAAATTGCAAGATCTTGTCCTGTTTCTATTAATCTATATATATTATCCTGCAGCCAGATATAATTTTGTTATGGGAGGTGCTTCATGGGGTGTGCCATATACCCCCCCAATGTAGGAGGGAATATGTGATTTGAAAGCCTCGTGAAAAGTTTGACCCTAAAATGCAATACACCATGGATGGACTGGCCAAAATGGCTATGATACAAGTATTTTAAACAGTTATGCACTTGTCAATTGGCAATGACCCACCCCTTGTAACCCCAGACAGGTGATTCTTGCACCTTATGTGGTCACAAATGCCAACATGTGAGACACATGCTATTGTACACTGAATGTACTCCTACATGACCTCACGCTTGTCCAGGTATAGTGGAGTATGCAATTGACAACATGTAGGACCCTTATGCAGAATCACTTCGCTTTCCCCACACATATACGTCCCGAAAAGGATTTTTTTTTTGTTTTTACAATTGTTGATTATGATGATTTTGGTCGTCCCATTCAAAGAAGTGCCACTTCATTCAATCTTATCTCCTTTGACCACACAGTTACTCATGAGTGATAACTTTCGCTAACGTGATCCTCATCACTTAGTCTTGCCTGCAGTCTGCTGACTCAGTGTTTCCTTTCGCTGGTACTACTCCCCACTGATTGGGAAAACGTTGACTCACTGGTTATGAATCGTACTTTAACCTTCTCCTCTTCAAGATCCACTTACGTCCAGTTATTTTTCAGTATTTTACTTCAATTCTCCTCAGATGACTTTTGGACCTTTGGTCCCAAGCAACAAGCATCTCTTGCGGTTAGTAAATATTGCAGGTAAGTGATTGGGTCGTTTTGCGTCAAGTTGTGGTTTGAGTTGGCAATTACACACATCTTTGCTGGGTTTGATATAGCTGAATCATCATGGGGATGCCACGTCCTTGTTTTAGTGGACCAGTCGGGGGAAACAAGGCAAGGAATCAATACGCATAGTTGCGTTTCGTGTTTCCATTTGGTGTTGAAAGTGTTTTGTAACAAGTGAACACGGAATCCGGTTCAAGATATGTTATTGTGTATCGCAACTGTATGTAAGAAATTTAGTAGAGTTTACAGTATACAATTACAGTTTGATACATAAATCATGCTGTTTTGGTGTCCTTTTTCATTGAACGTACTAACACCTAAAGCCATTACTGGGCAAGATAGTAAATGATAAAGTCATCCAAAGACATGTCATTCGGGTATTTCTTTCTGTTCTCCTGAAGCGGACAAAATGGCAAGTCATCACGTTTCTATTTTTTAATCTAAGGACTAAATTTTTCAAATGTCCCACTTTTGTTGCCAGGTATTGTGGCCTTGTACATACCGGTTATTATTGTCCATCTTGAACAATCTAGTAGGCCTAGTCAAGAAACTAACATTACAGTCAGTCGGTTATCACTTGTATTTGCCAAAACTCTAACTGTGTTTCCCTCTTGTTGACGAAGTTAGCGCCCAGCTCAGATATCTAGTCGATCTAGACCTGACTGTGAACATGGTCAAGGTAACAGATTTCGCTACAAGCGGCGCAGAATATCGCAGACCAGGCGGCACGTGTTCGGCACCATTTGATGAACTTAGAAAGGATACGAGTTTACAACATTTATTTAGGCCGTTTAATCTATTGTCTATAGTCCATCATGTTCCGCAGAATCGCTAATGATAGGTTTTACTTGCGATGTTGGTGTTATTTTCAAAATTCAGGGTTTGTTCAAGAATCTTGTAGGGGGACTGTCCCCCCCCCACTCCGATTTTTTTTTTTTTTTTTTTTGCGGGGGGGAGTACTGAATTTTTTCGCCTCGAACACTACAAAAACAAATGGGTGGGGGATCCCTGAAAAATTGAGTGCGCCCAACGTTACGGGAAATGAAACATCTCGTTCACTGTGCGCTCTGGCTCTCGTATTCGATCGAGCCATCCACACACTACTATGAAATTGCAACCTGTACAGTCGAATCAATATTTAGGCAAGGTAGCACCATCCACGTTAATGCACCATCCTGTACGTGGAGGTATGGCACTCTGGCGTAGCCAGGAATTTGATTTGGGGGTTTCCATGGGGGAAGTTTTTTTTGCCATTTTTAGGAACCTCAGATGAAATCTGGTACAACATTTGCCATCATTTAAAGTCATTTTTTCCTATCTTGAGAGTGTAAATTTCTATCTATTTCACGTGGCCTCAGATCATAGTCGTACGGACTCTTTCCATTTTTTTTTGGGGGGGGACAGAAAACGATTCCCCAAATCTTTGGCAGCCGCCTGAATGGAGTATTACCCGTAACCAGCGCGCGAAACGCGCGACAAAAATTGCTTGTTTGATTGAAATTCCTCCCTGAATTTTGTCGCTCCGAATTTCGCTTTTGTCCTGAATTTTTGATCATTTTCCCTGCCTGTATATATTATTCGGGTCTAGCTTTTTTTAATACTTTCCGGCTCCCTCGTTTTGACGATTGGCGACTGTCTTGGTATGAATTTGAGGGGGTGTCTTCGCCCCTCCCTTATGGGCCATCCTTCAGCTGGCCAGCGATGTACCCAGGATGCTAAGAGCCACAATATCAACAATTGCATCTCTAAAAAAAAACACTAACTAATTTGCCCGCATCTCAAATAGTTATTTCGGTTTGTATAAAAGCAGACAACACCACCACGGCTACTAACTTGCGCAAGAAGCCGCAATTGTTTTGCGCATTGTTGGATATCATTTATGATACCCCCTATAGGCGTGCGTAGCGGGGGTCAATAATTTTCTGGGAGGGGGTTTTTAATCATTTTGCCACTGTTTTTGCCCGACTGGGAGGGCTAGGCCAGTGCCCCCCCCCCTCCCCCCCGCACCCCCCCCTTGTTGATTGGATATTAACCAAAATTGAAACTATTCAAGCAATCTGGACTGGGAAGAGACAAAGCGGGAACAACATAATTGAAAAAATGTTGTGGAGGGGTATCTACGAACCCCTCTCGTTTGCCAATGTCTTTTATGGATCTAAATAAACTTGCCGCAACTCCACATGGCGCGTAAAAAAAATCTTGTATATTTAATAACGTGCACTACTGCGCACGAAGCGCGAAATTTTTTTGCACACAGTTTGGATAATGACCAAAAAAATGGGCTGGTCAGAGAGACTTCGAGTGCGGCATCTGACTAGCAAATGATGAAAGAGAGAGCCGCATAAGTGCAAATGTTGTTGTCATTAAGTGAAAAAATTGGAAAAAATAAATTTGGGGAATTCGATTGGGGGGGGGGATGCCCCCGTGCCCCCCCCCCCCCATGGTATGGTAGATATCAACGACACTCGGGTATCAGCGCAGTGTCATAACGACAATCTTGCATTCTTGTATCTGTGGCTGCTCCTGCTCTATCATATCAGTATGCTGGTAGCCTGTTTCACGGTGCAAGGAACTGGGGAACCAATATCGTCGATACCGATTTTGGATTTTGTCTAATGATGGCAATTCGTTTACCTTTTACGGATCGATTCGATAGAGGAGACGGGAAGCCCCGAATCGGGTGTTTCTAATTGACTACAAATAAGCCAGATTCGGGCTTCTGACTGCGTTGCGACAAGTCTTTTCCGAGTCCGAGTCAAGTCACAAGTCAACGTCTCGAGTCCAAGTCAATCTCGAGTCAATGCGAAAGTTTCAATTCAAGTCGCAAGGCACGAAAATAGTGACTCGTCCAGATCTCGAGTACCGGTCCATTGACTGGTCAACATCTCTGCTTATGTGGTCAATCATAAAACACCATGACTGACTTTCGGACCAATGTAATGAATATTCCAATAAAGACACGCCTTCCAAATTCTGCTTTTTAAGGTTCCCGTGTTCAGGTTTCCAATGATTGCGGCCAATTGCTATCATGTCACATTATACAATTATATTAAAAAATATTTGGCATGAGAATGATGGTGCACAGCCATTTGTCCATATGCCTCTGATATGTGCTGAGTAGGTTTCTTCAATGAAAAGTTGCCGACACTCAGCATCACGGAAAATTCATTTACGAGATAGGCCTAATACAAATTGCGATAACAGTAGCGCTTGCTTCCCAGCGCGTACACCAACGAACCTCATCTTTTCCCTCCTTCTGCTGGCCCTCCGTCCCGCACTACACTGTCGCACAAACTCGCGTCGCCCTCACACCCTCTTCTTCCTCCACTGCCTTCGACCAAGTCCACACAGTTCCTACTGATGTTGTTCTCTGTGCCCGCTTCCACCTCATCTTCCGCTGTCTCCCTCGTCAGAGTTTTCTTGTGTCCCCTGCCTACCTCAGTATCCTCCCCTGAACTCTCCATTTACCGTTCCACATACCACACTATCTTCGCTCAGCCACTTTCACCTCGCTCCTCTTGCCAGGTAGTGCCAGTAGGGACAAGTCTCGGCCACTGTCCCAACTCCTGGCACGGAAGCACCGCCAGAGTTCCCCGACGCTGCCAGATGTCCCCTTCTGACTGCAACGGAGACACTTAACTGATATCCTCCATACTTATCCAACAAGGATGTCCTCCGAACATAAGATTCGACAATGTCTGTCCTAAATCAACCTTTGTTGTCGAGGTCCCAGTGAACACATCGGACATTCCTTGTAACAATCCGACCGACCACGTTTTACTTTCCGAGCGGCCAGTGATGAACCGGACCATCTTGTCCAATCCCTCTAGCTCAAACGGGGCGTGAAGAACTGTCCCAATTTCCTTTCTCCCCACGGTAGCTGTTGCTGAGAACTGATCGTCTTCTGAACTGAATTTCGGCCAGTTCTGTCGACACGTTGATGCAATGGTGAGTGTATGTCTCCTTGCCTCCTCCAAGCTCCTGCACTGCTGTCTTTCGTAGCTATCTCTCTCTCTTTCAGGACACGAAAATTGTCGCTTGTCTGTTCCCTTCATGTTTAATTTAAATAGGTTTTCTGTTATCACCTGTATGTATCAGGGATTGAGTGCCGGGTTTTTGTATCGCAAGTGCTGCCAGTGGCGTTGGCAGGATTTTTTCCAGTGGGGGCGATGGGGGGGGTGGGGCGAATGGGGGGGGGCGATGGTCCGGTCTGATTTTTTTTCTGGTTGGCTGCCAATGTGACTATCTAGCGGACGCCCATTGTTTGGCGCGGAGCGTACCAGAAATTTTGGAAAATGAAGGCCGCCCTTAGATGTCAGGAAAATGGCAACTTTCCTGTACCTATTCTAAGGAGGTCCCTCCGTGGG